>NW_003797242.1:3042304-3063995 GCF_000220905.1 Megachile rotundata
TCAGAGGACATCGAGACGAATTCAAAACACATGTTACATGATATTTTTATTAACATATCACTCGATTTACAGAAGTGGAAATGTGAAGTAAAAGACCGGAATATTACGTGATGGAAGGCCGCATACATTTTGAACATGTAATTAAATAAAGTGTATTTTTCTTACATTCTAGTCGCGTGTTTACATTCAGTAATCTCTTCGGAATCAAATAATGGTTACACTACCAAAGTCAAACGCTAAGTACTTCACATTTCCTCTTCTGTAAATCGAGTAATATGTTAATAAAAATATCATGTAACATGTGTTTTGAATTCGTCTCGATGTCCTCTAAAGCTATGAATAAAAAAATGTATGTTCCTATTTAAAAAACCTGAGGTGACCTTGACTTTGCCAGGAGAACAAACTGTTTTCAAAATTTGCTTTACTAATATCTATTGTGCACTTCACACCCTGCAAATATTGTTCTAAACTTCTTTTCGTAAGGTGGCTGCAAGTGGGAGAAAAATCGTAAATAGCGTTACAGGTAACACCCTGTACGTAGTGGTAATTCATTTAAAGATTTTTCCTTTTCTACTTTGCAGAAAAATTATGTAAAAATATCTAATTAAAAATAGAGGAACAAAGCAAAAGTATCAGAAAATTATAATTATGAATATTATTTTTTGAAAAAAGTATAAAATTACACAAGTATCGATACTCCAGTTGATCAAATATGGCTTCCACAAAAAAATGATTTAAAAATTTCATTTCAATATTTCAAGAAATTTCATGTTATTTGAAACGCGTACAACAGCATTTATTTATGTTCCATAAATAATATCCATTTAATATGTAACGCAATACGTAATGAACCGTCATAAATATTTGATTATTTCTGTAGTTTGTTTATTCAACAGGATAAAATCCTTTTAAATTATATCAACCTGTAAATGTTCATTTCTACACGAATAAACATTATTTCAAAAGAGAAACAAAATCTTGAATTCACCATTAAATACAATTTCATTAAAAAATGTAATTATGGAATATTGACATGTGCTGTCACCTTTGAAAACAAATCCTTGAATTTCAATTTAATGTACAGCTTATTTAATGTAGCTTATACATTCATTTATACACGAGTTACTGCTCTTTTATTTTAGACAGAAAAAGTTGGACAAAAGAGGGAATGTTATTAAATTACAAATGAAATGCATTCGTATGCATTGCATAAAAGTGACAGTTCCAAGGGAAATGATCAATATTTTATTTATTGTTACCTGAGGTTTGGAGATGTTATAATGGACACACTCAATCGTAAACTTACCTGCAACAGAAAGAAGAGAAAATAATTAGTTAGGTATTAAAGGTACACATACATTTAAAAATTTTATAATAAATAATTATTTTTACGATTTTTTTATAACTTCAATATTTTAATATAACCTCACTGTTATATTTAGTTTTCTGACACTAAAGCTTCCTACAAAATGCACAAATAAATTTTCATTTGTAGCAAAATCCTGTTTTTCAAATATTTTATTCGAAATTGGGGGAATAAAGAAATTTCCATTTGAATAAAAAATTATTTACGACCATCAAGCACCTCTGTATTTTATTCAAAATTTGTGTTTCAAGGTTTGTAATAAAATTTGCATTTGAAACAAAAATTATTCACGATTATTTATATTTTATAGAACATTTGTGTTTGAAGATCTGTAAATAAATTTTCACTTGAAAGCAATATTTTGTTCACTTCAAAACAAAAATTATTCATGTCGATCAAATATCTGTATTCCATCCAAAAATAGTAATGTAGGATCTCTAAATAAATTCCAAATCAAGCTAAAAATTCTTCTATTCACAAATATCAATATCAGATATTTATTCAAAACATTTCAAAGATATAAAAAATAATTTCCAACTTCCTCAGCGAATAATCAAGATTTCCCGCCATAATTTAAAACGACGCCATATTAGCTCGGTAACGCCATATTAACTCCGTAACATCCCAACAGCAATCACGCAACGAAAACTCCTAAACATCTCCTATCTTCCCATCTTTCCATCATCCAATTACAAATCTCCCATCATTCATCCTAAAAAACGCTCCAAACTGCCTTTCACGCCACAGTACCTCAACGCGGCGTGCAAGTCAGCGGCAGAAAAGTGCTTTCTATTAGCCACGTGTTAATTCGGTTCAATTGGTAAGTCGACCGAACATTTCGACAGAAAAGATTTAACACGATACGAAGGACACCGAGTGAATTTTCGCGTAACTTCTCCTGGTACTTTCGCGCGTGCACGTTCGAACCAGAAATTCCGCATTGCGGACTATCGGGGTTGAATTCGCAGACCGGCCACATATACCGGGTGCTCCCCAGCCTCCCTGTTTCAACGTTTGTACAGTCAACAGCAAATTTAACTTCTTTAGGAAAAATATTGTTGATACAGGTGGACAAGTTTATGTGAAATGAATTAGCTGTGGGGATAGCGTTAGGGATAGGTTCTTAGGAGTGTTTCAAGATTTCTGGGAAAGTCTATGGGATTTTATTTTGGTCTGGGAAAGTTTAGAAACTTGAGGTGTTAATAGTTGGAGGATTTGGGGATTGGGGATATGGCAATTTGACTTCTAGTTTGGGGATTTTGCAATTTTGGGGATTTGAGGATTTCTGTGTTCAAGAATTTAGGTTGATGAGATTTTTGGATAGGGAGATGTTCATTAGAGATATTTAAATTGTCAGAGACATTTTAAGATTTGACTATTTTGATCTATGAACATCTGGAAGCTTGAGGACTTCAAAGTTGGAGGACTTAGGGATTGGAGATCTTGTAATTTCACTTCTAATCTGGGTATTTTGCAAATGTGGACATTTGAGGATTTCTGGGTCCAAGAATTTAGGTTGATGAGATTTCTGGATAGGGAGATGTTCATTAGAGATATTTAAATTGTCAGAGACATTTTGAAATTTGACTATTTTGGTCTATGAACATCTGGAAGTTTGAGGACTTCAAAGTTGGAGGACTTAGGGATTGGAGATCTTGTAATTTCACTTCTAGTCTGTGTATTTTACAATTGTGAGTATCTGAAGATTTCTAGGTTCAAGAATTTAGGTTGTAGAGACTTCTGGATAGAGTAATATTCATTAGAAATATTTAAATTGTTAGCAACACTTCAAGATTTGACTATTTTGATCTATGAACATCTGAAAGCTTGAGGACTTCAAAGTTAGAGGACTTAGGGATTGTAGATCTTATAATTTGACTTCTGGTCTGGGTATTTTACAATTGTGAGTATCTGAAGATTTCTAGGTTCAAGAATTTAGGTTGTAGAGACTTCTGAATAGAGTAATGTTCATCAGCGATATTTAAATTGCTCAGCCACATTTCGAGATTTGACTATTTTGGGCTACGAACATCAGGAAACTTGAGGAGTTAGGTCTTAGAGGATGTAGCTATTTGACTTCTAAACTGGAGCTCTTCGTATCTGTAGATCTGAAAACTTCTGGGTCCAAGAACTCAGAGCACAAGGATTTGTAGATCAAGAAATGTGGAGATACAAAGATTTGGGGATAAAGGGATTTGTTGATACAGAGACTTAGGATAGCTTTGTAGATATAGAGACACGATACACTGACTTGGAAACAAAGAACCCGAGTCTACAAGGATTTGTAAAAGTAGAAAAATACAAAAATTTGAAGATCCAGAAAGTTTTGATATCACAAGTATCCCCGTATATGAAGTCTACCTTTCACTCGAGTGTACTTTGATTAATTTTTCAGGCGGCACCAGCTGTTCTGTTTCTTTTATCGCCCTATTACATTTATCACTTCGCCGCGTTGTCACGGGATCGTTGATGAAATAACCGGGGCTTCCCAGAATCGTTAACTCTTTTCAGAACGGTATTCTTAGCTCCATTGAGAGTTCTAATTGTGCTAGATTTCTATGGGTAGGTGAGTGTGGATGGGACACGTGGATACTGTGGATGCATGAGCGTCTGGCTTAAATTTGATTAATCACGGTAGATTAACTCTTTTAGACTTGCTTTTCTTTTTTGTAATTTAAGGAACTTCGTGAATTTTAGTAGGTTTGAAATTATGTGAAATGGTTTTTTAATTATGTTAGGTATTATGATGCGTTATTATGCGATGTTATTATGCGCATATTATACATATGCATATGCACATGCACATACACATACGTTATCAACATATATACACATATACACATATACACATATGCACATATACACATATGCACATGAACATATATACACATATGCATATATGCACATATACACATATGCACATGTACATATATACACATATGCACATATGCACATACACATACATTATACACATGAAGACATACATACACATACACATACACATACATTATGCACATGAAGACATACATACACATACACATACATTATGCACATGAAGACATACACATACACATACACATACACATACACATACACATACACATACACATACACATACGCATACGCATACGCATACGCATACACATACACATACACATACACATACACATACACATACACATACACATACATTATACACATGAAGAAGACATACATATACATATATACATACACATACACATCTTTTATTCAACCATTTAAAATATTAAAATTTTGCAAATCTAACTTGAAAATGTTCAATCTAAAAACCTGACTGCTAAAAAATTCGAAACATTTATAAGTCAGAAACATTTCCAATTTGCATTTGCAACACGTGCCCAGTGAACGCATAAATATAAGAAGAAGCAAACGCCCATAAATCCTACTAATTGCCGTTACAGTGTGTCATATTACACCGTGCAGCGCCATCTTCCCTATTCGCGTTGCCATGAAACCGTTATGTCGTCTTTAAAACGAGTTACGAGTACCCAAACATACTGCAAGCCATAAAGCGAAAAAATATTTCATTCATATCATAATCTCCGCTTGATGCTGCAACTCGTTTGTTTTACGATTTCCGATGCATCAGGCTTTAGTATTGCGAGGATTACTATGGCGTTCGATCCTCGAATGGTAACAGAACCATTCATGTAAACGCGGGATCGTGTAATTTTACGTTCTACCCTGAATGCTTGTTTACGCGAGATGAACGGTTTCTATCTTCGGCTTCGTTGCATCTCGTCGAGATTACCGCGTATTCCGCTTTGCATTCGGATCAGCGATGCAGCGAGGATCGTTAATTCTTAGATTTTCGATGCACATGTGATGATTATGGTTCATGAGAAAAATATTGCTCGTGATCAATTTGATTTATTATGTGACGCACATTAAAGTTCAAACCTAAATCATATCTTTGCCATGATTGAATACGTTGCAAAATAATCTGCACAATCAAGAATTACAAACCCAAAATTTACTTAATATTAATTTGACTTATAATATGACGCACTCGTGACGCACATTATAGTTCAAATACAAAAACCTAAATCATATCTTCGCCATGATTGAATACGTAGCAAAATAATCTGCACAACCAAGAATTACAAATCCAAAATTTACTTAATATTAATTTGACTTGTAATATGACGCACTCGTGACGCACATTACAGTTCCAATACAACAAACCTAAATCATATCTTCACCATGATTGAATACGTAGCAAAATAATTTGCACAACCAAGAATTACACACCTAAAATTTACTTAATATTAATTTTACTCATAATATGACGCACTCGTGACGCACATTACAGTTCAAATACAACAAACCTAAATCATATCTTCGTCACGATTAAATACGTAGCAAAATAATTTGCACAACCAAGAATTACACACCTAAAATTTACTTAATAACTTTCCCTATTTGTCTCAGCACCGCAGTAATCAGTTACCGACCGACGCAACTACCCAAAAAATTTTAGCTTAAGGGTTTAATAACTCTCCCAAGAGAAAATGGTTTCGACGTTTTACATAATTGCAGTTAGCTTCATCAAAGGTCGTACGTTCACGAAGAATACATCTACCACACACTCTATACCCTTCATAAACCACTCGTGTTCATGTTCCGGATCATTGATCAGCTGATCAATTAAAAAACAAGAAGGGAATGCTCCAGATAGGGTTCGGGGATTAACCCATATTTCTGTTGATCATGTTTCAAACATTTATTATTTCCATAATATTTTTTAGGCAAAAATAACTTTCTGTAAAAATTTTACATCTTTTATAAATATCTTAAATATAATAAAATTCATGTTCAAATAATTTGTGCTTTTAAATAATTCCATGTTTATTGCATTTGCAATTTTTGGTGCATATGAATGCACTATTGCTATCTTTTGAGTTTATGGTTTATAAGTACAATTAATAAAAAAAAATTGCCCTAAAAAATTCATGAAACCTTGAGTCTATATATGTATATAAGTATAATTAATAAACAAAATTCCCCCAAAAAATTACATGAAACCTTGAGTCTATATATGTATATATGAGTATAATTAATAAAAAAAATTCCCCCAAAAAATTTATGAAACCTTGAGTCTATATATATATATATAAGTATAATTAATAAAAAAAATTCCCCCAAAAAATTCATGAAACCTTGAGTCTATATATGTATATATAAGTATAATTAATAAACAAAATGCCCCCAAAAAATTCATGAAACCTTGAGTCTATATATGTATATATAAGTATAATTAATAAAAAAAAAATTGCCCCAAAAATTTCATGAAACCTTGAGTCTATATATGTATATATAAGTATAATTAATAAAAAAAATTCCCCCAAAAAATTCATGAAACCTTGAGTCTATATATGTATATATAAGTATAATAAAGAAAAAAAAAATTGCCCCAAAAAATTCATGAAACCTCCCAAACAGTTCAATCTAAATAAAAATATTTCCAAACTCAATTTCCACTTTTCGCCAAGAGAATATCATCAATATTTCACTTGCAGTGAAACTCGAAGTGTTGATACAAACGTGTTCGACGGAGCTATTAATAATTCCATCGTTGACTATCCACGAGAAAGGATTACGGTTTTATCGAAGCCTAAAAGGAAAGAGAAACGGGGCACAGAAATGTACGGCACAAAAGATAATCGTAAATGATGCCCTGCTGCTACGAACACTCTGGGGACATAAAGGAATCACGTTGGCCTATGTGCTCGACGCTGAGAGAGCTACTTTTCACCCTGCTTCGAAACTTTATCCGCGATATTCGCTACATCCTTTACACAGCCGTCGATGAAGAACGAGACAATGGCTGTTCGAAGATCCAATCTGTGAAACGTGGCGAGAAGTATTATATTTTTCGAGACCGAACTGCTGCCACCAAATGTCGCTACGTTTACGAATTGGGGTCTCGTTGGTAGTTTTTGTTTCGAGTTCTGGTTTCTATGGGTTCGGAGCTTTTTACTGGGTGCGAAGTGTGCCACATCGGTGGCGGAGATTCGTGGTCGTAAATTGAGATCGTTTGAGACGTGTACGATTTTTGGGAGACGGAATTTGGGTTAGATAAGGTTAAGGTGAATGGAGTTGAGTTCAGCTGAGTCACTTTTTGTGGATGTCACTTTACTATACAGTCACTATGTATATTCACTTTATTTAGTTTTATATTAGTTTAAGGAAGTTCAAGGATTAATTCTCTAACATTAATGTTAGATTACTACCTGTTTGTAATGGTATATATGTAAAGACTCTCACTTGATTTTTGTAATGAGAAGTTGCCCTTTTTGCTGACACTTTACAGTTTTATAGCTTGAGAGGTTAGGTCTGACAATTTTGTGGATACGTGACTAATGGACAACATTCACTTGAGTGACGTATGTACGTCCTCAACTGAAGAGCTTTTTCTTTTAGAAAAAAGTTCATGACAGTGCAATTAGTTGTTGTTTCTAGCTTGAATCACACAGCCTAATAAACGTATTTAACCCAACTACAGATGTCAATATACGAGATGGTGAGGTCGACCTAGGTCGATATGAATAACAACTGCAGAACGCAATTCTGTCGCAGTCTTGAGACCTTCTGAAGATGAGTAATTTGGAAGGTTAAAACACTGCATAGTTAGAGCTTTAGAAGGCTGGAATTTTGGAAAATTGAGACTTTGGTAGGTTGGGACTATCAGATCTTGGAACTTGAGAAGATTAGAACTTTGGAAGGTTAAGACTTTTGAATGTTAGAACTTTGAATGATCGAAAGTTTGCAAGTTTAAGACTTTGGAATGTAAGAACTTGAGAATGATGAAATTTGAGAGGGTTAAAAATGTGGAGGGTTATAACGTTAGAAGTTAACCCCTTGCACTACTTTGACGAGTCTGATTCGTGACGCACTCATACATCAGTGATTAATTTTACTCGAATTTTCAACACTCTTTAATTTGGAGTTTAAGTCCAGTTATAATTTGGATAGTTAATAATTGCATAATACCAAAATGACATAACATTTTAACATTCCTTGTCTAGTTTAATATTGTAGCTGTATTTAGTCAATTCTGACTGACGCACCTGATAAGTAAATCATAGTGCAAGGGGTTAATAACTTTAGAAGGTTAAATTTTTGGATAATATATATTTTAGGGAGTTGGAACTTTGGAAGGATGAAACTTTGCAAAGTAGGAACCTTGAAAGTTTGAAACTTGGTAAGGTTGAAAATTTGGAAAATTAGGACTTTGGGAGGTCCAAACTTTGGAAGGTTGGAATCTTAGAAGGTTAGAATTTTGGAAGGATTGAACTTTGGAAGATTGGATCCTTGGAAGGTTTGAACTTTGGAAGATTGAAACTTCGCAAAGTTGGTACTTTAGAAGATTAGAACTTTGGAAGGTTGGATTCTTGAATGATTAATACTTTGCAAGGTTTGAACTTTGGAAGAGTGGATCCTTGGTTGAAACTTCGCAAAGTTGGTACTTTAGAAGATTAGAACTTTGGAAGGTTGGATTCTTGAATGATTAATACTTTGCAAGGTTTGAACTTTGGAAAAGTGGATCCTTGGAAGGTTGAAACTTTGCAAAGTTGGAACTTTAGAAGATCAGAACTTTGGAAGGTTGGATCCTTGAATGATTAATACTTTGCAAGGTTTCAACTTTGGAAGAGTGGATCCTTGAAAGGTTGAAACTTTGCAAAGTTGGAACTTTAGAAGATCAGAACTTTGGAAGGTTGGATCCTTGAATGATTAATACTTTGCAAGGTTTGAACTTTGGAAGAGTGGATCCTTGGAAGGTTGAAACTTTGCAAAGTTAGAACTTTGGAATGTCGAAACTTTGAAAAATTGAATCCTGGAAAGATTAAAACTTTGCAAGGTTATAACTTTCGACGATTAGATCCTTTAAAAGTTGAAACTTCGAAACGTTAAAACTTTAAAAGCTTGAAACTTGCAAAGAATAATAATTGACCTGCACTCGAGCCAATAAACCGTCAAAAGCACGTAAAGCGTCCATTTTTCTATTCTAACCAATTGGAGTATCTCTTCTATCGTCAGCCTCTGCAGCGCCATCTCGTGGATCGACTTCAGTACTATGAACCAGCCCTACAGATTATAGTTCGTTTTATGCGATACTTGTCATCTGTGTTGCGATGGTTATAGCTGCGTTTATGTGATGGTCATCACTTTGCTTTTTGTGATGATTCTTACTTTTTGTATCATGGTTATCCCTTTTTTTACGGTTGTAGCCATATGTTTTCTGTTATGGTTGGCATTTCTTTATTCTGATTGTTGCTTGTTGGATATATTTGGATATGTAACTTTGCTAATAAAGAAGCAGACTTTGAAAGCAGACTGATAGAGTTACAAACTTTGCTGCAACTTAAACGTATTTATTAACAATTTCTTTGAAGGTATTTTTAGAAATTATTTAAATTCTTAGCATGACATTTTTGTGTCACTGTTATGCAAACATAGAACATGCAGTTCACGAAATTAATTTGATGTGTACATAACTATGAAGCTCCGAAGCATCGTATACAATCAATGATAATTATAGAGGATATCAAACCATGTTTTTGTGGCCTCGAAGTGCTAATTGAGTGTTAGATATGGCGGTTCGTGTTTGCAGTTCAAATATTTCAGTTCAATTATCTCAATCGATAATTTTACAACACTGCATTGAAATACTTTCTAATTAAATTTAAAAAATATTGGAACTTGAATATGATTGAAAGAAAATGTGAATTTTAATGTGAAAAGTCTTTGATGACGAACGCCTTTACTTTCCTATAAATTTATAAAATTTCTTTTCATAATTTCTCCTCACATTTTACTATTCTTTCAACATTTTTTATATTAACTTGACCTTCATAAAAATTTACAAAACATAAACATTAAAACAAGGAATATTATTTAACCTCAGACCACTTATTCGAATAAATAAATTAAATTCTACAGCTAAGACAAAAGTTTGATTAACTTAAATCTTTCCTCCCATCCAAATTAATTTACCAAAAAACAAAGAACAAATAATAGTTAAAGAATGTTAGAAACTAAGGTAGAAAGACTCCTCTCCTCATCGCAGGTTACATCGCCAAGTTCGCGAGTTCCGTTGTCCGACTTTAATTCAATTTATCGACGAACATGCCAGGGACAAAGTTATGGTCCAAATTCTCGCGCTCCCGAACTAGATTCACGCCCACTTCCTAAAGAACAGCCGCAAGAACCATTGGAAAATAAACCAAAAGCTTCCGGGAATCCACGTTGCTAACAGATTAGTTAAGTCCTTCGTAAAACAGACCTGATTTAGTACACAGGATCTTCGAAATAGAGGATCATAAATTTATCTGGGCTGACAAAAAACTTTCATAAAAACTAAAAACAAAGGTGTAGTATTATGCAATTTAAAGTTAGCATAGACACAACAGGAGTTGAGGTAGTTAAAAATGGTTTAGAGTCTGATGTATTTCAAACTTCAGTGACTTGTTTTAGGAGTACAATGTTAAATTATTAAAACATTTTGAATATTTCATTTAGAGAGTGAACATAGGGTAACCAAATCACTGAGACTACTTTAGGTATCACAATTGAGAAGTGAACAACTAAATACCAAACAATTGAGACATTTTAGGAAATCAAAATTGAGGAGTGAACATAGGATATCAAACAGTTGAAATGCTGCAGGTATTTCACTTCAGGAGTGAAGACATGATTATCAAATTATAGAGACACTTTGGGTATCTGACTTAGGAAGTGAACATAGGGTATCAAATCAAGAAGACATTTCGGGTATCACAGTTGAGAAGTGAACACATGATATCAAGTTATTAAGACACTTTAGGTATCTCACTTGTGGAGTGAACATAGGATGTCAAATCATTGAGACATTTTTGGTATCACAATTGAGGAATGAACACAGAATACCAGATAATAGAAACACTTCAGGTATCTCAGTTCAAGAATGAGTATATGATATTAAATTATTGAGACACTTTGAGTATCTCATTTGGGGATGTGAACATAGGGTATCAAATCAAGAAGACATTTCGGGTATCACAGTTGAGAAGTGAACACATGATATCAAGTTATTAAGACACTTTAGGTATCTCACTTGTGGAGTGAACATAGGATGTCAAATCATTGAGACATTTTTGGTATCACAATTGAGGAATGAACACAGAATATCAGATAATAGAGACACTTCAGGAGTCTCAGTTCAAGAAGGAGTGTATGATATGAAATTATTGAGTCATTTTGAGTATCTCATTTGAGGATGTGAACGTAGGTTATCGAATCACTGAAATATTTTAGATATTTAATTTAAAAAACGAACACAGGACATCAAATCATCTAGACACTTCCCATATCTCACTTTAAGACAGAACACAGAATATCAGATCATTGAAGCACATTAGGTGACACATTTCAGGAATAAACGCAAGATATAGACCTCAAGATTCATCTCAGAAGTAGACTAGTATAAGCTAAAGATTAGTATAAACTCAATTATAGTAAACTAGTATAAACCAAACTATAGTAGACTAGTATGAACTAAACTCGGGCTAATGACCATAGTAGTCGACGCCCACAACAATAATAGTGAACTAGTATAAACCAAAGTATAGTAGACTATTATAAACTAAACTCGGGCTAATAACCATAGTAGTCGACGCCCACAACAATAATCAATCAATAAACTAAACTAGTATAAACTAAACTAGTCTATCAATCCACAAAGTGAAATAAAAACCCCAAAAGCGAAGAAAGTTCACAAACACATATGTGACCAGCCTAACACATGTGATCATCCCATCAGCTCCATAAATAAGATCACACGTCGTGAAGCACCCCGTACATCAGTGCTTATAAATTAAACAGATTGAACGAATCAGATCCAGCATAATCGAGCATCTACACATCACCGTATACAACTACATGGTTCCAACTACCGAATAATCTGGCGTCTCTACACCATCACTCTGCTCGTACAACTATAAATCAGCTTGCAAGTCCGCTACTCCATATGTACCGTGCGTATCGTGTGTACCATGTGTAGGTAGTGTGTAGGTTGAACTTGCTTGTTAATTAGACGGACTGTCGTTGTATTAGCACCATTTATATTGCGAGGTAACCACTTTGTGAAGTTATCAAGTTTAGACATTTTTGAGGGAATTTTATTTATCAAGTTTAGAGGTTTTTGGGGAATTTTAATTGTCAAGTTTAGACATTTTTGAGGAATTTTACTTGTCAAGTTTAGATATTTTTGAGGGGATTTCACTTATCAAGTTTAGACGTTTTTGAGGAAATTTTACTTAATCAAGTTTAGACATTTTTGAGGAATTTTACTTATCAAGTTTAGACATTTTTGAGGAAATTTCACTTATCAAGTTTAGGCATTTTGAGGAAATTTCACTTATCAAGTTTAGATATTTTTGAGGAATTTTACTTATCAAGTTTAGACATTTTTGAGGAAATTTTACTTATCAAGTTTAGACATTTTTGAGGAAATTTTACTTATTAAGTTTAGATATTTTTAAGGAATTTTACTTATCAAGTTTAGGCATTTTGAGGAAATTTCACTTATCAAGTTTAGATATTTTTGAGAAAATTTAATTAATCAAGTTTAGACATTTCTGAGGAAATCTCATTTATGAAATTTAGATATTTTTGAGGAAATTTACTTAATCAAGTTTAGACTTTTTTGAAGAAATTTTACTTATCAAGTTTAAAAATGTAACTTGGAAACTTGGACACTTGAGAGAATGAAGAAGTGCAGATTTAAAAAGTTGGAAACGAATTAGAATATAAATATGTGAATTCCAATTTGTGATGCATCGAACATAATAAAGATTAAATTGAACGAAGTCTACTCTTAAAGTTCGAAAACCTTTTGCCTCAACACCTTGTATATTTTAAATAAGAAAGTCAGCTTCAGACACTTGAATAATATCCCACGCGAATTAAATTGTATCTAATTAAACTGGGATTAAGTAAGTTGAGAAAGTCAAATCTCCCTGGAACCGGAGCATACAAAATCAGCATTGCTAAGGTCTGTTTCAACAACAAAATAACTTTCCGTCACGTAGAATAGAACAGCTTAAAAATTGTCCTAACAATTTCATGTAGAGTACACTGAAAATTTTTCTAAAAAATGAAGAAGAATTAATCGTGGACTGAGTTCTTAATTAGAGGTGGGACTCATAGTTGTACTAATAAATATTAAATATTACACTTCTCAGTCAAAGTTGATATTCTATAAAAGTTGACTGCAATTGTGCAAATAGGGATTCCATGCGATCAGAAATAAAATGTGAGGGATGCAGAAAGGTTCTGTTAAAGATATGTAATTGGGAAATTTTGAATTCCTAACTATTATGTCTAAATCACAAAATTCCTGACTCAAAATATTCTCAAACCTTAACACTAAACCAACCGGCATATAATGTGTACCTAATTTGAAATTAAAAATGATGTTAAAAAATAAATGAACAAACGACGAAACATAAAGTAGTACACACATTTATTCTTTGTTTTAATGAAAATCAGTGCTGATTTCAAGAAATGTATTTTAACAAGATGTGTATCTTTAATAAGAAACTTGTGGTGCGGTCATTTGACTGGTTTGGTAGTTTTGGTGTTAAATGTTTTCAAATCTCAAATTTCCTAAATCACTAAACCTTCATGTGCTAATGTTCTTAATATCTATGTCCAAATCACAATATCTCCAGATTCACATATTTCCAATTCCCAAAATATGCAACTCTCATCATATGCAAATCCCAAACTTCCAGACTCCAAAAGTTCTCGAAACTGAACCTTCTCTAATCACAAAACCTTCATATCCTAATGATCCTAACTCCTATGCCCAAATCACAATATCTTCAAATTCCCATATTTCCAACTCCCATCATATCCAACTACCATCACATCCAAATCCCAAACTTCCAGACTCTAAAAGTCCGCAAATCTGAACCTTCCAAATCTCAAAATCCCCAAAACCCAGCGTTCCTAACTCCACTCACATCATAACTCCACATGTTCAAACTCCACATGTGCAAATTCCACATGTCCTAACTCCACACGTCCAAATTTCACTCATTCCTTATTCCCAACTCTCATCACATCCAAATCCCAAAGTTCCTATCTCCAAAAGTTCCCAATTCTGAACCTTTTCTAATCACTAAACCTTCATATCCTAATGTTCCTAACTCCTATGTCCACATCCCAATATCTTCAAATTCCCATATTTCCAATTCCCATCACATCCAGCTCTCATCACATCCAAATCCCAAAGTTCCTGTCTCCAAAAGCCCTCAAATCTGAACCTTCTCTAATCACAAAATCCCCAAAACCCAACATTCCTAGCTCCATTCACATCCTAACTCCACATGTTCCAACTCCACATGTCCAAACTCCATATGTCCAACCTCCACATGTCCAAACTCCACTCATTCCTTATTCCCAACTCCCATCACATGCAAATCTCAAACTTCCTCTCCCCAAAACTTCTCAAATCTGAAAATTTCCAATTCACTTTGAAAGACA
The DNA here is from genome assembly GCF_000220905.1 of Megachile rotundata. Taxonomy (NCBI): domain Eukaryota; kingdom Metazoa; phylum Arthropoda; class Insecta; order Hymenoptera; family Megachilidae; genus Megachile; species Megachile rotundata. Next base: position 3,057,240 of record NW_003797242.1, read on the forward strand.
GACGCGAAACGCAGGTAAAATATGTTAAAAAAGAAAGCAGAACGCCGGAAGAATTCGGAAGTAACTGATGAGATGCAGGAAACTAAGTGGAGAAGATAGAGCACGAATATTTGCTTTTTTATAGTGCATCCCTACGCGACTGCTCGACGAGTTATTTTCTTTCCAAGAAGATAACTTTGCCTTCCGTTTTCCTCTGCTTCACCTACAAAATTCATTTTCCTATCGCAACCTCTGCACCCATTACCAGATACCTCGTTGTAGCTGAGTTAAGTACAGTTTCGATCTTCTTCATGATCATGTACTTGTAGATTATGTTGCAGATATACATATCTCATTTATTTCTACACGTAACAAGTTTCATACATAAATTTCGAAAGAACAATTTTAAACTGAAGTTGTTTAAAGAAATTTCAAGGTAATTTAAAAAAATTGATTTCCTAAATTTAATTAAAAAAATTGTTAAGCAAACTTGAAAATTTAAAGACATTTTTAAAAATGACTACAATCTTGAATTCCTATATTCATTCCACAAAATTTGAAACTAAACTTGAAAATTTAAAGGTGTTTCAGTATAAACAGTCTTAAAAATTTGAATTCCTAAATTGAATATAAAATATTTTATACTAAACCTGAGGACTTAAAGGTATTTTCATCTGAAGCATTACAAAACTTGAATTTTCAAATCTCAAAACAAATATGTTAAACTAAACTTGAAAATTTAAAGGTGTTTCAATTAAATAATTTAAAAAAATTTGACTACTAAATTTATTCCTAAAAACTTGAAACTGAACTTGAGAATTTAAAGGTGCCTTAATTCTCAAATTCATAAAAACTTCAATTCCTGAAAATGATTCAGAAAATTTTAAATTAAGCTTGAAAAATGTTGTTATTTAAAAATTTTTAGAAGCTTCAATTTCATACTTAAAAAACAATACAAATTTTAAACTATACTTGCTAATTTGAAAGTCTAATCTAAAGTCTAATGTTTGAATTCAACAGAATGGTTAAAAATTTCATTTATAATTTTAACTCATAAACTTCCAAAGTTACTTTAACCAGAATTCTTAAATTTGAATTTCTGAACTCAAACCTTGAAATATTTTTCCTGCACCATATATTAATTTTTCAGACAATGAGAGTGAAAGAGAAGAATTAAAAATTATTGAACTATCCTAATTTATGCCATATAAAACTCGCTACCCAATATCGCTGTGCACACTAATATCCACAATCTCCGAGTTTCATTAAAATCAGAAAAGGGACTGTAGGTTAATATCGCGAGTTAAACATTTGCAACCGATGCTAAAGACCAAAGTGAGAATTGGCTTTCAGAGGAGCCAGCACGTCAGCGTTTCACGGAATCATTCCTCAGAGTACCTTACGCTGAAGGTTCGTAACACGAAGGAAGAACATTGCTTGCTTTTCTTGCTGTTTATCATCCCAACCGGGTACAGCTTCTCCTTTAAAATGTAACACTGATCTAGGAGTCAGATAAACAGCCACTCGTGCTCTTGCTGCGTATTAATTACGGTCTCAGCAGGAAACACTCGGGGATTCGACTACGAGGCCATGCTTGTCTTCGCAACCAGCGTATATAGGTACAGTCAGCAGCAAATCTGACTTGTCTACGAAGAATATGACCATTTCAACATGATCTCTTCCTAAGAAGGAAATTCTAACGAGACCCAGTCTCGTTCGTTCATTTTTAGTTACTGCTTTTATTAATACTTAATTGGCACATTCGAAGTTGGAGAAATTTGGTCATTGGAAAACTTGAAGAATTGAAGAATTGAAGAATCAAAGAATAGAGGAATTGAGGAATTGAAGAATCGAAGAATTGAAGAATCGAACAATTGAAGAATTGAAGAATTGAAGAATTGAAGAATTGAAGAATTGAAGAATTGAAGAATTGAAGAATTGAAGAATTGAAGAATTGAAGAATTGAAGAATTGAAGAATTGAAGAATTGAAGAATTGAAGAATTGAAGAATTGAAGAATTGAAGAATTGAAGAATTGAAGAATTGAAGAATTGAAGAATTGAAGAATTGAAGAATTGAAGAATTGAAGAATTGAAGAATTGAAGAATTGAAGAATTGAAGAATTGAAGAATTGAAGAATTGAAGAATTGAAGAATTGAAGAATTGAAGAATTGAAGAATTGAAGAATTGAAGAATTGAAGAATTGAAGAATTGAAGAATTGAAGAATTGAAGAATTGAAGAATTGAAGAATTGAAGAATTGAAGAATTGAAGAATTGAAGAATTGAAGAATTGAAGAATTGAAGAATTGAAGAATTGAAGAATTGAAGAATTAAGAACTTGGAAGCTTGACAAATTGACAAATTGATAAATTGGAGAATTGAACAATTCAAATACTGAAAAATTGAAACTTGAGAACTTGAGAACTTGAGAAATTGGAAATTGGAAAACTTGGAAACTTGGAAACTTGAGAATCTGGAGACTTGAGAACTTGGAGACTTGAGAACTTGGAAATTTGAGAATTTGGAAACTTGAGAGCTTGAAAACTTGAGAACTGGGAAACTTGAGAATTTGGAAACTTGAGTGCTTGGTAATTTAAGATCAAAACTTGGGAACTTGGAAACTTGAGAGCTTGGAAACTTGAGAACTTGGTAATTTGAGAACTTGGAAACTTGAGAACTTGGTAATTTGAGAACTTGGAAACTTGAGAGCTTGAAAACTTGAGAACTTGGAAACTTGAGAACTTGGTAATTTGAGAACTTGGAAACTTGAGAACTTGGAAACTACAGAGCTTGGAAACTTGAGAACTTGGAAACTTGAGAACTTGGAAACTTGAGAACTTGGAAACTTGAGAGCTTGAAAACTTGAGAACTTGGAAACTTGAGAACTTGGTAATTTGAGAACTTGGAAACTTGAGAGCTTGGAAACTTGAAAACTTGGTAACTTGTGAGCTTGAAAACTTGAGAACTTGAAAACTTTGAAAATTGAGAACTCAAAAGCTTGAAACTCCGAAAAGTCCAAAATTTTAAATCCCCATAGCTCAAAAGCTCGAATAATTAAAAAACCTCAAAGTATAAAAATTGTAAACTAAAAATTCTACAACTCAATAAGTACAAATCCCTATAAACTTTATAACACAAAGACATATGTATATAACTTGAAAACATTATAATTTATATATGGAAAAAAAAAATAATTAAGTCACATTTGTCCTTATCTAAAGTACACGTTGCATCAGAATGTACATCTCTCAACCCAGAGTTTTAATTGCAGAAACGTAGCAGATTTGCGGGGGCGAGCATAAAAAGAACGCGACGCATACCTCTTCATGCGACCACGAGTTCTTACGAATGCTCTAAATTCGTCCTTTGACATCCACCCTAGAAGACGCTTCTGTTTTCCTCACGTACCACTTTCGGTGCAACGCCAATTATGATAAGACGGCTTCTTTTTAACAGAAGCAACGCAATTTATGCTAATGAGAAGCCGCTGAAAAACTGGAGAAACCTTGATGAGATTTGATTAACCCTTAACCACTTCGCTGGAATAATTATACGTTTTTAACGGCGAAGTACTTTAACACAAAATTATGAATTCTTACCCTTGAAATTTAACTGTGTCAAATGTGTGCAAGGTTACAAGGTACAGAAAGTATTCTTGAATATGAGGTTATGTCAACAATTTGATGTCCTTCAAAGTCGTAACAGAGTATTTTTAGAATTATTAAAATTTATTAACACTAAATACAGAGATGGACAGAAATAATTTTTACTTAAAAACTTCCATCATTTTCAAAATTAATGTTTTTACAATACAGTTAACCTAACCCAACCCGTTGGTCAAGTACTGAACACTTGTGAAACTGAAAAATTACAAAATTTAAAAATTGCAAAATTGCAAAATTGCAAAATTGCAAAATTGAAAGATTGAAGAATTGAAGGATTGAAGAATTGAAAAATTGAAAGATTGAAAACTTGAAAAATTGAAAAATGAAAGATTAAAAGATTGAAAAATTGACAAATTGAAAGATTGAGAAATTGAAAGATTGAGAAACTAAAAGATTGAGAAACTGAAAGATTGAGAAACTGAAAGATTGAGAAACTAACTTGAAAGCTTGAAAACTTGAAAACTTGAAAGCTTGAAAACTTGAAAACTTGAAAGCTTGAAAACTTGAAAACTTGAAAGCTTGAAAACTTGAAAACTTGAAAGCTTGAAAACTTGAAAACTTGAAAGCTTGAAAACTTGAAAACTTGAAAGCTTGAAAACTTGAAAACTTGAAAGCTTGAAAACTTGAAAACTTGAAAGCTTGAAAACTTGAAAACTTGAAAGCTTGAAAACTTGAAAACTTGAAAGCTTGAAAACTTGAAAACTTGAAAGCTTGAAAACTTGAAAACTTGAAAGCTTGAAAACTTGAAAACTTGAAAGCTTGAAAACTTGAAAACTTGAAAAATTGAAAACGTGAAAAATTGAAAAATTGAAAGATTGAAAAATTGAAAACTGCCTAATATGACCCTTAAAATACCTAACTTTAGTGACTGAATAGAATTTACAAAAGTAGATTCAAAACAGCAGGCAATTTAATAAACACCGGCTTAGACAGAAAAGTTGCATTTTAATTTTCCAATTTACTTCCCAGGAAAAAAGGATTTCCAATCGAATGAGAAAAACCGAACCAGTAAAAGTTCATTTCGCAATTTTAACCCAGTTTTGCGAAGCAATTCCGTAAGGGATTATTCTGTCGATACAGCAGATTCTAATGGAATTCGTGCACTACAAAGTTAATTAAACACGTGCGAACTCGATGAACTTCGACATAAATTTTATTGAAATACGAGAGCGTATTTCTTCTATGATATATAGAATATAATTGCGAACTCATTTGGACGGTTAACGTCTAAATGGAAGCTTGTTATTTAGTCTTTATCAGATGGTTGCAAATAATTTTGTACTTGATTCTGGTGATTATTAGAATGATTTTATGATGCGGAAGGGGAGGTGGGAAGATTGAGTGCTCGTTGAAGAGTTCAGGGGTTGGGATGCATAATTGGACAGGGGTGAGTTGTAGATGTTATAAATTTTTGGATATTGATGTGAGTGGATATAGTAAATTATTAATTTGGTAATTTGGTAATGTAATAAATTTTTGAGTTGATGTCTGGTATTTGAGAAATTGAGTAAATGGGTAATTTGATAAGTAAGAAATTTGTTAATAGAATAATTGAGTAATTTAATTACTGGATAATTGTGAAATAAGGTAATTTGATAATTTGGTAAATTAGTAATAAGGCAATTTAGTATTTTGGTAACTGAAAAATTGAAAATTGAAAAATACAACACTTGAAAACCTGAAACCTTGAAAAATTGGAAAATTGACACATTGATAAATGACAAATTGACAAATTGACAAATTGACAAATCGAAAAATTGACAAATTGACAAATTGACAAATTGACAAATTGACAAATTGACAAATTGACAAATTGACAAATTGAAAAATTGACAAATTGACAAATTAACAAATTGACAAATTGACAAATTGACAAATTGACAAATTGACAAATTGACATATTGAAAAATTGACAAATTGACAAATTGACAAATGGACAAATTGAAAAATTGACATATTGGAAAATTGAAAACTTGAAAACTTGAAAACATGAAAACTTGAAAACTTGAAAACTTAAAAACTTGAAAATTTAAAATCTGAAAACTTGAAAACATGAAAACTTGAAAACTTGAAAACTTAAAAACTTGAAAACTTAAAATCTGAAAACTTGAAAAATTGAAAACTCGAGGAATTGGTAACTTAGTAATATGGAAACTGATCCTCCAAAGCTTGCAAAGCCAAATATATTGAATCCTTTGAATATTATGAAATCAGAGTTCGGTAGTTTAATCAAAGTACAAAATCAACACATCAGAACTTCATTAACACTGAAACATACTATTACTTCAAAGCACCTCACACAAACCCACAATATTAATCCATCAATATCTCTAACATACAACTAACACCAAACCCAAACTCCTAGTTCAATTAAATAAATACCATATTTCACTCTCTGCACCACATATCTCATCGATTAAATTATAATCAAAACAAAATAATAATTGTCAAAATCACAACAATCCTCCTTCGAAACAAACTTCCAACAAAGTCTCCACATACAACTACAAAATGGTATAATAAATATTTCATGTTTCCGTTGCACGCACATATTTACCAGGAAACATAATATTTTACGTGAATCTTCTTTCATACATGATCCAATATACAACACACGTACTCGAGCCGACATTTGAAAAGCCACAAAAAAGCGGCGAAGCCGCGGTAAATATTTAAAATCCATTCAAATGATGAAAGCTGCTGCAAGCAGGGTTAAAAAAAGAAATGAAAATGTAACGAATGGAACTGCTAGGTACATGTGTGGAAATTGTATCAACTGATACTATAGGGCGTTTCAAAAGTATTGTAAACGAAATGCATGACAGTTGTTTATCGTTTTGTATTGTTGCAATTGTTTATTATTTTGTTATTTTATTATTGTAATTATTTGTTGGAGTTACAAGCCTCTTAATTTTAAATTGTTACAAAATTTTTAAAATTTGTTAATTTCTCAAATTTTCAAATTAGCAAACCCTAATTTCTCAAGTTCCCAAATCATCAAACCCCCACTTCTAAAATTTATAAATTACCAAATTCTAATTTCTCAAATTTCCAAATTAGCAAATCCCAATTTCTCAAGTTCCCAAATTACCAAATTCCAAATTAGCAAACC
>NW_003797242.1:3079203-3103025 GCF_000220905.1 Megachile rotundata
ATTTCTAAGTTCTCAAGTTTCCAAGTTCTCAAGTTTCCAAGCTCTCAAGTTTCCAAGTTCTCAAGTTTCCATGTTTCCAAGTTCTCAAGTTCTCAAGTTTTCAAGTTTTAATTTTTCAATGTTTGACTTGTTCAATTCTCCAATTTTTCAATTTGCCAATTCTTCAAGCTTCTCATGTTCTAAGGTTCCACGATTTTAACCTTTCAATTTTTCAATTTTTCAAGCTTTCAAGTTTCAATTTCTCAATTTCCCGAATTCTTAATTTTTCAATTTCTCAATTTCTCAATTTCTCAATTTCTCAATTTCTCAATTTCTCAATTTCTCAATTTCTCAATTTCTCCAATTCTTCAATTCAATTCTTCAATTCTTCAATTCTTCAATTCTTCAATTCTTCAATTCTTCAATTCTTCAATTCTTCAATTCTTCAATTCTTCAATTCTTCAATTCTTCAATTCTTCAATTCTTCAATTCTTCAATTCTTCAATTCTTCAATTCTTCAATTCTTCAATTCTTCAATTCTTCAATTCTTCAATTCATCAATTCTTTAATTCTTCAATATTACAATTTCTACTTCAGTTTCAGTCTTTAACCCTTTACCGTATGATTAGTTTGTCAGGTGTGTCAGTCAGAAGTAACTATTAACTACTTCACTATTAAGTACTTTACTATCACTACCTGTTATGTTACTTAACTATTACTACCTTCAATGGTCTTTGATTATACAAATTATAATTACACTTAAACTTCAAATTGAAATGTGTTAAATATTCAATCATTCAAACATTTTTTAAATATTCAAATATTAAATATTATCTCATTTGATCCGTATGAACTTGACGAGTGTATCTCATCAAAATACTGCAAGTGCTTAATTCCCTATATTTATATTCCCAAAATTATTTGCGGAACCCTTTTGTGCCTACTAAATTGACAGTCGACTCTCCCGCCTATTTCGCACTCCAACTTATCAAACTCACACACTACAGAAGAATCACTCCGTACATGCAAAGGAATATTTCGAAGAAATTATAAATGCCAGCGTAAATTGTCCGGGGAATTCTATTTATCCGACATACTCCCGACAGATGCAATATACGGTAGACGCGATAAAAAGAACTAGCATTCATTTCGTTTTTACCCGAAAATACGAATTGCCTCGCTCAGAGGTGTTTCACGTTCGGTCTTCTTCTTTGCTTTTCTCCCCTTTAACTTTTTTCCTGTCGTCGTAGGCTTTTTGTCGTTTAAAGTAGCTCTCGTTTCGTACACTGAAAAACCATCCAGCTTCGTGGAGATTCGTCGGCTTAAATATTAGGTCACTTCATAATTAATGTCCTTCTTGTTATACTTTGGGCTGAGTGGTGACATTGCGGGTATCTTATGTTTTAGGGCTTGCTTGTTTGCTATATTATTTCTTTATTTTCCGAGTGGAAAATCAAGACACCGTTTAAGTTGATACTGTGTCTTGGGGAACTGCAAAATGGAGGATTTCACGCGGTCACTAGCTCTTAAGATGGTTTCTTTTTAAGCTGTGCTGATTTTTTATTCGGACAATTCTTTTATATTTTATCGTTCGTTTACTTTTCTATTTTTGTTCTTAATTTAGGTTTTACAATTTCTATATTTTAATTTCTATCTTTTTTCTTTTATTTTAAACCTCACTATTTTAATTTTTGGTGCATTTACTTTAAGTTAATAATTAGTTATAACAGTAATAATAAATATTTTCAATACTGTAAATAATTTTAATAAAAATCTGAAGTCACATGTACCACAATTCTGTTTAGTATAAAACACTCCTTTGTCACTAGATGTCACTGCAGTCACTCAAAAACGCGTCCATTCACTAAACCTTGCAATCTCGCATATTTTCAATGATAAATTCAATCGTTCAGCGAAACTGAGTCCAAAAAGAAGAACTTCAGGTAAACGAACCGTGGATACTTAATGTAAGATAAAACGTTTGTAAAGTCTGCAATATATTCAGATGGTCACGATGGGTCAACAGAACTTCGAACATTGTAGTATCTGGCTGCATAATCCATATTCGATATCGAGTGATGTTCGACGAACCGTTCGTACGGCTGCTGTCTTGCAAGCCCTCGATATCGATTTGCGATTTGGCAGTGGCTCGAGGTTAAAAGATCGCGTCCAGTCGCTGCAAAAAACGTTCAATGGCCACGAAATAACGAACAATCTGTTCGTACAGTCGAATGGATCGGAAAAGAAATCTAAAGCATGCCATAAACAAGGAGCCCACGTCAAGTCGAGTCTCGTATCAATTGAGCGAAAACAATCGATTCAACGACATGTCTTCGGCCGATCAGATTAATAGCCTATACAGGAAACTATGAATTTAAGGTTATTTTATCTTCTTCGTCATTTTTGATACTTGTTAATATTTTTTAGAAGATATTAATATTTATTACAAGGTTAATAGACTATACAGGAAACTGTGAATTTAAGGACGTTTTATTTTCTTCATCATTTTTGATACTTGCTAATATTTTTTGCAAGATATTAATATTTCTTACAAGATTAATAGTCTATACACGAAACAATAAATTTTAGGAGATTTTGACATAATCATAATAGATTTTACAACTTGAAATTAATTCAGAATAAGGTCAATCTGTTTATGATTTTAATGGCACCTAAAAATGATGATGGTTATAATAAACAATGAAGAACATCAAAACGAGCAATCAACAGCAAACAGAATTAATAAGTGACAAAGTCAAAACTAAACTAGGCTGTTCGTTAATAAGTCCCATAGGTAATCAAACTTTGAACGTTAGGTTGATTCAATTAACCTATCATTAAATAAACCCAGTGGGGAATTAGGTTAACTCCGGAACTCGTTTAATAATTAAAGCTATCAGTGGTATCGTTACTTGAATTCGTTACGAAAAAGGACTGTCCGCAGGATGATTGATTACTATCTCAAACACGCGTAACTCAGACTGTAATTAGCGTTGTATCTAGTAAATTATGGAAGTCTGATATAAAGAAGTATAGAAGACATATAAAGACATATACAGGGTGTCTCATGACTAGTGTAGATCCCTGAAATGAGGGGTAGTTGATTCTGAATAAGATTTCCCTTCGCAAAAATGGGGTTTGAAGCTTCGTTTCTGAATTATTAAGAAAAAACACCGGACCAATCAAAGGATTACGCATGCGCAGACGCGAGACAGTTTCGAGCTAGCGGCTGAGCGCGTAGTACTTACCACGCGTTGTATTTACCACGCATTGAATTTACCACGCATTGTATTTACCACGCGTTCTTTACCACGCATTGTATTTACCACGCGTTGTATTTACCACGCATTGTATTTACCACGCGTTCTTTACCACGCATTGTATTTACCACGCGTTGTATTTACCACGCATTGTATTTACCACGCGTTCTTTACCACGCATTGTATTTACCACGCGTTGTATTTACCACGCATTGTATTTACCACGCGTTCTTTACCACGCATTGTATTTACCACGCGTTGTATTTACCACGCATTGTATTTACCACGCGTTCTTTACCACGCATTGTATTTACCACGCGTTGTATTTACCACGCATTGTATTTACCACGCGTTCTTTACCACGCATTGTATTTACCACGCGTTGTATTTACCACGCATTGTATTTACCACGCGTTCTTTACCACGCATTGTATTTACCACGCGTTGTATTTACCACGCACTGTATTTACTACGCGTTCTTTACCACGCGTTGTATTGACCACGCATTATCTTTACCATGCGTTGTATTTACCACGCACTGAATTTACCACGCGTTCTTTACTACGTACTGCACTTACCACGCGTTGTATTTACCACGTGCTGCACTTACCACGCGTTGCTTACCACGTGCTGCACCTACCAAGTGTTATATTTACCACGCGTTGTATTTACCACGCATTGTATTTACCACGCGTTACATTCACCACGCATTGATTTCTTACGCGTTGCACTCACCAAGCGTTGAATATACTATACATTGCATTTACCACTCAGCCACTAGCTCGAAACTGTCGCTCTCGCGTCTGCGCATGCGTAATCCCGCGCTCTGATTGGTCCGTGTTTTTCCTTAATAATTCAAAAACGAAGCTTCACACTCCATTTTTGCAAAGGAGAAAACGAAGCTTCACACTCCATATTTGCATACTTATTTTTTAAATTCCTTGTTTCTTTAATTTATTAATCTATGGATTTATAATATAGAAGACATAGAGACATACAGAAGATCACACCAAATATACTGAACTCTAAATATATTTAACATATGAGCATGTCAAACATACAAAATAAAATTAGATAAATAAAATTGTATGAAATTAGACTCCAACACGAAACTTCATTTGAAGATTTCTACCAATAACCAAATTTAAATTTAAAGCAAAGTTATTCATGTGAGTTACAAGTGGCAAAATCTCACTTGCTAAATTCACCAGACTTTATACTCCGCATTTCAACAATGACCCTGAACTCTTACCCTGAAGAGACTCTCTTTCCATTCTCCCCCACATTATATCCTTGCATCTCCAATCGCTCCTTCTTTTCACCCTCAAAACTCTCAGCCATTTCTAAAAGTCACTCGATCAAGTTCGCCCCATAATAACCTGTTCTCAATCACCTCGGTCCCTATCGTTCGAACAAACACATTCTTCAATCCTCATTTATACCGCAACTTCTCCAATTTCGTCGCATTCCTTGCCGACGTTTTCTAAATGTAGAATTATTTGGGGTAGTGGATGTTCGGATACCAAACTATGCGAGTACCTTGTAGGATGTTCCATTTGATCATGTGAATTGATGTCTTATAACGTGTCTTTATAGTTGAGTGGTAGGGTACATTGTTGGAAAAAAGAAATGGAGTAGTGTAAGGTGAAATGTGGATATTTTATGAGGGAGACATTTAGAGATTCTCAAGGTTATGTTTTTTAAATTCCTAAATTTTCAAATTATCAAAGTCTTAAATTCCAAGAGTTTCGAATTCCAAGAGTCCCAGATTCCTAAATTTCCAAATTCCCAAAGTCCCAAATTCCAAGGGTCCCAAATTCCAAGGGTTCCAAATTCCAAGGTTCCCAAATTCCAAGGGTCCCAAATTCCAAGGGTTCCAAATTCCAAGGGTTCCAACTTCCAAGGGTCCCAAATTCCAAGGGTTCCAAATTCCTAAATTCCCAAATTCCAAGGGTCCCAAATTCCAAGGGTTCCAAATTCCTAAATTCCCAAATTCCAAGGGTCCCAAATTCCAAGGGTTCCAAATTCCTAAATTCCCAAATTCCAAGGGTCCCAAATTCCAAGGGTTCCAAATTCCTAAATTCCCAAATTCCAAGGGTCCCAAATTCCAAGGGTTCCAAATTCCTAAATTCCCAAATTCCAAGGGTCCCAAATTCCAAGGGTTCCAAATTCCAAGAGTCCTAAACTCCAAGAGTCCCAGATTCCTAAAATCCCAAATTCCAACAGTCCCAAATTTCTAAATCGCCCAATCCCCAAATTCCCTAGTTCCCAAATTTCTAAATCCCCAAATTCCTAAATCCCCAAATCCCCAAATTTCCAACTCTTCAACTTCCAAATCCCCAAATAAAATTTCACCAAATAAAAAACTTGATCCACACACTCCACCAAATCCCTCAAATTACACCACCCATCACATCTACCACCGCATCTCTAAATTTCCGTCATTCGAAATAACTGGCGAAAGTCGCACAAGCAACCGTGCATTATTTAAAACGGTCGGTTTGTTGCGTTGGCTCAGGTCAGCTTCAATAGAATACATCAGCGTTATGCAAAGCGAAAGAAAATTTTGCGGAAGCGTTGCTAGACTATGGCGGTCGCCTGTAACCTATCTTGGTCTTTCTTGCTCGTTTCCTTTCCGTGTTCCTCATCCTCCTCTTTTCTGCTAACCCAAATGTGTATGATCATCCGCCGCTACCAAGAAGTAACCCGTGACCAGACCAAGGAAGCGTTTCCTTCCTTTTCATCGCTGCGGTCCATGGCTATTCCACTATCTCGGGCATGATAAGTGGGAGGCTCGTTACTTTTTGATCAATATTTAACGGCTACGCGCCGGCTGAAATTGCGTCGCTCGGTTTCTTGACCTCAACGATCTACCTGGTCATGGGAAATTTCAATCGTGCGACGAATTTTCGTTATTGAAATATCCGATACGAATTTTGTCTCTGCTTACTTGTTATCCCCTAGACCTTGAGTAACGAGTCCTATAATCATGTAAATTCGATAACGTCATTATAGCTTCTTTTACTTTCCTCGCCAACTCTGGATTGACATGGCATGTGTAAAGAAACGTAACTTGCCTTACATCGACTTAGACTCGTTACAGTTCAAATGTGACAAACCCAAGTCGTATTTGCATAAAGGTCGAGTTTCGAGATCGATTTGTAATTTGTATAACTGAAGATCGCAAATCCAAAATATACCTATTCAACGTTATTTATTTGTCTGAACAACAGTAATAATTATGTAACGCGACTGAAAAACTTGTAGGTTAAGGGATTAAATCAGATTTTGAACTGACCGCACACTTACGGTGCGGGACGACAAAGATCACTACTTGTGGAGGAAGGTGAAAACAGAGAAGGGCACACGGGAGGATCGAGAGGAACTCGCGAATTAAGGCTGTTTAGGTAACAGTGGCAGTTTGATAATTGTAACTAGGAGAGAGAGAATACAGACATTTAATTTCTTTTCTTTGACAGGTGAGATTTTGTAAAAAAATGTATGTAAAACTAATGAACCTTTTACGGAGAAACTCAGTCTTTTTGTTGATCCGTCTATAAAGAAATAACTTTGACTATTATAATTTTGGTTATTTGACTCACTAATTTTATGGTGGAGTTTCTTTTACTTGGGTCGACCTTGTTGGATTGATAACTCTATGTAGCCTTTATTTTAGATATAAAGTATGTTCTATAGAAACCCATACGTTTCACCCCATCATCACATTAAATAGAAAACCTGAAAGATATTTCTACTTTCTCATTTTGGTGGAAGTCGAGAATTTGTTACATTTGACACATCTGTCGAATAAATCGAAGAGATAGAAACCGACTATGGACTCTTTTCCATTTAATTTCGATGCGATCGTATATCTTCGTTGTTTTTGACTGAGAACAGAGAAAAATGATCTTACAGAAACTACATTGTCTAACTTTTGAAGGACGCTCCGCCATTAATGCAAATGGTGTATCGCTTCGCCCTCTCTAGTTCGAATTTAGTATTAACCTCTACAACAATAGAATACAAACATCACTTTTTTTCAAATAACTTCTAAACTATCAATTATATAGAAAAATGTGTTAGACAAAAATTGTAGACCCAGACAAAACGCATCTTTTATGTTCTATAACTTTTCTTCGTACATCAAACAGTTTTCGAGATAAATAAAAAATAACATAGATCAAATTTTTATTTTGTCTCTGTTCTTGAAACTTGGTATATTATAAGAATATTAAACACTTCAAGCTAGATTTAAATTTCTAGAACCAATTTCAGTAATTAGTGATTGGCAAAAAATATTCGTTCGCATATTTAAATACAAATCAAAACTTATATGTAATTTTTAAAATCTCTAATTTTTTAAATATGTAATTTTTAAAAAAATGTAATTATTTTTAAATACGAATGAAACGATCGCATCTTAATTATTAGAACTCATCACTAAAGTATTAAATCATCGTTTCCACATGTCGAATCCGATTTTCTCTTCACTTTTCTCTCGACGGAGCATGAAAGCAGCCGCAGCAGAGACACACTTAAGGATACGAATATCGATTATGGAAATGCGAGCTTCTCCTCGATAATTCAATTCGCGTACGATCTAAACGGACGCATTAACTGAAACATGGGCTCTTGTAATTTTCAAAAAGTATAATGGCGATCGCAGTAATTCTATAGCAATCGATCGAACACCGCTCGGAGATGAAACGGTACTTCACGTCGGTCATAAATTATCTCGACGAGCATCTTTGGAATCATTACGCGCGAATAATGGAGTTCTGCATACCATTTTATCGACCATGCGTACCAACCTTTTCTACGTTTTCGAATCTAATTGTAATTTCACGGTGTGCTTTCAAAAACCTTTAATTGTCTTCTACGAAAAACGAAATACAATTCTTTGACATTTAAATTATTTTGAATTATTAGCAAATGTGTCAAAAAAATTTTTTCAAGTTTTTAAATTTCTTTGGACAATTTTAACTTTGAGGACCCAGAAAGTTAAAAATTTATAAGGATAAATATTTAAAAATTTCAAAAATTAGATTCACGTTGAAATATTCCAAATTTTGCGTCTTAAAAGAATTTTAACTTTGTGAGTCTTCAAAGTTACAAATTTATAAAGTGAAATATTTAAAAATTTTTTAAATTAGATTCACGTTGAAATGGTCCCAATTTTGCGTTCATAAGAAGTTTCACAAAATGTACTCTTCTTAATTATGCAAGGGAGAACAATAGTCGAACAACCGAACGAAGCCACAAAATTATTTCTGACGAATGGCAGAACGTGCGTTCTCCTCATTCGAGAATAATCGAGGATCTCATTGAGGGTGGGCCGTGTTTGCAAACTTGCAACATATCGACAATCGAGGAATTATTGCGGAACTCGACGGGTCCTCAAGCGTTATGTATTGAAACAGTTAATCTGTTTGGACAATAATTAGTTTCCCAGGGAAAACGTCGAACGACGGGAAGTGCTTAATTGCTGACCTCGCTAGACAGACTCGGAAACTGGGATTCCTGGTTGCGCGATAACGAGAAAATGAAAATCGGTGGAGGATCAGCTATTGAAATCCCGGTTTCGAACTTCATAAGTTTATTCGCGTGAACCGGTCCATTCAATTTCCGTATTCAATAAACGGGATTTAAATTTTCTGCAGGGGATTTCGGTACAAAAAGAAACAAATGGAGGGAGCACGTATTGATTGTTGCGTATCAGGTTCTGAAAGGTGGATGCAGAAGAATGGGAGTGAAATTTATGAAACTGTGGCTATAGTTCAAATATTGTGGTAAGAAGATGTTTTTCCTGTGTTTAAACTTGTGAGATTATTTGGCTGATATGTGACAATTAGGTGACATGTGCACATGTGACAATTAAGTGATATGTGACAGTTAGATCACATATGGTAATTGGGTGACATGACAATTAAGTCACATATGTGCATTTGACAATTAGGTTGTATATGTACTTATGACAATTAGATCACATATGAAAATAGGTTGACATAGGAAAATTAAGTCACATATGACAATGGGGTGACATATGACAATTAGGTCATATATGTACCTATGACAATTAGATCACATATGAAAATAGGTTGACATAGGAAAATTAAGTGACAATTAAGTCACATATACACATATGACAATTAGATCACATATGAAAATAGGTTGACATAGAAAAATTAAGTCACAGATGACAATGAGGTGACATATGACAATAGGTTGACATATGACAATTAAGTCACATATGACAATGGGGTGACATATGACAATTAAATCACACATGCATATATGACAATCAGATCACATATGACAATTAAGTCACATATGCACATATGACAATTAGGAAGTATATAAAATCAACCAAAATATTGATTGTCCTAAATTTTGAAATATTCCACATCAAAAATCAAATTGTCAGGTATAATATAAGCAAGTGGTTAAAAAAAAAGTAACACAGAATATAATTATTTCACTTTGTTATAAATATATGGTCACCTTAAGTGCAATGAGTGAAATATTATGGCATAGCTAGAAAAACTTGAATTATGAGTAAAAAGTTATTATGAGTGTATGAGTTCAAAGATTAATAGTTGCTCAGATATAGGTTACTAACGTCTTCAGTCCCGACTGAGTTATAAAACGTATTCTTCAGGGAAATGGATAATTAAGAGAGTTATACAAACTTCTATATTCTCAGCTCTCTACAGCGCTCCATTTCCATATTTTTCAAATTATTATGTTTTCACAACTCCATCTTTACAACTTTCTATATATTGATATATTCGTAAATTTTCATAATCAACTTTCTGTATTACTACCCGAGTATATTTGCATGTTTCAGATGTCTATATTTTTTTATTAAAGTCTTTGCACTTTCGTGTTTACATACTGAACTTTGTGGGTTCGGTAGATAATTTAATTTTGAGAACAATTTTTAAAAAAATCTTAAATAGAAATCTTCATAACACTGCAATGTTGATAGCACATGACTGACATTGCATCTTAATAACATATGACATGTAACATCTGACACTGATAACATATGATTAACATATGGTTAACAAATAAGTGATAACATTTCATCTTGATAACATATGATATATAACATTTAACCTTGATGAAATACTATACTGATTCACACATGATCAACATATGATTAACATGTGCGTGATAACATATGATGTATAACATTTAACCTTGATGACACACCATATTGATTAACACATGATCGACATATGATTAACACGTGAGTGATAACATATGATGTATAACATTTAACCTTGATAACACACCATATTGATTAACACATGATCCACATATGATTAACACGTGAGTGATAACATATGATGTATAACATTTAACCTTGATGACATACCATATTGATTCACACATGATCAACATATGATTCACATGTGAATGATAACATATGATGTATAACATTTAACCTTGATGACATATCATATTGATTCACACATGATCAACATATGATTAACATGTGCGTGATAACATATGATGTATAACATTTAACCTTGATGACATACCATATTGATTCACACATGATCAACATATGATTAACATGTGCGTGATAACATATGATGTATAACATTTAACCTTGATGACATACCATATTGATTCACACATGATCAACATATGATTAACATGTGCGTGATAACATATGATGTATAACATTTAACCTTGATGACATACCATATTGATTCACACATGATCAACATATGATTAACATGTGCGTGATAACATATGATGTATAACATTTAACCTTGATGACATATCATATTGATTCACACATGATCCACATATGATTAACATGTGAGTGATAACATAAAATATATAACAGTTAACCTCGATGACATATTATATCGAATAACATATGATCAATATGTGTTATCATCATTCAACCTTGACAATATATCACTCACAAATCTTACATAATACTTGATCTCTACATCTACCAATTAAACGCAGCACCACTAAAAAAGTCAAAACAATTTTCAACCACGTAGCTCCAAGAAGAAAAAATCAAGACGAACGTCCGCATTGGCCTGATTTCACCGTCCGAGATTGCATTTTCAAAAATGGGTTAGGAAATTGATCAGAAAGAAAAAGAGGCACCGGGGAATCGTCGATGCCTCGTCTGGCCGGGGTTACTTTAACCCCGAGGGACAGAGATTAAACAGCCAGTAAGCCCAAATGATCGTTTCAAGGGGACACATTGAAGATCAGTCTCGCTACTATCGGGGTCAATGCGGCACAAGTAATTTCTGGATTATATGGCGGCCGTAATCCTCCTACTAGCGTAATAACATCGTTTCGTACGCCATTATCCTACCGACGGACTGTAACCTTGTTATTTGTATAACCTCGCGAATTTCGCGTTCTAATAACGAATTCGATTTTGTCGCTCGGGCGTAATGAGAAATTGGCGGAAATTCTTTGTTTCGACTCTTTGGCGTCCACCTTTCGCGCAGACGTTTAGGTGAGATCTACCTCCAAAAGCTTTTTTACGATTTTCTACATTTATTCATATTATTGAAAATATTGTGAGTTGGACTTAAAATTATATAAGTATGTTCATATTAAAAAATGACCCTGGCAGCATATGAGTAACATATGGTTAACATGGGACTGATAACGTTTCATCTTGATAACATATGATGAAGATCTTGATTACACATGATCAAGATAATAACATTTAACCTTGATGACATATCACATTAACATATCATAACATATGGTGAGTGATAACATTTCATCTTGATGACATATGGTGAAGTTCTTGATTACATATGATCAAGATAATAACATTTAACCTCGATGACATATCATATTGAATAACATATGATAACATATGGTGAGTGATAACATTTCATCTTGATAACATATGATGAAGATCTTTATTACATATGATCAAGATAGTAACATTTAACCTTGATGACATATCACATTAACATATGATAACATATGGTGGCTGATAACATTTCATCTTGATAACATATAATGAAGATCTTGATACATATGATCAAGATAATAACATTTAACCTTGATGACATATCACATTGAATAACATATGATAACATATGGTGAGTGATAACATTTCATCTTGATAACATATAATGAAGATCTTGATACATATGATCAAGATAATAACATTTAACCTTGATGACATATCACATTAACATATGATAACATATGGTGAGTGATAACATTTCATCTTGATCACATATGATGAAAATCTTGATTACACATGATCAAGATAATAACATTTAACCTTGATGACATATCACATTAACATATGATAACATATGGTGAGTGACTACATTTCGTCTTAATAACATATGACGAAGATCTTAATTACATAAAATCAAGTTACCATTTAATCTTGATGACATATCATACTAATTGTATTCGTTGAAATAAATTTTATTCCTTGAAAAACTGTACGAAAACAATTTTCACACATAACCTGTTTTCGACCAATCTCTGAATTGCTGCAATAAAAATTTGCCAGGAAAAAACGTTTCAAACAAATGTTTCATAATAAGTTTGCAGCAGTTACAAAAGCAGCGTTATTGATTTTATCAAAAGAATACATATCAACATGATAATCGAATTGCAGAAAAAATCGATTTTGAATACTGATTTATCAAAGGTGGTTGATACACGCAGTTTGACCAAGTTCCAACACAGTTATACAAATAAATAAACGCGACAGTATTTTCAAGCTTTTGCACTCTTTATTCAAAACAATCTCGTCGAAATCCAATATGCGATTTATAGAGATCATACAATTTTTCGAAGCTTTTACTGGGATATCGGGTAAAAAATACTGGATCAGAGAACAGATCATAAAAATGACTGTGTAACTTCGATTTCAATATGCATATCTTCAATTTGAGAAATACAAAAATATTTTAAAACGATGGAAACGAAACTACAAGTGGTTTCTTATAAATTTTTAATCGGAGAGTCACGTGACGAATTTCGTGAAAAATTGTATAAACATAGTGAAGTACACAAAATGGCGAGTGGTAATAGAAGAATAACAACTTCGATTCGACAAATTTTTCCAACTAAAAATACTGCCAGTAAAAATATTTTCGAGTGCGAAGGGTCAAAAATTTAGATAACTAAATACTCGAGTAAAAATTTCGATATTGTTGTTTTCGATGTTATCGTTGACAGAATCACTAGAGGCGTCTGATACTTTTATTACGCGGTATCAATTTGTCACTCGATGATAACGTTGTAAAAAACAACTGCGATACAACTTGTATGTATTGTATAGAGTGCTAGACTCTAAACTGAAATTTTCAAATCATCTAAACAATGGTCTAAATTTTTCTACTTGTCAGAGCTATGGGTTAACAAATTTGACACTCGTGTGATTTGGGACTTCAGAAATTTGGCAAATGTGGAGATTTGCAGATTTCAAGATTTAGGGATTTGGGGATGTGGAGATTTCAAGATTTAAGGATTTGGAGATTTAGAAATATGGAAATTTGAGAGATTGCGACTTGGAAGATTTGGGGGTTGGGAGATTTGAGATTTGAGAGATATGGGATTTGGGAGATTTGGGATTTGGGAGATTTGGGATTTGGGAGATTTGGGATTTGGGAGATTTGGGATTTGGGAGATTTGGGATTTGGGAGATTTGGGATTTGGGAGATTTGGGATTTGGGAGATTTGGGATTTGGGAGATTTGGGATTTGGGAGATTTGGGATTTGGGAGATTTGGGATTTGGGAGATTTGGGATTTGGGAGATTTGGGATTTGGGAGATTTGGGATTTGGGAGATTTGGGATTTGGGAGATTTGGGATTTGGGAGATTTGGGATTTGGGAGATTTGGGATTTGGGAGATTTGGGATTTGGGAGATTTGGGATTTGGGAGATTTGGGATTTGGGAGATTTGGGATTTGGGAGATTTGGGATTTGGGAGATTTGGGATTTGGGAGATTTGGGATTTGGGAGATTTGGGATTTGGGAGATTTGGGATTTGGGAGATTTGGGATTTGGGAGATTTGGGATTTGGGAGATTTGGGATTTGGGAGATTTGGGATTTGGGAGATTTGGGATTTGGGAGATTTGGGATTTGGGAGATTTGGGATTTGGGAGATTTGGGATTTGGGAGATTTGGGATTTGGGAGATTTGGGATTTGGGAGATTTGGGATTTGGGAGATTTGGGATTTGGGAGATTTGGGATTTGGGAGATTTGGGATTTGGGAGATTTGGGATTTGGGAGATTTGGGATTTGGGAGATTTGGGATTTGGGAGATTTGGGATTTGGGAGATTTGGGATTTGGGAGATTTGGGATTTGGGAGATTTGGGATTTGGGAGATTTGGGATTTGGGAGATTTGGGATTTGGGAGATTTGGGATTTGGGAGATTTGGGATTTGGGAGATTTGGGATTTGGGAGATTTGGGATTTGGGAGATTTGGGATTTGGGAGATTTGGGATTTGGGAGATTTGGGATTTGGGAGATTTGGGATTTGGGAGATTTGGGATTTGGGAGATTTGGGATTTGGGAGATTTGGGATTTGGGAGATTTGGGATTTGGGAGATTTGGGATTTGGGAGATTTGGGATTTGGGAGATTTGGGATTTGGGAGATTTGGGATTTGGGAGATTTGGGATTTGGGAGATTTGGGATTTGGGAGATTTGGGATTTGGGAGATTTGGGACTTGGAAGATATGGGATTTGGAATATTGAGGACTTGGAAGATTTGGGATTTGAGAGATTTGGAATTTGAGAGATATGGGATTTGAGAGATTTGGGATTTGGGAGATTGAGGACTTGGAAGATTTGGGATTTGAGAGATTTGGGATTTGAGGGATATGGGCTTTGGGAGATTTGGGATTTGAAAGACTTGAAACTTGATAGATTTGGAAGTGAAGAATTTGGGAACTTAAGAAATCTGATACCCTTCTGGGTTGGAGCTTGGGTAATTTGATACCCTTCTGAGTTGGAACTTGAGAAATTTGATACCCTTCTGAGTTGAAACCTGTGAAATTTGATACCCTTCTGAGTTGGAACTTAAGAAATTTGATACCCTTCTGAGTTGAAACCTGTGAAATTTGATACCTTTCTGAGTTGGAACTAGGGAAATTTGATACCCTTCTAAGTTGGAACTTGTGAGATTTGATACCTGAGCAACTTTGGAGTTGAGAGATTTGAGTCCTGATAAATTTAAGACTTAGGAATATGGGAACTTAGAAAATTTGACACCCATCTGATTTAAGACTTGAAAGATTTGGGACCTGTGTGATGTGGGACTTAAGAAATTTAGATCTTGAAAGACTTGGTACTTAAGAAACTTGGAATTTATATAAATAGAAATTTGAAGAACTATTAGCACACTTTAAAAATAATCAGTTACTTCATTTGACAAAAGTAATTTCTTTATTGTTCTATCGAGCATTCATTCAGCAAGATGTCTCGTTTCATCGAATTCCAAATCAAATAAACTGTGTATTTCGTTCTAACTGGCGCGGAGTTGCTAAATTATGAAGGGATCTCGATAGTGGCTCCACTGTTTCATTATATTCAGGCCAATTGATCGGTAATAATTCACTGAAATAATAACCGTGTTCCATTGGTAAATTATCAGCAATGTATCCAGTTAATGTACATGAACAGAAATAATGCAGTTTGCTACAACACAGTACATGTTACCACAATTATAATGCCACAGAATATGTTATTATAATTTGCTTTAAATATGTAATTCTTCTGCTTGCTCGTATGAAGTACTTCTGTGCTCGTTTTATATTTAATTTCTTTTATGACTTCATTTAACTTGCAATGAAATTTCATGTTGAGGTGTAAATATGGATTTTATGCTGAACATGTATTTTGATGAACATATGTGTTTTACATATGTGTATATATGTATATGGTACTTTCAATGTACATTTATGTTTGTAATGTACTTTATAATATACTTGATTGAACTGTTATATATGCATTGTATTATGAAATGCATATGTTGTATATGTACTATATATTCTATAATGTATGGCATGTGTTTTATGTACATATGTGATTTACACGTATGTTACCTTCAACGTGTATATTTGTATATGTAGTATACTGTATAATGTACTTTATCATATTGTTATATATGTGTTTTATAATGTAATGCATATGTGGTATATGTATCATAAATTCTATAATGTATGGCATGTGTTTTATGTACATATGTGATTTACATGTATGTTACCTTCAACATATACATTTGTATTTGTAGTATACTGTATAATGTACTTTATCATATTGTTATATATGTGCTTTATAATGTAATGCAAATGTGGTATATGTACTACATATTCTGTAATATATGACATGTGTTTTATGTACACATATGTGGTTTACACGTATGTTACCTTCAACATATACATTTGTATTTGTAGTATACTGTATAATGTACTTTATCATATTGTTATATATGTGTTTTATAATGTAATGCATATGTGGTATAAGTACTACATATTCTATAATCTATGACATGTGTTTTATGTTCACATATGATTTACATGTATGTCACCTTCAACATGTACATGTATATTCATTATATACTTTATGAATGTACTTAACCACATTACTGTACAGTATAAATAATTAATTTTTAAGCACAGTAATATCAATTTTTAAAAAGTAATAAAAATTTCTTAAAAATTTCTATCTCCCACATGCATGATAAAAAATGGTCCACTAACATCCTATAAAAACATAACTATATTATACTTCCATGTCTCATTACATGGCACACGACTCAAGTAACTTTTTAACAAAAGAGACAAAGTAAAACTTTTTTATCTACCTACTTTACAACTGAAAGAGTTAATTGTGAAAATACGCATACTTCAGCGTCTCGCTATATATCGCCATTCACATGTTCGTTACTTTTATTCGAGGAACGCCCATCTTGGTTGTAACTTCTACTTGTTAGCTGAAGTCGTAACGAAGAACGTAGATGGCGGAATTAATCTTAATAAAGAAGACTATTGTGTTAGTACGCGAGCGTAGCACGCCTTTCTCGTTTAAAGAGAACCTGTTAGTTTTGTGCGGAGTACAATGTAAATTTTCAAAGACTTTTATTTCAAGATTAAATCAGTTTTGTTGCGTATTAATCAGTAGCTGTTTTTACAACTTATCTGAACGGTCAAACGAATGGGAGAAATTTAAATTTTATTTCTGTAGGATACTTTAATTGGAGGATTTAGTTGGATGCATTTAAAATGGAGGGATATCAAGGAGACTTATAAAATTCATTTTGAAATAAATTATTAATCTGTTTGTATTTTGTTGTTGAATGGTACTTTTGACGTTAGTATAGTAGTTTATATGGTACTTTACACTAGTGATTTTATGGTGATTATTGGTTCAGTGATGTAAGAGATTTTGGTGATGGAAGTGGCGATATAAGGAGAGAGGATAAGTATTTGTGTAAACTAGGTAAATTTGCAAATTCTCAAATTTCCAAATTCTCGAGTTTCCAAATTCTCAAATTTCCGAATTCTCAAGTTTCCATCTTCTCAGATTACCAAATTCTCAAGTTTCCATCTTCTCAAATTACCAAACTCTCAAATTTCCATCTTTTCAAATTACCAAATTCTCAAGTTTCCAACTTCTCAGATTACCAAATTCTCGAGTTTCCAAATTCTCAAATTTCCGAATTCTCAAGTTTCCATCTTCTCAGATTACCAAATTCTCAAGTTTCCATCTTCTCAAATTACCAAATTCTCAAGTTTCCATCTTCTCAAATTACCAAATTCTCAAGTTTCCATCTTCTCAAATTACCAAATTCTCAAGTTTCCATCTTCTCAAATTACCAAATTCTCAAGTTTCCATCTTCTCAAATTACCAAATTCTCAAGTTTCCATCTTCTCAAATTACCAAATTCTCAAGTTTCCAAACTCTCAAATTTCCATCTTCTCAAATTACCAAATCCTCAAGTTTCCATCTTCTCAAATGACCAAACTCTCAAATTTCCATCTTCTCAAATTACCAAATCCTCAAATTTCCACCTTCTCAAAATACCAAATTCTCAAGTTTCCATCTTCTCAAGTTTCCAAACTCTTAAGCTTCCAAATTCTCAAATTGTCCAATTTCGCAACCTTTATAATTCCAAAAATTCACAAATTTTCAAACTCGAATTTCTCATATCCCAAAACTCTTTACCTTCAAATTTTCAAATATATCACAGAATTCAATATTACAGAAATATTTTAAATATTGCAAAAAAAATCACCTTCTCTCTCATGAAGACTAAACACAATATCTTATAATAATCCCATACTACAACAAGCAATAAATTTATCTCATCACTGTTTGCCCTAAGATAAACTTTCACCTAGAACTGTCTCCCCTAGAACATTTACAAATATTTTTAATAAAATTTTCAAAGACTTGTCTAACGACCAAAATTGTTTATTAAACTGTATTGTTTAATTTTTACTTTAAACTATTATAATTTTATAATCCTATGTTTCTCAAAATAATTATCAGCCTCTTCAGATAATTTAATAAAAAATAAATTTAATAAATTTCATTCACTATAAACAAACTCATTAACTAAACTAGTACAAACTAATACAAGATATAATTAGTATTAAGTGCTCCACTTATTCCAACCTCAAAGCGATAATATTCTCTTAATAGTTTAATCTTCTGACGTAATTTCTTTCAAAGTAGATAAATATGACAAAAACGAAAGGATTTCTTGAGGATTATCTACCCACAGGCTGTTGTCTGATTTATGGTCGAGCTGTGGCCTCTCATACTTTACATCACTTGTTTTTCCAGCATTTTGTAAAACATGTTGGCTATGCGTTGCAAATTATTGATTTTATCACACCTGATGCTTTTTTTTTAAAGCAAGGAATTAGTGTGAAATACATGTTGCTCAATGTACAATTTTACTTCAAAATTTTTACGTGCTTTTGTGCTCATATAAATTTTTATTCAGAAAGTTATTTGCAAAATTAATTTTATGAAATTATTTCCATTATACAAAAATTTAGGTTCATTTATATTATTCATTTTATCACATAAATATTACATATTACATTTTTTGTATAACATTTCATAAATAAATTTAAAAATGCTTTTTATGAAATGCAAAAATATAACATTTTATAAATTTATTTCTAAAATGTTGTAAAATAAATAAAACATTATGGACAAATTTAGAAAATGTTATATTTTTACATTTTCCAAAATGTTAGATAAATAAAATGTTATGAAGGAATTTACAAAATGTTATATTTTTACATTTTCTAAAAAATCACATAAATAAAATGTTATGAACAAATTTACAAAATGTTATATTTTTACATTTCCTAAAATGTTATAAATAAAATGTTATGACTGAACTTATAAAGTACCATATTTTTACATTCCATAAAATGTAAATAATAAAACTGGTATAACATAGTCGACCTCCACATGAACAACAAATACACCAGAAAGACAAAGTAACGAAATTAATTCATTAATTAGAAACAACTCCCACTAAACAAATAATAAAAAACCTATCAATAACACGATACGTGTAACTTAAACATCACGTCTACAATAAAATATAAAATATGAAGTTATTACAACAGTAGAGTAAACCCGAGGTGAATTTACCTCACATTAATTTGACGTCTGCTTCCATGACATTTTCCTACGAACAACTCCGATTCGTATATTATTTAATATAAATATAATCGAAGTCAGTGCAGACTAATTTCGCTTGTTTGCAATCCTTTGACCAGCCTTTTCCAGGTACACGTTCAATCGATGGCCGACTTTCATACACGTAAACGCTTTCAAATACACTTTGTAGGTATTATAAAGAGTACGGTCCATTGTTTCAGTGCCTTTTCGTTAAATCCAGAGTACATGTAAAATCAATTTCGCTATGCATTAGACGACTTGGATGATCTTATAAAGGGAGGCTAGTCTTTTATGAGCGTCGTGGGATCTACCTCTATATTTCGGACGGAGGTTTTCACTTTTGCTGATGCTTTAACGTTGCGGCGTGCAATATTCAAATTTTTGAGTGCTGTAATTTTTGTGTGGGAGGATACTCGGGGATGGAATTCTTTAAAGGGCTGAATTTAGAGATTTGGAGGATTGGGGGTTTGGAGGGTTGGAGATTTGAAGGGTTGGAGGGTTGGAGGGTTGGAGGATTGGAATTTAGAGGGATTTGGGATTTGGGAGATTTGGGACTTAGGAGATTTGGGATTTGACAGATTTGGAACTTGGGAGTTTTGGGATTTGAGAGATTTGGGATTTGAGAGATTTGGGATTTGAAAGATTTGGGATTTGAGAGATTTGGAACTTGGGAGTTTTGGGATTTGAGAGATTTGGGATTTGAGATATTTGGGACTTGAGAGATTTGGAATTTGGGAGATTTGGGATTTGAGAGATTTGGGATTTGGGAGATTTGGGATTTGAGAGATTTGGAATTTGGGAGATTTGGGATTTTATTTGGGACTTGCAAGACTTGGAATTTGGGAGATTTGGGATTTGAGAGATTTGGAACTTGGGAGATTTGGGATTTGAGAGATTTGGAATTTGGGAGATTTGGGATTTGAGAGATTTGGAATTTGGGAGATTTGGGATTTGAGAGATTTGGAATTTGGGAGATTTGGGATTTGAGAGATTTGGAATTTGGGAGATTTGGGATTTGAGAGATTTGGAATTTGGGAGATTTGGGATTTGAGAGATTTGGAACTTGGGAGAGATTTGGGATTTGAGAGATTTGGGATTTGTGAGATTTCGGACTTGGAAGATTTGGAATTTGGGAGATTTGGGATTTGAGATATTTGGGACTTGGAAGATTTGGAATTTGGGTGAGATGGAATTTGAGAGATATGGGATTTGGAAGACTTGAAACTTGATAGATATGGGACTGAGGAATATGAGAACTTGGGAAATTTGATACCCTTCTGAGTTGGAACTTGAGAAACTTGATATCCTTCTGAGTTGGAACCTGTGAAATTTGATACCCTTCTAAGTTGAAACCTGTGAAATTTGATACTCTTCTGGGTTGGAACGTGTGACATTTGATACCTGTGTAACTTTAAACTTAGGAGATTTGAGTTGGTAATATGAGAACTTAGGAAATTTGACACTCGTGTGATTTGGGACCTGAGAAAATTAAGATCTGTGTGATATGGGACTTGAGAGATTTTGAATCAAGGGACTTGAGAATTTATATAATTTAGAAATTTAAAAGTGTGAAACTTCGAAAACTTGAAGAATTATAAATTTATAATTTTGTACATTTAGTAACTCAGAAACTTGCCAGGACTATAATTCAATAATTTAAAAATACTCAAAGGTAGAAATATAAAAATTAAAGAATATTGAAATGCAGAAATTTAGAAATTGAAGAACGTGTAAAGAAATATGAAAATGTACGTTGAACAAAATTTATCAAAAATGAAGTTAAAAAATAATATATTCCCCACAAACTACTAAAAATTCAGTAAACTACTCATACAATTTTCACTTATATGATTTTTCAATGAATAATATTTCAGTTATTAATAAAAAATTGTCAATTTCATAAGAAGTCAGATCCTAAAATTTTCGACTAAAAGCTTCCACGTAATATTAAATCGTAGTTCACAGAACTTCGTCACTCGCTCGATTACACTTTCTGTAAAAATGTTCGCGCGTAGACGGAAAAATCACCGTTTAACTTGGAACGAAAAATTCGGCCTCGTTGTCGAACGTAAATTGACTGGAAAGTGCTTATTGTTCTCTCGTCCGCGTGTTCGTTGTTTTTCTGCGACGACTTCGAAACTGAAAAGAAAATTTGTTGATGGGAAACGATGTTCAACAGAGACAAGAAAATCGTGAAGAATTTTCGCGTGGAAAAACCTGAAACGAGACTCAATTTGTCGATGTGTGTCGCTCAAGTTCTGATAATTTTTTAAACATTTTTTAAAATGAAATTTGAAGTGAATAATAATATGAGTTTAAAATACTGCAAGTTTAAATGTTTAATGCAATTTCAGTTTTTAAAATGAAAAGGCATGTTTAAAATTAAGAAATAAATTATAAGTTTTAAATTCTGGTAACTTAATATTAAATGTGATGCATATTTAAATAAAAAATGATACAATTTTAAAAATGAGTATATATGACATTAAAAGAAAGAATAGTGCAAATTGAAGACTCAAGTTATGTCAATTTAAATGTAAAAATGGTAGAAATTTAAACTTGAAAACAATTTGAATTTGAAATTGAAAATAGTACAGGTTGCAAATTGAAGACGATACAAATTTAAAATTGAAAATGAAAGCAGTTTGAAAATAATGGGAATTTAAAATTGAAAACAATATTTACTTAAAAGGAAGAATACTACTATTGTAGTTACACTCATCGCCGCTAGATGGCGCATAAAACCAAGTCTTTCTCGCTAGTACTCGTATGTCCCCGCGTCTAAGAATTGAGAATAATACAAATTGAAGTTTAAAGTTACATAAATTTAAAACTAACAGTATCTGAGACCTAACTTGAAAATAACTAAAATTTAAAATTGAAAATACTACACATTTAAAATCGAAAACGACACAAATTTAAAATTGAAACTAATATAATATAATGTCATATGTGACAAATATATACACAAATTCCACATGTGAACAATAACTCAGAGTATATTATTATAACAATGACTGACAATGGTTCTAACAATAACCAACAGTATAATATTTCAAGCTTCATTTTGTAGTCCCAGTCCGACAACTTTGAAAAAGAATAATGAAAATTCGTGAGTGCCAAGATCGATGGACTTACACGACGAAGAAAATGTTCTTTCACTTCAGTTTAGCTGGGAGCATAATAAGCAACCCATGTACAGCTACTTTATAACACGCGTGTTCGGCACAAAAGAGCAACTCAGGAGACGTCTGTAGCCGTTACAGAAAAGGATCACGAACACGAGTCATCAAGTACGCTTGGCAGAACGAAAAGGGAGCATCAAACAGTCTGAACCGATGATTTTATACTCGAGTTAATCTTTTCGTATGGAATCATGAAAACGACGGATGAATTTGTCATGCATGGTTCTTTGTTTTAGTGAATGGAGGGTTTGGTTATGCTCGGTTGGAGGGAAAGATGATTTTTGGTGCCTGATTTTTGGTGGCTTCATTGATCGACTATGAAACTTGTCATATTTTGTTTAATACTTTGTTGAATAGTGAGAGCTATGGGTAAATAGGGATGTGGGGAGTAGAAATTTTAGAGATTTGGGAGATTTGGCAGATTTGGGATTTGGTAAATTGAAATTACCGCGCCTCCGAATTACCATGCGTTGTATTACCACGCTCTCGAATTACCAAGCGTTGTATTACCACGCCCCCGAATTTTCACGCGTTGCATTACCACGCCCCCGAATTTTCACGCATTGCATTACCACGCCCCCGAATTACCACGCGTTGCTTTACCACGCCCCCGAATCACCACGCGTTGTATTACCACGCCCTCGAATTACCAAGCGTTGTATTACCACGCCCCCGAATTTTCACGCGTTGCATTACCACGCCCCCGAATTT
>NW_003797242.1:3104162-3117264 GCF_000220905.1 Megachile rotundata
CCGAATTACCACGCGTTGTATTACCACACCCCTCAATTCCCACGCACCCAAATTACCGAATTATAATTATTAAATGATATTTGGGAAATTTGGGATGTGGCAAATTTGGAACTATGTGACTCTGAAAATTCTCGGTATATATCACCTTGACTATACACTATACACCTGAACTATAACCTTCAATATATTTTCCTAAAAAGCATCATCAAAGCTGCTCTCCTATTCTTCCCTTCCTAATAAAACAATCAACCCGTTCCAGCGCAACAATTTTCTTTGTATCTCGTTTGAGAACGCAGGTATTTTATCTATAGAGCTCCTCAATGCATTACATCTAAATTGTCCTTTTCTTGGTGTTGGTATTTCCTACGTCGATCCAGAAAAGAACGACGGAAAAACGTCAGCATCGCGCGTTTACGATCTCATCGTCTTATCTTACGTGCCTGAAATACGAAAAGGTAAAGCAGTGATTTCTCGGGGAGTTTCACCGATTCTCACGTGTAGCTGCCATTTATGAACCACTCCGGCATGCAAATTTGTACGACGTGTACAAGTGGGAATCGTGACTCGTTGGAATCGATCTCCTTGTCGTCTTACTGAAATTCCTTAATTTTGAAATTTATAGGTTGATAATCTTCACACATGAAGTCTTTCATTTTTTCGAACGAAAATTGTTTTTTGGAATTTGAAAAGATTTTTAGAATTTTAAAGTAGATTCTCGAATTTACAGGCTCTCACATTTGTCAAATTTTTAATAGTTTAATTAATTTTTAACTAATTAACTAATTTTTATATAGTTTAAATATTTAAATAGTTTTTTTTAATCTGAGAATTTTTCACATTTTACAATATTCAATTGTGCAAAATTTTTGTATTTTTAGAACGTCAGGTTTTTGCAGCTTCTGTATTTTTAAAATTTTTTTAAATTGTAGAGCAAACATTTCAAACTTGCAGATAAGTCAATATATATTTATTTAATTTCGCATATCCAAAAAACGATGAATACAGAAAAGTTTATACAACGGTATTGATTTACTTTCTAACAAGGAAACTCCACTGTTCCAGTTTTCCACATTCATAATAAATATATAGACAATATTTTATTTGTTAGACTTCCATCATGTCAGTCAAAGCTTTGAGAAAAGTTGTGCGGCTATGGTATAAAATAACAAAAACAAAAGACAAAAAAAGTAATAAATAAAACCTTCCAGTTGATCGAATTTGTTTCACAAAATACAAAGTGGATTGGTGGGAACAGTGGGCATTGTGGTTAGAGACAAGATTAAGTTACAAGCTTTTTTAAAAATAAAATTTCTGATATATGTATTATATTGTTATTTCTGTACCATAATTATATGAGAATAATTATATGAATTATATAATTATATAAGTTATTTTGGTATGAGATACCTAAATCTTCGAACAATTTGATGCTGAAATTATCTAGATAGGTAGACAGCTGGATGCATAGATATCTGTATATCTAAATAGACACCTTGACACCTAGACACCTAGATCATTATATCCCTCAAATTCACTGATTGCATCATATGTAGATGTCTAAGTATGTAGATTACTAGACATCTGGATCGCCACGTTCAAGAGATGTCTAGATTCAAATCCACATGGTTTCAAATCACAACATCTTCAGGTACTTATATTCACAAATTTCTGCAGCCCCAAATCCCACATCCCAAATCTTCCAAGTCCCAAATCTCCCACACCCCAAATCTCCCAAATATAATTTAATAATTATAATTCGGTAATTCAGGTGGGTGGTAATTCAGAGGAGTGGTAATACAACGCGTGGTAATTTAAGGGCGCGGAAATATAACGTGTGGTAATTCGGGGACGTGGTAATACAACGCGTGGTGATTTGGGAGCGTGGTAGTGCAACGCGTGGTAATTCGAGGGCGTAGTAATACAATGCGTGGTAATTCGGGGGCTTGGTAATGCAACACGTGGTAATTCGGGGGTGTGGAAATACAACGCATGGTAATTCGGGGGCGTAGTAGTGCAACGCGTGGTTATTTGAGGGCGTGGT
Organism: Megachile rotundata; assembly: GCF_000220905.1. NCBI lineage: Eukaryota > Metazoa > Arthropoda > Insecta > Hymenoptera > Megachilidae > Megachile > Megachile rotundata. The sequence goes on from NW_003797242.1 coordinate 3,106,204, forward strand.
AATACAACGCGTGGTGATTCGAGAGCGTGGTAAAACAACGCTTGGTAATTCGAGGGCGTGGTAATACAACGCGTGGTAATTCGGGGGCGTGGTAACACAACATTTGGTAATTCGAGGGCGTGGTAATACAACGCGTGGTGATTCGGGAGCGTGGTAATGCAACGCGTGGTAATTCGAGGGCGTGGTAATGCAACGCGTGGTAATTCGAGGGCGTGGTAATACAACGCGTGGTAATTCGGGGGCGTGGTAACACAACATTTGGTAATTCGAGGGCGTGGTAATACAACGCGTGGTAATTCGTAGGCGCGGTAATTCCAATTTACCAAATCCTAAATCTCCCAAATCCCAAATCTCCCAAATTCCAAATCTCCCAACCCTAAGATCTCCACCTCCTCATCCACCCCACACCACCATCCACAAACATTACCCATAAACTAAATAAGTTTTAATCGCCTATTGCGATGAAAACCGCAAAGACTCAGGTCTTTAGCGATGGCGATGGTCGCAACCGCGATATCGTTATAAGCCTTGTTAGAGCAGTTGGATAGTAGTGAAATAAGAACAAACCGGTCCTATTCTTTTACCGTTTCTAAAATGAGCTTAAACGACTCCCCAAGAAAACAGCTTTCCACCTCAGCATGCTGGAACACCGGACAATTAAACGTTTTTGCATTATACGTATAATCTAGAAGCAATTAAGTGCTTGCACGAGTACTTCACGGTAAATGTGTTCAAAATTCTGTCCTCAGTTTCGTGGACGTTTCAAAACTCGGGTGTACTGTTAACGTAAATAATGACTATGTTGAGGTACTGCATTTTAACTGAATGTTCATTTTTCTGTGGAAATTGCGGTTTGAGTTAATTATGTCACTTAGGGAAGCTCGTTTGTCAAGTTTATACATATGTGTAATGTGAAAGGGGTGCCTGTATGTGATGTAGTATAATACTTATACATTTGACATTCGTAGGTGTTTATAGTACTGTAGTGCTGGATTTCTGGTAACTAAATGTCTACATTTTTACATCCTTATGTTTTACAATAAATATCTTATAACACACTTTACTCCACTCATATGAGTACACTAGGTGTACTATTCATATGAGTCACATCATTCCAAACTTGCCACATCCCAAATCTCCCATATATAATTTAAAAATTATAATTCGGTAATTCGCGTGCGTGGTAATTGAGGGGCGTAGTAATACAACGCGTGGTAATTTGGGGGTGTGGAAATACTACGCGTGGTAATTCGGAGGCGTAGTAATACAACGCGTGGTTATTCGGGGGCGTGGTAATACAACGCGTTGCGACTCGGGGGCGTGGTAATGCAATGTGTAGTAATTCGGGGCGTGGTAATACAACGCGTAGTAATTCAGGGGCGAAGTAATACAGTGCTTGGTAATTTGGGGGCGTAGTAATACAACGCTTGATAATTCGGAGGCGTGGTAATACAACGCGTGGTGATTCGGGGGCATGGTAATACAACGCCTGGTGATTCGAGACGTGGAAATACGACGCGTGGTAATTCGGGGGCGTGGTAATGCAACGCTTGGTAATTCGGGGGGTGTAGTAATACAACGCTTGGTAATTCGGGGGCGTGGTAATACAACGCGTGGTGATTCGGGGGCGTGGAAATACAACGCGTGGTAATTCAGGGCGTGGAAATACAACGCGTGGTAATTCGGGGGCGTGGTAATGCAACGCTTGGTGATTCGGGGGCGTGGTAATACAACGCGTGGTAATACAACGCGTAGTGATTCAGGAGCGTGGTAATGCAACGCGTGGTAATTCGGGGGCGTGGTAATACACCGCTTGGTACTTCGAGAGCGTGGTAATACAACGCTTGGTAATTGGGAACGCGATAATCCGACTTTCCCGAATCCCAACTCTTCCAAATCCCAAATTTCCCAAATATGAGTACTCTAGCCATATGAGTAACGCATATGTACATTTCCTGTATTATGAAAATCAATGAGTGCAGTGTACTCAAACATACACTACAACACAATGTATTAATTTCAATATATCTTGATCTCATAATTTGAATATATCATTTAACAAATAAATTAAAACACAAAATAATTTTTAAGCAAAAACAGTTGCAACATCTAAAGAATTTCTCTGAATTAAATTATTTCTCGAGGCCTATATTTCTGCAATATGCGAGTGCATTATTAAAATTCATTTTAGTATATTTCTTCAGGTGCAAACGGTTCAAAGGTCAAATTACACTGCGGCGGTTAACAAATTAACGATGACCTAAATTAATCAAAAAATTGTAGAAAGCCACTTCTGAATTTCCCTCAAGGCTCGCACACGCGGACATTCGAATTTAAGTAATTTAGAAAGAAGAAATTCGACGATGACCTGGATACCTTAATTGGTTAAAGTGCCCGCGCTGCGGGCAAGAAAACTCGAATCCCGATTCAGCGATTTGATCGAACGTTTCTAGAAAAGTGCCAGAAATTACATCTTCCAGTTCCGTGGCATGTTTCTGTCGTATTTCAGATCGAATGACTCTGCAAAATTTGAAATTTCACGTTCCTGCAATATATCGAGATTCTTCCGTTTGCAGAATCAGTATTGCCTCATAACGCTGACGGGGATGTCGTTTAGGACACGGAAATCCAAAACAAAGAAATTCCTCGATAAGCTTAAGAGCTTAAGTAAAAGATCCGCGTTCCTATCCCGATTTGGCAATCTGATCGGCCATTTCCGCTCCCCACCGCCATTTTGCGAACTTTGTGATTTATGTACGGCTGAAAATGGCCGAAATCGTCAGCTCGACTCCACTCGTGCGTATCAGACGTTTTTATAAAACTTTAGCCTCGGGAATTTTGCTGACGATGTTCGTCTTTAACTCATCCGTTGTTATTTTTTTAAATTTTATAATAGGTGTTGTTTATAATAATGTTGATAGTAAGGTTAATGTTAATTTTAATATTAATTTCAAGGCTAATGGTAATGTTAATGTTAATTTCAAGGTTAATGTTATATGTTAATATTAATTTCTACGTTAATATTAATGTTAATATTAATTTCAAGGCTAATGGTAATGTTAATATTTATTTCAAGGCTAATGTTAATGTTAATAGTAATTTCAACGTTAATATTAATGTTAATATTAATTTCAAGGCTAATGTTCTAATGTCAATTAATTTCAAGGTTAATGTTAATGTTAATAGTAATTTCAACGTTAGTAATAATGTTAATATTAATTTCAAGGCTAATGGTAATGTTAATATTTATTTCGAGGCTAATGTTAATGTTAATATTAATTTCTACGTTAATATTAATGTTAATATTAATTTCAAGGCTAATGTTAATATTAATTGTAATTTCAAGGTTAATGTTAATGTTAATGTCAATTTCAAAGTTAATGTTAATGTTAATATTAATTTCAAGGTTAATATTAATGTTAATGTTAATTTCAAAGTTAATGTTAATGTTATTATTAATTTCAAGGTTAATGTTTATAAAGTATTATTACAACATCAAATTTCATAACAATACTGGTTTATGACTTTTTTGCATTGCAAGAGAATTCATATAGTCTGAAATAGATAAGGATGTACAAGATGGTGGACAATAGTATGTCGCTTAAATTATTGACCAATTTGTTATAATATACTAAGAAAATATACTAACAATAAGAACTAGATTCCTCCTGAACTACATTACCTCAAATTCAAGTTCCCTCAAATCTTTATGTCTTCAAATTGTAATAGTTTCAAAGCCTTATGTGGCTTTGTCCATAAATTTCTATGTCACCAAATGACTACGTCTGCAAATTCCTATGTCCTCAAATTACTACATCCTCAAGTCCATATGTCCAAAAATGTCCACAAAATGTTATGTCTCCAAGTTCCCCATTATGGTTTCCAAATTCTCACGACCCTAAATTCTTCAAATTCTAAATTATTGTAGACCAACATAACAATATCCCCAAATTCTTACATCTTTCAACCTGGATACCTCTAGAAATCCAGTTTGCCTAACACAAATAGTCACATTGTCACATCGTCAAATTTCTGTGCCTCCAAATTCCTATATTTTCAAATCTCTACATTCACAGATTCCTATGTCCTCAAATCTAAATTGCACAAAAATCCCTTCATCTGCAAACTAAATCAGTCGAAAACCTGCCATATCCGCAAATCCTTGCATTCCTAAAACCAAATAGCTCTGGAACCCAATTTGTCCTCAAACTGAATCAGTCCAGAAACCTTCATATGCCCAAATCCCTATATCCCCAAATTCCTATATATCCCCAAACGCAAATAGCCCAGAAACCTATTTATTCTCAAACTAAAACAGTCCAACAACCTTCATGTCTCCAACTCCCAATATCCCCAAATCCCTATGTCCCCAAATCCAAATACTCTAGAAACCCTTTTGTTCTCAAATTGAAAGAGTCTAAAACCTTCATATTCCCAAATCTCTATATCCCCAAGACTAAATTAGCCCATAAACCCCTTTGTCCCCAAACTGGAAGAGTCCAGAAACCTTCATGTCCCCAAATCCCTATATCCCTAAATTCTTATGTGCTCGAATCGGAATAGTCCAGAAACCCCTTTATCCTGGAACTAAAATAGCCCAGAAACGTTAATTTCCCCAAATCCCTATGATCCTAAATCCAAACAGCCCAGAAACCCCTTTGTCTCAAACTGAAACAGTCCAGAAACCTTCATATCCCCAAAATCCCTATATCTCCAAATCCAAATAGCCCAGAAACCCCTTAGTCCACAAATTAAAACAGTCCAGCAACCCCCATATCCCCAAATCCCTACACCTCCAAATTTCTACATCTCCAAATCCCTAAATCACACAAATTCGTCTACTCCAAAATCAATATACAATCAATGTACATCTCTGTATACGTCACTGTGTTCGAAATCACAGTTGTTTCTAATTCTCTGATCATTATTCCCCTAACAGAGCGTACTTAAATCCTTGAACACTGTTTGTCACGGGTAAATATAATATGGAGTAATATCAATACGTGTCAGTTCATGAGCTTCCCGTTATGGTGTCAACTTTCAGTATTGATAAGCGCTGTTCATTCATGTTTCGCGTAATACCGATGCAATTATTACGTAATTATGAAGCTATCAAACAAAACGAACAGTGCCCATTCAGGTATTTAAACTTTAATTACTCAAAGGTAGCTATGGAAACGCTGCAATTGCGAAATTGGAGAAATACTGGATAGTCCAGCACTCATTTGCTGATGTTCTTCGATTATGAATTTTTTTGAAGTTGAATAGAAATCTACATTTATTTTTTTTAATTTTATTTGTGAGTTAATGTTTTGTTCTTGTTGCTATTTGGCAGATATATGATAATTATAAATTTCATGGCAAGAAGTGCAATTTTTCTATAAATTACAGACACAGATACAGTTTTTCTATAAATTACAGACACAGATACAGTTTTTCTATAAATAGAAATTTATTATATTTATTATTTATAGAGAGTATTTGTGTGGTGTTACAGAATGTTTTTAATTATTGTTGTTTTTACTGTTACTGTTTGATAGAGGTTCTAAACACACTTTCTTCTTTTTCTAAATTATAACAGAATGCAATAAACAATTAAATAACTTTCTCATCATAAGATGACAGTCTTATAGACATTTTTCTAGTACATTATAAATAAATAAATAAATCTTAAATATTAGTTAAATATACAGTATCATTTGTTTAATTTTAAAATTGTTTTAAAAAACACTAATATGAATAATCTTGAACTAAAAATTTAATTTGAAGCAATAATTTTCTTAAATTTATTCTGATAAACATTCCTTACAATGCATTTACTTAAGCTCAGGTTAAATTACGTTCAAGTATAAAATGCCTTAAATTAAATGCAAAATTATTAACTTTAATGCAAAATTAAATGCAAAATTATTGACTTTAATACAAAATTAAATTCAAAATTATTAACTAACATTTATTTTGTTAAATATTCCTTACAATATATTCGCTTAAGCTTAAAGTTAAATAACGTTCAAGTATATAGTGCATTAAATCAAATGCAAAATTATCGACGTCAAATGTAAGTATACCAAAAGTGAAACAAGAGACAAGTTTCAGTACCATGATTAGTGAATAAATTATCAAGGATAAGATTAAGGTCAATATGTATTCACAAATCAGACTTAATTTCGATACAAAAGTTTCATTCAATGGGATTCGAATAGTACTCACTCAAGTGATACTTTATTCTATGCATTTGCAAAGGACTCGTGCATTATACGAGCTAGTTTCTGACGACAAGACGGATACTCGTGAGATTTGGAATTTGGGAATTTGGGAATTTGGAAATGTTAAAGTTTGACGATTTGAGATCTGCAAGCTTCAGAAGTTGGGGGTGGAAATGTTGAGGATTGTGGACTTGGAAGTTTGGAAAGTTGAGAGGTTGAAAATTTGAGGATTTGGAAATTTGAGGATTTGGGAATTTGAGGATTTGGAAATATGAGGATTTGGAAATTTGAGAAATTGGAAATTTGAGAATTTGGAACTTTGAGAAATTGGAAATTTGAGAATTTGGAACTTTAAGAATTTGGAAACTTGGAGAATATGGTAATTTGAAAAGATGGAAACTTGAGACTTTGGTAATTTGAGAGGATGGAAACTTGAGAATTTGGTAATTTGAGAAGATGGAAATTTGAGAATTTGGAACCTTGAGAAATTGGAACTTTGACAATTTTGAAACTTGAGAATTTGGAACTTTGAGAAATTGGAAAATGGAAACTTGAGAATTTGGTAATTTGAGAAGATGGAAACTTGAGAATTTGGTAATTTGAGAAGATGGAAACTTGAGAAATTGGTAGTTTGAGAAGATGGAAACTTGAGAATTTGGAACTTTGAGAAATTTGAAATTTGAGAATTTGGTAATTTGAGAAGATGGAAACTTGAGAATTTGGTAATTTGAGAAGATGGAAACTTGAGAATTTGGTAATTTGAGAAGATGGAAATTTGAGAATTTGGAACCTTGAGAAATTGGAACTTTGACAATTTTGAAACTTGAGAATTTGGAAATTTGAGAAATTGGAAACTTGAGAATTTGGTAATTTGAGAAATTGGAAGCTTGAGAATTTGGTAATTTGAGAAGATGGAAACTTGAGAATTTGGTAATTTGAGAAGATGGAAACTTGAGAATTTGGTAATTTGAGAAGATGGAAACTTGAGAATTTGGTAATTTGAGAAGATGGAAACTTGAGAATTTGGTAATTTGAGAAGATGGAAACTTGAGAATTTGGTAATTTGAGAAGATGGAAACTTGAGAATTTGGTAATTTGAGAAGATGGAAACTTGAGAATTTGGTAATTTGAGAAGATGGAAATTTGAGAATTTGGAACCTTGAGAAATTGGAAATTTGAGAAATTGGAACATTGAGAATTTTGAAACTTGAGAATTTGGAAATTTGAAAATTTGGAAATTTGAGAATTTAGAAACTTGAAAATCATACAATTTCATAAAATTACAACAATCATCTAAAACCCAAGAATGTTACATTACGTCAAAACAATTTCCATCAAACTAACAATCCACAAAAGAGTAAATTTCCAAAAAAAAATAATGAAAAAATGAAAATATAATCGTTTTAACAAGCTTCCCTGAAAAAAATGTTCCATTGCAAATATATCAAAAATTTCTTTCATATGAAATTTACGAAGGCGAAGTTAATCAGTTTCCTGTTGCGCCGTGCATGTAAATTAACGGAATTAATTTTAGAGTGAATTTTAGTTCATTAGAGAATCCTTAATTACACCACACAAAGTATCAATTTCATGTTTGAACCAGAGTTTCCACAAACATTGTTAACTAGTAACAATCGAAAAGGTCACATTCCACGTTCTCGATTTATTCTCATTGCTATCAAAATAATTCTGCTCTTTTACAAATAAAATTGTAGAAATATTTTTTTTACTAAAATATAATTTCATTTACGACTTGAAGCAGAATTGTTTGATTTCAAAATTCAACAACAACTCTACAAAAATTCAATACTGAAGACATTTTATAAAAGAAGAAATACTGTTTTGAAAATATTGTTTTGAAAATATATTTGATCACAAATTTTAGATAAAATTAGGCGACAGAATCGTCAATTATGTGAATGATAGAACTTAACGTTATCCCATTAAAATCTCTCGAGTACAAGTTAAATAAGTGTGTAAACGATATGCAAAATTTTGATGGACTGTAATCCGTAATACGGTCTGAAAACTGCACACGCATGATAAACCGTATTTCCGGTACATGGAACGGGGCAGTACATGCAGAATGTTAATATCATGTAAAACGCAGAGATCATTTAGCCAAACAATATTTCTTGTCGAATTTATGAGCATTTGCAATTCAATGACAGAAAAGATCGGACAGGATTTACATGCTTTCAATTTCCCTTACGTAACATTGTTCCACGTCATCTGGTATTCCTCCTCACTTTTACTAAGAAAAGTTTCGGGGAAAAAGTGGGAAACATGATACTGAATTTACTTAGGTTAACCTTGTCCTAAATCAATCGCCCCGAATTCATAAGAAACCGATTTGGAGGCGTGGTAATACAACGCTTGGTGATTCAGGAGCGTGGTAATACAACACTTGGTGATTCAGGAGCGTGGTAATGCAACGCGTGGTGATTCAGGGGCGTGGTAATGCAACGCGTGGTAATACAGGGGTGTGGTAATGCAACGCGTGGTAATACACCGCTTGGTAATTCGAGAGCGTGGTAATACAACGCTTGGTAAATGGGGGTGTGGTAATACAACGCTTGGTGATTCAGGAGCGTGGTAATACAACGCTTGGTGATTCAGGAGCGTGGTAATACAACGCGTGGTGATTCAGGGGCGTGGTAACGCAACGCGTGGTGATTCAGGGGTGTGGTAATGCAACGCGTGGTAATACACCGCTTGGTAATTCGAGAGCGTGGTAATACAACGCTTGGTAATTGGGGGCGCGATAATTCCACTTTACCGAATCCCAAATCTCACAAATCCCAAATCTCCCGAATCCCAAATCTCCCAAATCCCAAATCTCCTAAATATGAGTACATAAGAAATATAATGAATTCATAAGAAACCGAAAATTCCGAAAATTCATAAAGAAAAGTCTCATTTGTCATGAAACCTTTATGACTCACCAAACTGCAATGCTATTATTTACACAAGATGAGTGCAAGAAATTAAACAGAGCTGCAATTAATCCTTTCCGGAGTCCTTTATTTAGACACACGTTACAAACAAGGGAGAAGTGAGAGAAGTTAAACAACAAAGGAATATGCAAGTCCCACAAACCTTAGGAGTGAAACGGTTAGTCTGAAAGGTAGTTTTGAACGAAACACTGATTGCAGTGGCGAATTGTACTCGAAACTAGGGATCTACCCTTTGCAAGGTTAATAGTCAAGTCCAAAATGTCTGGAAAAGACTACAATGCCTGGTGAAAGGTAGAATGATGATGAAGAGTAGAAAGGAGTCAAAAAGTTTGCTTTTGTGAATGATGGAACATCAGGTGTAACAATTTAGGTGCTACAACTTGATACAGTATTCTAACTTTGGAGTTCAAATAATAGATTTATGGAGAAATCAGATTTCACACAAGGTCTTCAGATACAAAATTCAGTATGTGTGTTTGGAATGAACATATAACTTAAAGGGTTAACAAGGTTTGTAAAGGAGACCTAGGATAAAATTGTGGTACAACTGTACTAGATTCATACTATCCAGAAGATGTGGAAAAGGATCACTTAATAAGATAAAATATCCACATCTGTTCAATAAAACTCAACATAGAAACTTGAACAGCTAACACAATTTACAAAGAGAAATTTACAGAGGGAACATTGGACCTAGAATGAAATTGTGATGTCCCACTGCATATGGTAAGAGCTATCCAAAAGATGTGGAAAAGGATCACTTACTTAGATAAAATATCCACATATGATCAGTTATACTGAACGCCTAAGAAACTTGAACACCTAACACAGTTTATACAGAGAGATTTGTAGAGGGAACATTAGACCTAATGATGTCCCACAGCATATGATAGGAGCTACCCAAAAGATGTGGAAAATGATCACCCACACCACATCTGTTCAGTTAAACTGAACGTAGAAAGTTGAACAGCTAATACTTTTACAAACGAAGATATACAAAGAGTACAGCAGACTAGAATCCTTGGAACTAGGATGAATCATCCAGTTCCACCATACATAAAATAACAAAGATTCCAGAAGATTATTTAGAGTAAAATGCAGTATTGTAGATAGGTTTGAAAATTTTTCTTACCTGATGCGAATGATAATCAGTGCCAGCGCCATTAGGGAATCGGTAGCGAAAGGGGCTATGCACAGGGCAGTTAACGCGAAAGGGGCTCTCGCTGGGTAACCTTGGCGGAGGATGAGAATGCGGGCCGTATATGACACAGTCCATCGGTATGGGTCTTCCGGGAGCATGATCGAGAGGCCGGCAAGAATAGTTGACGGGCGGAGGTCGTACCGGAGGATGTTCGATTGGCCGACAAGGTGTCTGCTCAAGTGACTGTCTGCCGGGATGTTGTTCGTGAAGACGGTGTTCCAGCATCCGTGATACGTGTTCGACGGACCTACATCCATGATCGTGCATCCGGCCGAAGTGATGGTCGTGCATGTAGCTGGCGTGATCTTTCAATCGACACGGATGCTCTATAGCGCGCATCGCGTGATGTTCCACCCCGGTCCTCATCGGTGTGGACATCGAAGAAGACGTGGCCGGATGATCGGACCTCAGCTGTTCGGTGCGTATCTGATCGATGGATCTACCCATTGCTTCTATGGACCTGCTCGACTGATGGTGTTCCATGGAGGTCCGCATAGGGTCCGCGGACGGCTGACGGATCACCGAGTCGATCGATCTCATCGACTCCATCGATCTCATCGATTCGGTGGAGCGCATGCTGTGCTCGATCGGCCGCATCGGTGACGGATCGGTCGATCTGCAAGGTCTGCTCCAGCATCGCGGTATGGTGTTCGCACCGTCGCTCACGTTGCCGCTGTTTCCAGTGGCGGCGACACCT
>NW_003797242.1:3118412-3131297 GCF_000220905.1 Megachile rotundata
TGGCGGCGACACCTCCGGTAACGCCGCCGACACCATGACCTTGAGACGGCCAACCGACGGCATACGGATCCATCTCCATGCCACGTAGGAGCTCGTTAATCCGCTCCTCCAGGTTACCCTCTCGGCCACCGCGTGGCACCGACCGGTACTCGCGCGTTCATTGCTAACCGATTCACGTCACTGATCCGTCGCGGGCTGACACTGAACGCACTCGCGCAAGACATGCGGTCGAAACGCGTGCGGAAGGAGACTAGGCAACTAGGAACATGCAGGGTAGGGACACACGATGTCACTCGAGACACACGCGGATAACGAAACTGTCACGAGAAATGCCGTGAGCAAGTGCGGCAAGAAGACGACGCATCGCGATGCCGCGCTCCCCAGCACTGAGCCTCGCGGCCTCGACTGCCGCGCAGTTCCTCCACGCAAACCAACCAACCGACCCACTACCCCGACTATCCACCCACCCTAACTATTCGTCCCCTACCTTCTGGCACCCCGTTCTATCCCTTCTCCCTCGTATTACGCCAGTATCTACCCCTCTCTCTCTCCAACATCCCTTTGGACCGCAATGTTCGCCCACCGTCTCCGGTAACATCCCCCTTCGTACGCGTCACTCTCCCACCCTCTTTTCCTTCTTCCTGCTTCACGGACAATCTCCGGCCTCATCGGAGTCACACACTTTCCACTTTCGACTTTTCGTTCTGTTTAGCTTTATCACCAGCTTGTACCTCTGTGCTCCGAACTTTCCCCCGATATTCATTCGGATACGTTGACTCTGCGTGCCATAACTTCGGACGATCGAAGCACAGCCGCCAGGGTTTCCTGTTTATTCCGGAAATAGCTATGCCCGAGGGGATGAAACTGAACTGACCGATACGTGTATAACGCACGCTGAAATCGCGTGAATGAAAAACACAATCGATTGCTCGACGCTAGGTGGCACTCGTGACGCTGCGTTCGACGCTGTCACATAGTAACCCCGATTCCCCGACTACATTCACGATTGACCCGATATCTCTGTAACGCGAACTGATTACGTTCAAGTGTTTCGATTCGATTATGCAGTATTGCAGGAAGAACAATGCATAAAGGACAAATAGGTAACATAAGCGTAACGGTTAATGGCTGCAGGACTTTCGTTGTGCGTTAAAGTGTCAGGCACACAGCATGGAAACCAAGGATCATAATCAATTTTATGGAACGTTGGTAAATCTGGGTAGCGTTGGTTTAACCGAGCTGAAAGATCATGCGAGCGGTGTTTCAATAACTGCCGCAAACTGGATTTTGATGGTAACAATGGCGCCGTTGCGAGTGAGCTTTATCAGCTTCAGGAGTAATTGTATTGTAAACGGAAATTGCATTGTGGACGCAATAATTGTAGGAGAATTATTTACTTGTTTGTTTAATGTTTGATAAAGATTGAGGCCTTTAGTGCAAAAGATTTGTTGGGGATGTTTGAACGTATAGTTTATGCGAGTATCGACTAGCAATAAAGATAATCTTATTCCATACTCCGTCTTTTATAACCTAATTCGGTGTTTACCCGGTTTCTATTGATACGACAACACGATTTCCTCGCACTTGTTGCCCCCGACCATCAATCTATTCTCAATCGTTTTTCATTCTTGCCGACAACTATAAAGCACGGTCAATTTCGTAGAAGTTATCGACCTTGTTAATCCACGTGAGGGTGTTTTCTGACGTGGAGGTACACGGTGAGGTACGTGTGCGGAATAAACTTGAAACTTTATCGTCAAACGTGAGGATTGAAAGCAGAAATTTCGAGCAATATTTTGTGGCAAAATTGCACTTGAAATGATCAATATGAAGTATCGAGGCAAATATTTTAGAAGGGTTTTTGAAGTCACTTTGAAAACGTATGAATGTGACATACAAGTACTGTTCTGGTTGCACAGTTAGGGGTATAAAATTAAAACGGGTTTCAAATATTGCAAAATGGCGATATGTGAAAGCGAGGTGGAATTTGATATTGCAAAAGAATTATAGTTAATTTGAAATTATAAGAGTTTGAAGGTATATTAAATTGAGATAGTGTAGCCTAAAAGGTATTAGTTATGCAAAAGTATGGATTTTGTGGGTTTATTTATGGGGAACAGGAAGCAACTAGACTGTGGTAAATTGTACATTTAATGGAATTCAAACATTCATTTGGACACGAATTCTGATGTAGACTGATTTTTTAGGGTTATTATTTTTAGTTAAGTGAGATGTGAGAAGAAAATTTGAGGGTTATTTTTAAGGAAGAATCACTTCTATGCCTCATAATTTCAGGCATTGTAATTTCACGTATTGATAATTTCACGAGTTGCAATTCAATGGATTGGTAATTCCACGCGTCGTAATTTCACGCATTGATCATTTTACGCGTTGTAATTCCACGCATTGATAATTTCACGCGTTGTAATTCCATGCATTGATAATTTTGCGCGTTGTAATTCCATGTATTGATAATTTCACGCGTTGTAACTCCACGCATTAATAATTTCGCGCGTTGCAGTTCTACGCATTGATAATTTCACGCGCTGTAATTCCATGCATTGATAATTTCACGCGTTGTAATTCCATGTATTGATCATTTCGCGCGTTGTAATTCCACGCATTGATAATTTCACGCGTTGTAACTCCACGCATTGATAATTTCGCGCGTTGTAGTTCTACGCATTGTAATTCCATGTATTGATAAATCCACATGCTGTAATTCCACGTTTCATAACTCTATGCACAAATAATTTCACGCGTGATAATTTCACAAGTTGCAGTTCTATGTATTGGTAATTCCACGCGTCGTAATTCCACGCATTGATAATTTCACGCGTTGTAGTTCCACGCATTGGTAATTCTACGCGTTGCAATTCCATATATTGATAACCCCACGGGCTGTAATTCCACGTTTTATAATTCCATGCATAAATAATTTCACGCGTTGTAGTTCCACGTGTTGATAATTCCACACATTTCAGTTCCACGCATCATAACTCTACACATCGATAATTTCACGCGTAGGAACTCTACGTGTTAGTAAATCCATTCATCGTACCTCCACGCGCTGTAATTTCACGAGTTGCATTTTCACGCGTTATAATTCTACAGATTGATAATTTCATATGTTGTAATTCCAGAAATTGAAAAATCTACGCGTTGATAACTCAATGTGTTGTAACTCTACGTGTTATAATTCTGAATGTTAAAAATTTTATGCGCTGTAACTCCACGTGCCATAATTCCACGCTTGGCAATTCCTCACCTTGTAATGTCATGCATGGTAATTCCACGTGCCGTAATTCTATACAACGTTAATTCTAACTTTAGCAATGTACATAAAGTACTGTAATAACATACTGTAATTCAATATACGTTATATATAATTGTAATTCTATGTGACAATGTACTTCATATGTGACATATGTGTCACAGTAACTTTTATTATACAACTAACTATATTTCATCGTTTCTATTTTTGTGAACTTATTGTTCCTTCAACAAATAATTAATATTGCTCAAATTATTGAGACTAATCTACAATTTCCTAGATTTGAATAAAGAAAACATGGATTTAGTTTTGAATCTGACTCTACCATGATTTATTCGAACCTAACTCATACTCTAACTCATCTAACAGTTTAGCTAATTTAATAAATTTTGCTTTAGTCTCTGCTGCAAATAAACACATACTGTAATCTTCAAATTTCACATACCCTAATCTTCAACTCTACAAATGCCATTTAAATTTGAATTTCAAGCACACTTAAAACGTGATTCCCATTTTTCACATTTAAATTATCAGCTCATTATAAAGCGAAGGATTAAAGAATAAAACAGCTGCATCTTTTTGTTCATCGCATTAAACAAATACGATCACGTTACCCAAAAATGTCCACGAATGTTGACCTACATCAGTCACCATTTTCAGGACCCTGTTCCCAGACGCGATCACGTAACCGAACGACTCTGCCAGGATTGTGTACGTCCCTGATCCCGATGCCACGTATTAGAAAACTCTCGATGGATTTACCTTGGACCAGTTTCTAGTGCATGTTTTCTACACGAAGAAAAAGTTGGCATCGTCTTCGCTGGAGTAGCATCAGGTACACCCTAAGAGGATGTGAATGGTCTGGGGAATTTGAGTGTTCTTTCGGGAGGATCGAGGAACATAATCCTGCCGGAAGGAACACTGCATATGTTATGAAATGAAGTGCTACTGCTCTCTTATTTATTTAGTTTCCTTCCTCTAGTGTTGAGTTTTGAAACCTTGCTTCGAGTGAATTTTAACGGAGGTTCTTCTTGGTGTTGCACTTTTTAGTGCAGCAGTTAGATGCTGCAGTTTTAAGTGAAAATTATTTTTTATAAGATTGTATTGTGGTGTTTATTTACACACTTCAATATAACCTTGTATATATTTATTTAGTTTCCTTCCTCTAGTGTTAAGTTTTGAAACCTGGCTTCGAGTGAATTTTAACGGATGTTTTTTGTTTGATGTTGCACTTTTTAGTGCAACAATTACATTTGTTGCAAATTGTTGCGAATTTGTTGCACTTTTAAGTGAAAACTATTTTTTATAAAATTGTGTTGTGGTGTTTATTTGCGAACTTCAATATAACCTTGCATTTGTAATTTTGTGAAACATTTTTGTTAAAATGTAGTTCACATATATCGTGTACTTCGTGCTATTCGTCGAAATTACTGGAAAATATAACCTCAAAAATATGCAATGTGTTTAACAAACAGAACACTCCAGTATAAAAATGAAAAATTAATAAAAATTGGAGGAGGAAAATTTGTTTTATGAAGACAGGATGGAAAAACGTTTTATAGGTCTCATATTTTAAGTATTCACATAACGTGAATATTTAATTATTCACATGACGTAATAATTTATAACATTCACCTTTAGAGATATATTTAAAAAATGTATTATTGAAAGGAAAAATGTATTAAATATCCAGCAAGGTACAGTGAAATTTCATAGTGAAAATTGTATCGAAAGGATTGAAATAAAGTTGTACAGCTTCAAAGGAGACATAAAGTAGAAGAAATAACATTTTCCCGGGTGACCATTCCAAACAGGAACATGAAGTTTTATAGCAAAATTGTTCCACGTTTCTGAATGTACCATTTTGGGTATTCATGGTCGAGCTATAAAGAATAAGGCGTACAAAAGCTTGGAATACAATGGCTAAAAGAATCATCTGCTGGTGGAACATCAGTCAATATTTATGAAGATGATAATCGTTATTTATATAGAAATTCTAGTCTGGAATTTTTTAAATAAAGGTAATAGAGCAATATTATTTTTGTGATCATCAAATCATTGTGCAGCGAACATAACCTCACTATTGTACTTTCAGATGATGTTTCGATGAATGTGTGCTTAGTGAAATATTTTCTATTTAAAAAAATTAAATGGTAAAATTAGAATTGAAGGCCTCATTTTTAAATATTTAATTTTCAATTGATATATTCACTTTAATATATATTTTTCTTTAGGAATAATAGTATTGATATAGGTTAGGTTAGGTTATGATGACGTTAGGTTATGAAGAGACATTTTGTACATCAAAATTATATTTTGTTATATTTTATATTACTGTATTATGTTGCTATATTACATTTTATATTATTGTGATATATTGTTATATATTAGATTTTATATTGCTGTATTATATTGTTATATTATATTTTATATTGCTGTGTTATATTGTTATATTATATTTTATATTATTGTATTATATTGTTATATTATATTTTATATTATTGTATTATATTATTATATTACATTTTATATTACTGTATTATATTATCATATTACAATATACAATACATTACATTGTATCATTACATTAATTATAGAACTTCAATTCTAACTACTCGTTTTAACTGCAGTTCTATATATTTTTCTTTAAATCATTTAACAATAAAGAAGCTAGTACCACCAACTCAAAATATTTTATAACATAACCTTCCCTTGTTCCAATCTTCCCATCACCTAATCCTACCAAATAAATATTTTATAAAAAAGTAAAAATTTCGATCACAACTATATATGCACATACACAATTTTCTATCCCATGAACTCTTTGATTAGTTCCCCATTTCTAGACCAACTTCTACAACACACAAGGTTTCTATGATGCTACCGCCTTAGATATTCCGCTTATAAATTGTCTGATTTGCAGTGGAAGAAAATCCCCAGAATACAAAGTATCTATAGTGATTTTGTTCGTGCTTGAAATCCCATATGTTAGTCGTGGCCACTTGAAACAGCTAGATATTTACATATGAAAAGTTTGCGTTCATAACGGTGAGCCTAAAGAAGTACCGTCGATACTTCCAATTTCGAAAGCTGCAAATTCGGGCAATTTGTAAGCATAAGATCGTTGCAAGATGGAAAACGTATATTGCAACTTATGTAGGCACTACAGAAATTTGAATATTGAATTACTGAGTGAGTGGAAGAAGAAATAATTAAATTTTGAAAGGAAATAATAGGTTTGATGATTTCAAATAAATAGTTGAAATACACGAAACATACAGATATTATGGAAAATTTAGGTATGACAGGAATTTACGTATTGAGTTGCTGAGTTTTTAATTTTGAATTAGGTGAAATCATCAGAAGAATAGAGAAAAAAATTCCCAATTTACCAAGTTTCTCATTTCTCGAGTTTCCCATTTCCCAAGTTTCCCATTTCCCAAGTTTCCTATTTCCCAAGTTTCCTATTTCCCAAGTTTATTTTTCCCAAGTTTCCCATTTTCCAAGATTCCCATTTCCCAAATTTCCAATTTCCCAAAATTCCCATTTCCCAAGATTCCCATTTCCCAAGTTTCCCATTTTCCAAGATTCCCATTTCCCAAATTTCCGATTTCCCAAATTTCCCATTTCCCAAATTTCCCATTTCCCAAGTTCCCCATTTCCCAAGTGTCCCATTTCCCAAATTTCCCATTTCGAAAGTTTCCCATTTCCCAAATTTCCCAAGTTTCCCAAGTTTCCTTTATCTCAAGTTTCCTATTTCCCAAGTTTCCCATTTCCCAAGTTTCCCACTTCCCAAATTTCCCATTTCCCATGTTTCCCATATCCCAAGTCTCCCATTTCTCAAGTTCCCCATTTCACAAGTTTCCCATATCCCAAGTTTCCCATTTCCAAAGTTTCCCATTTGAAGAAAAACAAAAAATAAAAAAGAATCTGACCATCCTTAAGAAACTATTAATAATTATTAATAACAGTAACAATTAAAAATTATTAGTAACAATACATTTACTATTCCATAAAATTTCCTCCACTAAAATTATATAACTTATGTATTTCCACAAAAATATTTCGTCTTAATTTGAGACACCATTGCGAACATGCCATAAGACGGGGGTTGTTTTAACGTTACGTCGTAAACGCCATAAAGCTACTATTTATGACACAGACAGTAAACAAACTTTCACCATCGTTAAGGTCGTGAGAGAACAACCTTAAACAGTTTCATCTGATACTTTACACTTTAATTATCGCTATAAATATAGCGAAAGACGTGACGAAAGGTCATGACACGTTAAGTGCACATCAAAATAAAGTGCTGATCAAACGATTTATGACATGCTTTTTATTAACCGGTTGTAAGGCTAAGATTAACGGTGTAATGTTGTTAATTTGAACGGGTTAGGTGATAAAGTTGGAGGTACTTCTGTTTATGGGTGAAGTATATTGATTACTGAGGTTGGGAACAGGAGTTAAGTACAATTAGGGTTGTCAATTGTTTTGGACGAAATACTTGCTAAACAATTCTATCTTTATAAATAATAATTATGAAAATTATCTTTATAAATAATAATTATTAAAATTATCTTTATAAACAATTATTTATAAATTATTTGTCAATATTATGTTTGTATAATTTTTAAGTCCCTTTAGTTACAATTGAATTCATGTTTATTTGACATAATCACATTTAATTTTATTTTATTTATTTTAATCGTGCATAATTAATTTGGATTAATTTATTTTATTTAAGTATAATTTTTAGTTCATTTTTATTCATATTGATTTTAGATGTAATTTAATTAAATTAATTTTTATTGTACATTCATTTTAATCACATAATTAAATTTTTTTTATTTACATATTAAGTTTGATTAATTTTTATTCAATACTGATTTTAATCATATGTAATTTAATTAAATTAATTTTCATCCAATATTGATTTTACTCATAAGTAATTTAATTACATTAATTTTGATTCTGCATTCATTTTAATGAAATAATTAATTTTTTTTAGTTACATATAAAATATAATTAATTTTTATTCAACACTGATTTTAATCATAAGTAATTCAATAAAATTAATTTTGATTAAATATTTATCTTAACCACATACAATTTAATTAAATTAATTTTGATGGACATATACATTAATCACACAATTAAACTAATTTTGATTCAATGCTATTAAAATCTTGACAGAACCTACATCCTCTTCATTACAAAATTACAATCTAATTATAATTATCAATTCTTATATTTAATTTTCCAAGAACGAGTCATCAATCTTGCGCCCACGTGGAAGATCAAGGATGTAGGCTTGTAACATTCCACAACCCTTCCCCTTTCAGTTACCTTTTAAACAAGGGACAGTGACTGAACTTTAACCCCCATAGGGATAATTAATGACTCGTGCTATAAAAGAAGGCAGTTACAAAACGGTGTACTAGCTCACCGGAAGGGAAATGACCATGATAAACCTCGTTTCGAAGCCGACAGATTGACAGGTACGAATCGTATTATGGCTGACTGGCCTAAATCGCTGGGCTTGAAACCATTCGATTTGTTTCAACTGTTACATGAAATCGAGAAACGTAGAGGAGAAATTTTGAGTACAGGAGAAATGTTGTAGATGTTAAGTTAGGTTAGGTTTAAAATATTATGAGCATTATGTTGGATGTAATTACAAGTTTGATGTTATTAGAAATGAAAGATTAAGTGACGTCTCAAATTGGCAAATGGTATGTGATAAGGAGATCTAAAATTTGCAAGTAGTATGTCGTATTAACATGTCAAGTTCAATCTATAATTAATAATACTACTGACAAGTTCCCAAGGTACCCATTTCCCAATTTCCCAATTCCCTACTCCCCAAATTCCCTATTTCCCAATTTCCAACTACTCAAGTTTCCCATTTACCAAGTTTCAAATTTACCAAGTTTCCCAATTCCCAATTTCCCATTTGCTAAGTTTTCCATTTCCCAAGTTTCCCAATTCCCAAGTTTCCCATTTCCCAAGTTTCCCACTTCCCAAGTTTCCCATTTCCCAAGTTTCCCACTTCCCAAGTTTCCCATTTCCCAAGTTTCCCACTTCCCAAGTTTCCCATTTCCCAAGTTTCCCACTTCCCAAGTTTCCCATTTCCCAAGTTTCCCACTTCCCAAGTTTCCCATTTCCCAAGTTTCCCACTTCCCAAGTTTCCCATTTCCCAAGTTTCCCACTTCCCAAGTTTCCCATTTCCCAAGTTTCCCACTTCCCAAGTTTCCCATTTCCCAAGTTTCCCACTTCCCAAGTTTCCCATTTCCCAAGTTTCCCACTTCCCAAGTTTCCCATTTCCCAAGTTTCCCACTTCCCAAGTTTCCCATTTCCCAAGTTTCCCACTTCCCAAGTTTCCCATTTCCCAAGTTTCCCACTTCCCAAGTTTCCCATTTCCCAAGTTTCCCACTTCTCAAGTTTCCCATTGCCCAAGTTTCCCATTTCCCATGTTTCCCACTTCCCAAGTTTCCCATTTCCCAAGTTCCCCATTTACCAAGTTTCCTATTTCCCAAATTTCCCATTTCTCGAGTCTCCCATTTCTCAAGTTTCTCAATTCCCAAGTTTCCCGTTTGTCAAGTTTCCCAATTCCCAAGTTTCCCATTTCTCAAATTTCCCATTTCCAAAGCTTTCCATTTCCCAAGTTTCCCAATTCCCAATTTCCTATTTGCTAAGTTTTCCATTTCCCAAATGTCCCATTTCCCAAGCTTCCCATTTCCTAAGCTTCCCACTTCTCAAGTTTCCCAGTTCCCAAGTTTCCCATTTACCAAGTGTCCCATTTCGCAATTTCTCCACTCCCCTAATTTCCCATTTCCCAATTTCTCCACTCCCCAATTTGCAACTGAAAGATTAACAAACCCAGATACAATTCGCAATTTGTGTCTAATACTCTGACAAAAATGAAAAATGAAGGACATCTCAAATACACTTTCTAATTAGTATGTGATACTACAACAACTGTTAGGTAAATAAACAGATTTTAAAAACAATTTACAATTATTATGTGAAACTACCTATGAAAGATTGACTGACATCCACAAGTTACAAATACAACTACATCTACAATTCAGATACAATTAGACAATTTGCAATAGGTATCTGATATAATAGCAAATGAGTATCAAATATTACAGCAAGCTAAACTATAAAAAAGTTGTTTAAACTATTTGATAGTTTGACATCAAAAAAAGAAGTATGAAAGTTCTTTTAACATTGTCCACCACAGCAGTAGCACACATTTAGAATACTAAATGTACTTTTCATGTTCTAGCAAGGCACGTTTCCCGCGTAAAACACTCGGTACTCATAAATTCTGATTTTTGAACGAACAAAACTACGAACTGGGAAACGATACTTTTCAATTGTCGTTAAGGATGTAACTTCCTGAATTCGCGCTCACTCTCGGGGAAAAATAGTTTATGAAGGTGTTAAATTCCTAATGAGTTTTGAACTTTGGGGTTTAAATTCGCGGGAAAATTATCGACGAAGCGCTAAGTAGCTTCGTATTTGGGGAAAAAGGTGATACTTGAGATATTTTGTTATTTATTTCATATTGAAATTCATTTCTAAATTTCTAGGTTTTTAGATTTCTAGGTTTCTGAATTTTTTAGGTTTTTAAACTTCTAGATTTCTGAATTTCTAGGTTTTAACTTTTTAGATTTCTTGATGACCAAATTTCCCAATTTTCCAATTTTCCAGGCTTCCAGTTTCCCAATTTTCCAGTCTTCCACTTTTCCCAATTTCTCGATTTTCCCATTTTCCCATTTTACCACTTCTCGATTTTCCAATTTTCCAATTTTCTGATTTTCCTAATTTCCCATTTTCCCATTTTCTTATTTTCCCATTTTCCCATTTCCCCATTTTTCCATTTCCCTATTTCTCAATTTTCCCATTTTCCAATTTCCTCATTTCCCAAACTTCCAATTCCACAATTTTTCTATCTCCAATTTCCCAATTTCTAAATTCCTACATTTCCAAAATTTTTTAATTTATTCAATCTCCACATAAATTAACTCTAAACAAAATCCTCCAACGAAAGAAATTTATAATTCACCCTCAATTTAATCGCAATTGGGAAACTTCCAAACTAGCGAACATTTGCTGTTAATCCCTTAAGCAGTATTAAACAACTTATATTAAATAACTAAAATAAGCTTCCTAGAAAACCGCCAATTCTCCCTCCACCAAAATAATCGTCTATCTCGCAATTTGTGGTTATTTTTTTAAATGTAAGCAATCTGGAATTCAGTGTCGAACCAATACGCCATGTTGAAACCTTAAGTAACCTAAATCCCATATGACCTGAATTTTCTACTTTCGCAAGTAATAAAAAAGTATGGCACCACCTTTCTGGAAATTACATTTTATGGTATAAATCGCATAAACTTTATCGAATACAATGTTTCACCAGACGTTTTAAAAACGTTTAAGAGTTGATTTATGAAGTGTACATTTTTATTCACGAATGGACTTTATATTACCTTTCATTAATTCCAATGAAATAACTTATCTAACCTAAGAGTAACTTGTCGAAAATATTTTCACGCATCATCAATATTTCCCACGGTATTTGCTTCGACAACGAAACATTGTACATACAAGATAAAACGCTTTTTTGTAGCAATAACGTTGCACAAAGTGTGAATCGATAATATGCCAAGTCATCAGGACGAGGCTCTTGAAAAGTTGGGTCAAAATGGATCTGTAGTTGGTTAAAAGAAGAACCGCAGATAGCTATCCCTAGGAAAAATAACGTTCCGACCCGTCATCGATCTCGGATTAGAGTTTACTTAAAGAAGAACCATAATGAAAGACGGACGCTCAGTCGCTATTTATTCGTAAACATTTGCGGAACCGGATGAGGCAACGAGAAAAAAGTGGCTGAAATCCCTTTTCTATATCGGAATGATCGAACCGATTTAATTTTAATTAAATGGAGATAATCGTTCCCGTTCCATTTCAGCGATGAGCAACTATGCCCGCGGGGGTACAGTGACATGCGTCCGGTATTGATTGGACATTTCAAAATTTCGAATATTGTGATTTCCATGTTTTCTAAATTCAAGTTTCAAATTTTAGTGGGCAAAATTAAGTATGCAAAAATTGGTGACCAATTTAAGTTGGAAGATTATGGTGCTGAACAATTTTTTTAATACCAAACAATTTCATAATTTTCATCCTATTTGTATTTAACTTGTAAATTAATTAATTTAGTGTTGCTTAAAGAGCTGCTTAATGTATACCTACAAAATTGAAAAATACAGGGTGTCTTACAAGTAGGTCCTTGAAATAGAAGGTACACGTGATTCTGAACAAGATTTCCCTTTGCAAAAATAAGGTTTGAAGCTTTGTTTTTGAATTATTAAGGAAAAACAGGGACCAATCGGAGCGCGAGGATTACGCATGCGCAGACGCGAGAGCGACAAGTTCAAGCTAGCGGCTGAGTGGTAAATGCAATGTATAGTATATTCAACGCTTGGTGAGTGCAACGCGTGCGAAATCAATGCGTGGTGAATGTAACGCGTGGTAAATACAAGGCGTGGCAAGTACTATGCGTGGTAGGTGCAGCACGTGGTAAGCAACGCGTG
>NW_003797242.1:3147767-3181260 GCF_000220905.1 Megachile rotundata
TTATGGAATTTGAGAATTTTGGAATTTGAGAATTATGGAATTTGAGAGTTATGGAATTTGAGAATTTTGGAATTTGAGAATTATGGAATTTGAGAGTTATGGAATTTGAGAATTTTGGAATTTGAGAATTATGGAATTTGAGAGTTATGGAATTTGAGAATTTTGGAATTTGAGAATTATGGAATTTGAGAGTTATGGAATTTGAGAATTTTGGAATTTGAGAATTATGGAATTTGAGAGTTATGGAATTTGAGAATTTTGGAATTTGAGAATTATGGAATTTGAGAGTTATGGAATTTGAGAATTTTGGAATTTGAGAATTATGGAATTTGAGAGTTATGGAATTTGAGAATTTTGGAATTTGAGAATTATGGAATTTGAGAGTTATGGAATTTGAGAATTTTGGAATTTGAGAATTATGGAATTTGAGAGTTATGGAACTTGAGAATTTTAGAATTTGGGAACTTTGGAATTTGACAATTTTTCAATTTGAGAACTTTGGAACTTTGAATCTTCAGAATGTTCGAACTTGCTGTCCTTGAAATTTCATCCTTTCAAAATTTTCAAACTTTTCTGAGACCTCAGGACCTTTGAATAATGAAACTTTGAAAAATTATTTCCATTGAACTTTAATATTCCGTATTAAAATTTCCTTTTCAGCCAACGAGAAATTGCTAACCACCCATATACAAGCTTTTACGATACCGAGCGAAAGAGGATACTTTGCAACCCAGATAATGCCACGATAAAAAAGAGACCGGTCAATCGTAAACTACATTGTTCAGTGGTGCAAGTCAACGATTGGTGAGACGCGTGTTTTATGATTCCTCTGGTTCCCATCATGTCGTAGGACGAATGGTCCAGAACGACACGGGGGTTGTTTCTCTTTTTTTGTTAGGTTAAAGCGAGCATAGTGATCACGGCTCCTATTGTACCACGAAACAATAGAGTTGGTGTATACTGTTTTCCTGTATTTTATTTGTTAGAATGGAAGTTTCTTCTACTGATTGAATATTCTTGCGAATTTTACTGTCAAGGTGGGATTAAATGGATTTTTATGAAAATATTTAAAACAAAGACTGTATACAGTTGTCAACTCAAGAAGACGCAAGTAAAAGAAACTCCACCATGAAATTAGTGAGTCAGATAACCAAAATTATAATAGTCAAAGTTATTTCTTTATAGATGAATCAACAAAAAGACTGAGTTTCTCCGTAAAAGGTTCATTAGTTTTACATACATTTATTTACAAAATCTCACCTGTCAAAGAAAAGAAATTAAGTGTCTGTATTCCCTCTCTCCTAGTTACAATTATCAAACTGCCACTGTTACCTAAACAGCCTTAATTCGCGAGTTCCTCTCGATCCTCCCGTGTGCCCTTCTCTGTTTTCACCTTCCTCCACAAGTAGTGATCTTTGTCGTCCCGCACCGTAAGTGTGCGGTCAGTTCAAAATCTGATTTAATCCCTTAACCTACAAGTTTTTCAGTCGCGTTACATAATTATTACTGTTGTTCAGACAAATAAATAACGTTGAATAGGTATATTTTGGATTTGCGATCTTCAGTTACACAAATTACAAATCGATCTCGAAACTCGACCTTTATGCAAATACGACTTGGGTTTGTCACATTTGAACTGTAACGAGTCTAAGTCGATGTAAGGCAAGTTACGTTTCTTTACACATGCCATGTCAATCCAGAGTTGGCGAGGAAAGTAAAAGATGCTATAATGACGTTATCGAATTTACATGATGACAGGACTCGTTACTCAAGGTCTAGGGGATAACAAGTAAGCAGAGACAAAATTCGTATCTCAAGTTGGCAACAGCTTGACGGACGAGGTAATGTAATGGAGGGTGGTTGGGATTAGGTGATTAGAGATGGGTCGCTCTTGTACCCAACTTGTGGCGTCCCAGCAATCGATATCATTTTCTAAATATTTCCTGCTGAATATCGTGATTCAAGTTCTTGCCTTATGATTTATTTGCCAAGTGTGTCAGAGCTAACTAATCATATGTATAATATTAAAGCAAATATAGCTTAAAATATAGTATGACAATTTTTAAAAAAGTTTAAACTTAAATTTAATATGACACAAAAACTTGATAATGTAATAGTAAAATTGACATAGTAAGACTTTTACAATTTTTACAATTAACAACTCATTGTTCTCCATCTAAAATATTTTTGTAAAAAATGTATACAGCGATTTATATTAAACTTGACACTTCAGAAATAATATTTAAACAATATAAAACAAAATACGAATTAAATATAACATTTTATAAATATAAATATTTTTTGGTTTCACAATTTTATACTGCAATAACCCATTAGTTGTATTAACAGTTATTTTCCAAATAGATCACTATCCGAACAATAACATATTGTGAAATTGATAAATGTTTCAAATAGCTTTTTCAGAATGCACAGAGAGATGTGGCGTACAAACTTTATTTTGATAACGAAGTCCGAAGTTGATATTTCCCTGCCACTATTCTTTATTCTTTTGTTTCTGCGAAAAACTGAAAAGCTTCCGTATTTTTAAAAAACAACGTTCTATTGTGTGCGCATGTATTTTAAACAAACAACCAGATTGAAATTTTATATGATAAAAAAATAATTGACTGTTTATATAAGGTAACCTAGTGACCTTATGACCATATACCACCATATTCTTTGAATTTTTTAATTTTCATCAAATTTTGATGTGGTTAAATAGGTACATGTTTCTGTATTCCAAAATATATTTTGCATTAAATTAATCTTGAAATCTATATATGGTTCAATGTATAATAATTGTCAATTTTAATGTATAATAGTCAATGTGTGATCTATGTCTCAAGTCGCTATATGATGTGTGCAGTCACATGTCTACATTCTCCAAATTTTTACATTTCTATAAATCCTTACATTCTCCAAATCTCTACATTCCTCAAATCCTTATGTTGTCTACATTACTATATCTCAAAATCCCTATATTATGAAATTTTCACATATTTAAATTCTGAGTTCTGAAATTTCTAGGCGGTCAAATCTCTACATCCACATATGTGCACATTCCCCAAATCTCCATATTTCCGAGTTCCTACATTACTGAGTCACTATATTCCCAAATCCCCACGTCACCAAATTCCCACGTCCCCAAATCCCCACGTTCCCAAATTCCCACGTCCCCAAATCCCCACGTCCCCAAATTCCCACGTTCCCAAATTCCCCCCTACGTTCCCAAATTGCTACGTTCCCAAATCCCCACGTCCCCAAATCCCCACGTCCCCAAATTCCCACGTCCCAAATCCCCACGTCCCCAAATCCCCACGTCCCCAAATCCCCACGTCCCCAAATCCCCACGTCCCCAAATCCCCACGTCCCCAAATCCCCACGTCCCCAAATCCCCACGTCCCCAAATCCCCACGTCCCCAAATCCCCACGTCCCCAAATCCCCACGTCCCCAAATCCCCACGTCCCCAAATCCCCACGTCCCCAAATCCCCACGTCCCCAAATCCCCACATCCCCAAATCTCACATTCCCAAATCCTCACATCCCTGCATCTACCTCCGCATCCTCACATCTCCACATCTCTACAATCCCCATTCACCCAAACTACCCCAAACCATAAACCACCAACCGAAATTATTCCACAACGAAATCTCCCACAACAAAAATGTCACCGCACAATTAAAACTCTCCTCTCACGTTTAACAACGCAAAGCTTAATGAAGTAAACGCTCGTATAATTCAAAGCGTACAGTCCATACTTTGCGTATCAACGTTACAGGAATATTCATCGTCACGTAACACAAACCCTGCGCAAGCTGCGTGAATTGTTGGGTTTGTCATACATTAATTTTTACAGTGTCTCCTAGCGCGCTGGAATTCTGTTCCAAAGCCGTTTGTCTACTAGCCATGTATCACTGTTGCCTTCCAGGAGGTTCACGGAGTTTTATTTTCATTAATGATTCATAGGTGTCTGCTTGCGCGGTTTACACCACGGTCCTTCGACCCTCCACAATAAGCCATTGTGAAATATGTTTATTAAATGCGGTCATATATAATGGCGTGCCGCGGTTACCGCACATTTTTAATTGTGAGTAATGAAGGCATGTAAATTTTATGCATTAGTGTCTGTCTATTCTTGGTTAAGATATAAATATACATCTTTTGCAATCCTTCGATGTAATTATAATAACATACTTATGTTCTCAGGCAAAAATAAAATGCTTCAATTATTTTGTGATGATTGAAACAAGTTTATGCTGTCGTATAAAAATAAATTGTAGAGAAGAAAATGTATTAAACAGTCATTATTTAATTTATTAAACAGTCTACATTTCTGTCATTATATTTTTAGAAATTAAATTTCAACCCCCATTTCAGAATACGGAGGTCTGCTCGCAAGAGCCCTAATTTAAGTCAAGAAACTCGCCGAAATTTCCCTAACAACAACACAATTTAAAACAATCCAACTGAATCAATTAAAACTTGTTCGAACTCTACCGCAGATCCGATACCGCGGTAAAAGACAATTCGGACTAAATTACCTTGACATTCTGGCGACGGTATTCCTTGGTATGAGCGAGGTA
Organism: Megachile rotundata; assembly: GCF_000220905.1. Classification (NCBI taxonomy): domain Eukaryota; kingdom Metazoa; phylum Arthropoda; class Insecta; order Hymenoptera; family Megachilidae; genus Megachile; species Megachile rotundata. Next base: position 3,152,352 of record NW_003797242.1, read on the forward strand.
GTACTTGTAGACGTGCGACGGCAGCGACCTCTTGGTCTCCTCACCGATCCATCGATGCGGTGTTTCGAGCCCCGGTGGTTTCGGCACGCGGGTGCCCGGAGACCGCTGCCCGAGCGAACCACCGGGTGAACCTAACCTAGCCGCGCTAACCGACTTGCTAAGATGATGCCCGGACGACGAGCTGGGCGGCGGATGCGTGTGGTAATATGGATTTGTGGGTGGCCGCCTGTCGATAATGTCGACGTGTCTTCGCGGCGACGGTGTCTCGGCTGAACGCTGGTATCTCGCCCGCGATTCATCCCGTTGCTCCTTTTGCTCGGGGAAGGTTGGCCGCACGAAGGGCGCAGGGTGCCGCACGGTGCACTGCTGCAGCGTTAGTACCGGCCTCTGACACACCCTGCACGGTGGATACACCTGCGGGTTCCACGAGTGGTAGCAGCATCCCGGCGACCTGGAGCCAAGCGGATCCCTGGTCGCAGGGTGGTTCATGACGAACTTCACATCGCATCAACCGGGCCTGTCCTCTTCAAGCGATCACCCGTGTCTTCCGATCGCGTGATTCACATCGTCATGCCATCAGGCACTCACAATTCTAAACTGGAGCTATGTAGCACTATGCCTAACCCTATGAACCGTGTCACAATCCTGTGAGTCGCGTAGCACTATCACACCCTATACACCCTAACTCTATGAATCGTGTCACAATCCTATGAGTTCACTATCGAACCCTAATTCTAGTATGAATCACAACCCTATTTTATGAATAATGGCAAGAACCCCACTAAATGTGACATCAAGTGTGAAAGACACTTGCGGTTACTTCGATGGCACACTTATTTTCATTTAAGGATAGAAGACTATGGTTGGGATTTTGTTGGGACGACCGTAGAGTCGATGAATAGAGGTTTTGTTCTGGTAATTCGCTGAAAGGTAAATTCGGGATGAAAGGGGAAAAGTTTCGGAGCTGTGAAGTATCTGCTGGAGGTTCGGATTGTTCTACGGTCCGTCTTGATTTAGGACATCGTAAGCTTTGGTTTAGCGTTAATAAAGTGACAAGTTTTAATTCTCTTCGGGGAGGAACGTATATCAGGGAATATCGGGGTTATGCGGATATAGAGAATGACGATAGCCTGTTCTCAGAGCTGACATTTTATGCGAGAGGGTAACATACGAGTATTTTATCATGCGATATGTGATTTTGATTTTCAAATCATTTTTGTTTTTATATGTATAAACTGTTAATATATGTTACACATATGAACATACATGTGGAGGTATATATTGCACGTATATCAAACACATATGTTGACGTATATGTTGGCATATGATAAACATATATGGACATATATGTCGTACATATGTTAAACATATACTGACATATGTTTTACATATGTTAAACATATACTGACATATGTGTTCTACATATGTTAAACATACATTAACCTATATGTTGTACGTATGTTAAACATATATTGACATATGTGTTCTACATATGTTAAACATATATTAACCTATATGTTGTACATATGTTAAACATATATTGACATATGTGTTCCACATATGTTAAACATATATTGACATATATGTTCCACATATGTTAAGCACATATTGACACATATGTTCCACATATGTTAAACATATGCACATATTAAAACAAATTTTTCTACTGGTAAAAATTAGATAATAGACACCTATAAATAGTTTAAAAAAACTTGATTAGTGAACTGTTTATACAGTTTGAAATTTAATTTGACTGACTTTTATAAAAGTCATGTAATAATCAATAATCAATCATTCAACATTAAGTTGAACTACCAAATATATTTTAATTAAATTTTTCATTGATTTCACTTAATTTGAATAATTAATATTAATCTCATAAACATCCCACTATGCTACCCAGATAAAATAAATAATAAAAAATAACAAAACTATCAAAATGATATACTAAATAAAAATAAGGAAAACTATGAATAAAGTTAGCAAAAGAACTCCTAAAGAAGTCCTCAGAATAATTCTGCGAATTATTCTAATTTAATTAGCAGCTCCACACCTGTCACCCACTGTTAACATCGAGATCTGCATAGCGAAAAGTGTGTTACATTATAAAAAATGGATTAGGGAAGTCAAATACAATTTTGAGAGGGTAAAAACGTGCAAGACCATCGTCTTTGCAATTGAAGTTCTTACCGAAGGAAAGAGGGATCGACGTAAAGAGGGGTAGCTGTGCGTGGCAATGAATATAAAATAGCATACTGCAGCAGAAGATGTCTTCCCCGGTGATGTTCATAGAACGTACTACGTACGAGTGCTCGTCTAGAAATTTAAAAATTTCAAAGGAGCACAGCTCTTCACGATCTTATGTTCTTTTTGGAAGCAAATCAGGTGCGCCACTCGCTCAGAGGGAGAAAGACTGGAACCGTTTTTGAAAGATGAAACGATTTGCAGACGTCCCATTTGCTATCGACAAGTTTTTCAGGGGAAAATAAATCGCGATAGAGGGAAACGAAATCAATCTTGCGTGCACTTTATAGATTTTCAGGTCGTTTATTGCCTTTGAATATCATACGTTCACTTTGGCAGTTAATTAATTCACACACAAACAACTGCCAGTTAAATAAATGGCAGTTATGTGACTATTAAATGAATTTCAGTTATGTAACTCACAATTAAGTGAGAGTTAATTGATTCCCAGTAAAATGACTGTCAGTTAAATGAATGACAGCTATATGACAGTTAAGTGAATTACAGTTATATGACTCCCAGTTAAGTGGCAGTTAATTGATTCATAACGAAATGGCTGCTAGTTAAGTGGCTCCCAGTTAAGTGGCAGTTAATTGATTCATAATGAAATGGCTGCTAGTTAAGTGGCTCCCAGTTAAGTGGCAGTTAATTGATTCATAATCAAATGGCTGCTAGTTAAGTGACTCCCAGTTAAGTGACAGTTAATTGATTCACAGTGAAAGGACTGCCAGTTAAGTGAATGACAATTATGTGACAATTAAGTGAATTACAGTTATATATCTCACAGCTAAGTGACAGTTAATTACTTCACAGTAAAATGACTGCCAGTTAAATGACTCCCAATTAAATAAATGACAGTTATATAACAATTAAATGAATTAGTTATATAACCCCCAGTTAAGTGTTAGTTAATTGATTCATAGTGAAATGACTGCTAGTTAAGTGACTCCCAGTTAAGTGACAGTTAATTGCTTCACAGTGAAATGATTGCCAGTTAACTGACTCCCATTTAAGTGCCTGATTTACGTAACTCGTACTCGAGCGACGTCAAAATTTATTCCGGAACATTTGCTAAAAACTGTATCCCATTCCAGTACCGCGATGTAAACGACCCAGAAGACAATTGCGCGGAGATATACATCGAAGACGCGCAGTTTGCAAAGTGGAACGATGAAATGGAAAAAAAAAGCGTGGTAAACGTAAATCAAAAGACGCCAAGCGGTCTGGCACCGCGGTTACAGATGTATCTTATATATATTCCGAAACGTTTTCTGATCTCCGACAGCCGAAGTATTTTTCTGTTTGCGTAAGCTTTCCAGTTGGCCGATGTCGACGTCGAGTTTCGGGCAGAACGCCATCAAACCACCAACATCCACTAAGCGTTTCTCGTCTGGGAGCCATCGTCTTTAACCCAGGCACCGAACTTCCCATCGTCGTACATTTTCTTAACCCTCTTCCTATGCATTCGCATATACTTCTGCATTTCCATTTCCTTAAACTCTTATTCTACAACCCCCACCCACGGTTCTCTCGCGAGGAGTCAGCCGGGGGTGTAACTTCGATCCGCATGTTCCTGAGAGGATTGGCACTATTTCAAAAGCATTCGCTTTTCCTTTTCATCTTCGTCTTTGCGAGCAGACGGACGCCTGACTGCGCCAAGATAACCATGGAAATGCGAAATAATTATAGAAATACTGGGGACATACAGGCACTATCAAAAATATGGATACACTGGGAGAGTTAGAGTAATCTGAAAATTTTTATTTGAGAATTTGGAAATTTGGGTGATTTGATATTTCAGAATAATGGATTTTTGGGAATGTGGGATTTTGGGGAATTTGGGGAGTTGGGGAGAGTGGAATTTGGGGAATTTAGAATTTGGGGAGAGTGGAATTTGGGGAATTTGGAATTTGGGGAATTTGGGATTTGGAGATCTTGCAATTTGGGGAATTTGGAATTTGGGGAATTTGGGATTTGGGGAATTTGAGGAATTTGGGGAATTTGGGGAATTTGGAATCTGGGGAATTTGAAATTTGGGGAATTNCTTGGGGAATTTAGAATTTGGAATTTGGGGAATTTGGAATCTGGGGAATTTGGAATTTGGGAAATTGGGAATTGGGGGAATTTGGAATTTGGGGAATTTGGAACTTGGGGAATTTGGAACTTGGGGAATTTGGAATTTGGGGAATTTGGAATTTGGGGAATTTGGAATTTGGGGAATTTGGAATTTGGGGAATTTGGAATTTGGGGAATTTGGAATTTGGGGAATTTGGAATTTGGGGAATTTGGAATTTGGGGAATTTGGAATTTGGGGAAAAAATTTTGAAATCTAGGGAATTTGAAATTTGGAAATTTGGGAATCTAGCTATTTTTGAATTTTGAAATTTTGGAATCTGGGAACTATTGAATTTGGAAATTTGGGAATTTAGGAAATTGCAAATAAATAATCTTCACATTACCATAATCATCGAAAATTAATACGATTACGAAAACCGAAAATTCAATTAAAATAAAATGATACATATCTGAATTGTCCAAAAATTATTAAAGTGGAGAAACGTTGAATTTATATGAAATACCGAATATCTTGAATGAACGCCCGATATCCGACATGATAAATCGCTCCACGGTAGAAAAATATCTGGCACTGATTCAAAAATAATTTTAATCCAAACTTGACCCAGACGGGGTCGCTAACTGATCCTATTATTGACAGGCGAATGGAAAAGCGTATCGTACCTTTAAATTATATTATTCGAATAAAACTGCTTGTATGAAAATCCGTTGAAAACATTGAAAATCCATTAAAACAAAATAATTTCATATTATTTATCAGGTTATCATTATTTCTTTGCAATTTTATCTTTTTTAACAAAATTAATCTGAACATTTTGTAAAACTTGAAAATCATTTGTTAAACATCACAACTGATATTGAATTTATTTTTAATATATTAATAAATTAATAAATTAGTTCTAAATAAATTTTCTTGAAGTTATTATTTTTTTACTGATAATTTTCATTATTCGCTTTAAAATCGTAAATGCAAATTAAAATTGTCTTCTCTCGGAACTTCTGGAATAACCTCAAGGATATATTTTATCCTAACCTCAAATTCATAACACAATTAAAATCTAAAGTCCTCGTAAAAGTACTAAAACATAGAGTCAGTGAAAAAATACTTATTTTAAATTATCGTATTAAAACGAGACTCAATACGCAAAGGGTTAATAGTTAATTTTCAGAATGTAAAACGGCATTGACAAGAGTGTTTTGATGTTCTATCGAATTATTCCATGAATATTGGTAATGACACGGCTCAATAGGAAGAACAGAGTCTTCCTCCGAAGACAATACAAAACCGATGAAAGGAAAAATCCTCATTCGGTATTGTCAGCGGCGCGAGGAATGACGACAAGGGAAGAACGTGCATGTATACCGGCTGCAAGTGTGCTAAATCAAAAACAGTATCACGCTGGGAAAGTTAGGGGAGCGAGATGAACACGGAATGAGCGCGTTTTCATGCTTGAACGCAAACAAAGAGGCTCGATGACAAAACGTGCATAGTATGAATGCTTGCCCGTAGGAAACACAAGAACTACTAATATCACCGAATTCCCTGAGGGCGCTGATCACGTGATCCGAAGGAATCTTAAATTCCCCGACGGGTCCGTGATCGGCTGAAGAAACACCAATCTATGCTCTATGCAAATCAATCGACACGGGAGACACTCTGCGACGTGGGACTCGTTTCGATTAAAACAGATGTTCTAAACCGTTCACGGTCTTTTAGGTTTTAAGTGCTTGTATTTGTACCTCTGGTAACTTGAAAATGGTCGAATATTTTGAATAATTCGAATGTTCGAATACTTTGAATAATTCGAATGTTCAGATACTTTGAATAACTCAAATGTTTGAATACTTTGAATAATTCGAATGATTAAGTACATCGATTAATTCGAATGTTCGAATACTTTGAATAACTTGAATGTTCTAATACTTTTATTAATTCGAATGTTCAGATAGTTTGAATAATTCGAATGTTCTAATACTTTGATTAATTCGAATGTTCGGATACTTTGAATAATTCGAATGTTCAGATACTTTGAATAATTCCGATGTTCCAATACTTTAAATAACTTGAATGTTCTAATACTTTGAATAATTCGAATGTTCAGGTACTTTGAATAACTCGAATGTTCGAATGCTTTGAATAATTCGAATGATTAAGTACATTGACTAATTCGAATGTTCGAATACCTTGAACAACTTGAATGTTCTAATACTTTCATTAATTCGAATGTTCAGATACTTTGAATAATTCCAATGTTCCAATACTTTAAATAACTTGAATGTTCTAATACTTTGAATAATTCGAATGTTCAGATACTTTGAATAATTCCAATGTTCCGATACTTTGAATAACTCGAATGTTTCAATACCTTGAATAATTCGAATGTTCTAATACCTTGAATAACTCGAAAGTTCCAATACTTTGAATAATTCGAAAGTTCCAATACTTCGATTAATTCAAATGTTCCAATACTTTGAATAACACGAATGTTTCAATAACTCGAATACTTTGAATAATTCAAACGTTCGAATAATTCGAATAACTCAAACATTCCAATACTTTGAATAATTCGAATGTTCAGGTACTTTGAATAACTCGAATGTTCGAATGCTTTGAATAATTCGAATGATTAAGTACATCGATTAATTCGAATGTTCAAATACTTTCAACAACTTGAATGTTCTAATACTTTCATTAATTCGAATGTTCAGATACTTTAAGTAATTTCAAATGTTCCAATACTTTGAATAGTTCGAATGTTCAGATACTTTGAATAATTCCAATGTTCTAATACTCTGAATAATTCCAATGTTTTAATATTTTAAATAATTCGAATGTTCAGATACTTTGAATATTTTCGAATGTTCCAATACTTTGAATAATTCCAATGTTCCGATACTTTGAATAACTCGAATGTTTCAATACCTTGAATAATTCGAATGTTCTAATACCTTGAATAATTCTAATGTTCTAATACCTTGAATAATTCGAATGTTCTAATACCTTGAATAACTCGAAAGTTCCAATACTTTGAATAATTCGAAAGTTCCAATACTTCGATTAATTCAAATGTTCCAATACTTTGAATAACACGAATGTTTCAATAACTCGAATACTTTGAATAATTCAAACGTTCGAATAATTCGAATAACTCAAACATTCCAATACTTTGAATAATTCGAATGTTCGAATACTTCAGAAAACTCGAACACAAACTTCTCAAAAACCTTGAATACCCAAATATTCTAAACAATTCAAATACTCAAATATTCAAACACCTTACAAAAATCAAATATCTAAAATTTTCTAAAATTCACCACATAAAAATTCTCAAACACTTCAACCATTCAATTATTCGAATAAATTCAAGCGTCCCATAAAATTCGAATACCATGAATAATTGAATGCCCAACTTTTCACAGCTGTGAAATACTCGACGAACTCCGTACTCGCTCGTGTCAGGTGACAGAATAAAACACGAAGAACATAAATTTCTTCTCCCATAAACTTTTTGCCCGGGTTGTACCTCTGTAGGACGAAATTGTAAATGCATCCAGCGATTTCAGGAGCCAGGGAAAAACGTCGGTGTATCGAGTCCTCTTAAAAATTCGGTCGAACAGCAGCTTAAGCGCAGAGAAATGCCAGCCCCCATTATGCATTCAGAACCGCAATTTCCAGGCTAAGCAGTCTCATTCTTCTTGTTTACTGCCAGACCCGACTGCTAATTGATTTTTGCAGGCCACTGTGGCCGAGAAAATGTAAGGAAACGCGCGAACACGCGTTGAAATATGCGCGTTACCGCGAACAATCGCGGTGGATATTTTACTCGATGCTTTCGGTTACTCGTGTTTATTAATTGTACGTCATTTTCTGACTGACAGCGGCTCGAGATTGCGCGAAACGAGCTATTTCTGCTTTGCAGCTATTTATTGGAGAGAAATTACGTGATAGCTTAACTGGAATACCTGGTTTGCAAGTTTGAAAATAAATATCGTGAGTTTTAATAAGAATTGAAACGTTTATTTTGAAAGTGTAAGTCCATTTGCATGAATGTATATTTTAGGTAAATCACTTAAAACAAATTTGTATAATCAAATTACATATTGATTAAACAATAAAATTGCTGAATTGACAGTCTTGATGTAATTAACTTATATTTCTTCGTTGACATACATGCTAACATTTAATTTTTTTTAAATAAATGAAAATGAACTTACACCACTTTCAAAATAAACGATCCAATTTATGAAAGAATTGAAGAATCGAAGAAATGAAGAATTGAAAAATTGAAGAATTGAAGAATTGAAGAATTGAAAAATGGAAAAATTGATACCTAGAAAATTTAAAAACTTGATATAATACTTGAATACTTGAAAATTTGATATAATACTTGAATACTTGAAAACTTCATATAATATGTGAATACTTGAAAACTTGATAACTTGATATAATATTTGAATAATTGATTGCTTAAATACTTGAATGCTTGAATACTTGAATAACCGATTGCTTAAATACATGAATACTTGAATGATTGACTGCTTGAATAGTTGAATGCTTGAATACTTGAATAATTGATTGCTTGAATACTTGAATACTTGAATGATTGACTGCTTGAATACTTGAATGCTTAAATACTTGAATAATTGATTGCTTGAATACTTGAATACTTGAATGATTGACTGTTTGCATACTTGAAAACTTGAAAACTTTAAACCTGAAAACTTGAAAACTTGAAAACTTGAAAACTTGGAAACTTGGAAACTTGGAAACTTGAAAACTTAAAAACTTGAAAACTTGAAAACTTCAAACTTAAAAACGTGAAAACTTGAAAACTTGAAACTTGAAAACTTCAAACATGAAAACTTGAAAACTTAAAAACTTGAAAACTTAAAAACTTGAAAACTTGAAAACTTCAAACTTCAAAACTTAAAAACTTGAAAACTTCAAACTTGAAAACTTCAAACTTAAAAACGTGAAAACTTGAAAACTTCGAACTTGAAAACTTCGAACTTGAAAACTTGAAAACTTAAAAACTTAAAAACTTAAAAACTTAAAAATTTGAAAGCTTCAAACTTGAAAACTTCAAACTTGAAAACTTCAAACTTGAAAACTTCAAACTTGAAAACTTGAAAACTTCAAACTTGAAAACTTAAAAACTTGAAATCTTAAAAACGTGAAAACTTGAAAACCTGAAAACTTGAAAAATTAAAAAATTGAATGTATAATTTCCCCTCTCATTGTCTCACCAACACCGTACCCAAACACTAAAAAACATATTCTCTCTCTAAAACAGAAGAAAATTATGCACCGAGGAATTAACTCCGCAAATTATTCGACGACAAATATTCAGTTACTGAATGGCAACGTTTATACCGAGAAGAGATAATGGCCTCAGATTCAGTCAAGACAATTTTCCAAGTCTCAACGACGACGATTTGGTCGCCACGAAAACCACTTCTAAGTATCTTATGTACTATGTAATATTTCGCGAAATGATAAACCCCTATCTAACGGCGTCGTTTCTTATTTCTTTCCGCGCTGATAGTAATTTCGAGGTAGACAGTGAGTAATAAAAAAACCTCGGCCACTTTTTTCAAATACATTTTACTTTCTGGCTGTCTCGTTTTCACTTTACTTACATTTTAAGGAAAATATGCTTTTTTACTGTTTTATTTTTAGGAAGTAAATATTGTTAGTGTGTTAATAAATTAATATACATTTCTTTATTTAATTTAATTTTGAGACATGCATTGAGATTTTTGAAGAAGATATTCGATGAAGGTTTTATGTATTAAATTTTGTTTAAATAATTTAACTTATATTGAACATAGATGTTCAACAACTGTAACAATGTATACACATATGTACCAATATGTAACATACATGTATATAACATACATATATGTAGCATACACATGTGTACACATATGTAACACACACATATGTAACATACACATATGCAACATACACATATGTAACATACACATATGTAACACACACATATGTAACACACACGTATGTAAAACACACATATGTAACACACATATGTACATATATAACACACATATGTACATATATGTAACACACACATATGTAACATACACATATGTAACACACACATATGTAACACACACATATGTAACACACACATATGTAACATACACATATGTAACACACACGTATGCACAGATACGTAACACACATATGTAACATACACATATGCACACATATGTAACACACACATACATACACATATTGATGCGACATGTTTTACTTATGTGAACATATTATATTCATTTCGAAATTCTCTTTGTCTAAAATAAATAAATACAATGGCAAGCCTGTCTCTATATACTTATCAGGCCATATGTAGAAATAGAAATGAGATAATAAACAAGTAGTAGAATGTGTAATGAACACAACTTAATGTTTTTCATCAAAAATGTATAAATTTAATTAAGAAACACAATATGAATATTTCTGTATGTATATAAAATAATTTTCTATACAACAACGAAGCACACATATATGCAACATATGACAGCAATATATGCAACAATACAAATATGTTCATATGTGATATAAAATAATTGTTTATATGACAACGAATCATATATGTAACATATGACAGCAATACATATATGCAGCAATTAAAATATTTTTAAAAATAATTGTTTATGCAACAACAATGCATATATGTAACATATGACAGCATACATATATGCAGCAATTAAAATATTTTTAAAAATAATTGTTTATGCAACAACAATGCATATATGTAACATATGACAGCAATACATATATGCAGCAATAAAAATATTTTTTAAATAATTGTTTATACAACAACAATGCATATATGTAACATATGACAGCAATACATGTATGCAGCAGTAAAAATACTTTTTAAATAATTGTTTATCCGACAACATAGCATATGTGCAGCATATGTCAGCAATATATGCAGCAATAAAAATATTTTTAAGAATAATTGTTTATACGACAACGAACCATATGTGTAACATATGACAGCAATATATGCAGCAATAAAAATATTTTTTCAAATAATTCTTTATACAACAACGAAGCATATATGCAACATATGTACAGTATTATACAATACTGTCTTTTTTATTTTCACACACATCTCCAGCAGGTGCAAACGTAGAAAGCAATTGAATGTATATGCACCACAAAAGAGCAAAACATATCAAGCCACGGAGCAAAAAAGCAACATTAAGGCCGACAAGAAGGAGAGGAAGAAGATGAAGTAGCAACAGCAACTCTGAAGAAGAGACAGGAAACAGAGAAGAATGTAATCCATAAACCGAGAATAGCTGCAGGTAGGATCTGCTAAGTATCCTACCACAGAAAATTCAACCGTAAAACTTTAAAACCGTTTCGCTTGAAATGACTTTTTTATCCGGCAGGTTGTGAGCGGCCTATCTCGTAAATCATGGTAGACTCAATTTTTTATGGAACTCGTACCTGAAGTTGCAGATTTAAAAATTTGAGGAAAATTAGATCTGTGAAATTTGAAAGTGTGAGGCGCTGGTTAGAGGGAAAATTGTAAAACTAGTAATTTTGTGAAGGTGGAAGTGTATGGTTTTATATTACTTTTACTGTGATTTATGTGAGGATTGTACTAATTAAGAAATATGTGAATTTGAGGAGTTTTTGAAGTTTTTGGAATTTTTGGAGTTTCTGGAATTTTTGGAATTTTTGGAATTTCAAGAATTTTAGGAATTTGAGGAATTTCAAGAATTTCAAGAATTTTAGGAATTTTAGGAATTTTAGGAATTTTAGGAATTTTAGGAATTTTAGGAATTTTAGGAATTTTTAGAATTTTTGGAATTTTAGGAATTTTTGGAATTTTTGGCATTTTTGGAATTTTTGAAATTTTTGGAATTTTTGGAATTTTTGGAATTTTCGGAATTCTTGGAATTTTTGAAATTTTTGGAATTTTCGGAATTTCTGGAATTTTTGAAATTTTTGAAATTTTTAAAATTTTCAGAATTTTTGGAATTTTTGGAAATTGCTCTATTTCTCAGATTCTAAGATTTCAAGTTATCAAGTTAATTTTGTCAAAATTCAAATTACAATGTTACTAAATTTTTCACTTTCTAAATTACTCAATTTTTCCAATTAAAAAAATTCCAAATTATACTACTTTTTCAAGTTTCAAAAATATCCAAATCACTCTACTTCTCAAACTCAAAATCTTCAAAATACCAAATTACTATATTACCCAAACTTAACCTCTTCAAAATATCAAGTCATTAATTCTCACAACTTCCAAATTACTAAATTTCTTAATTATCAAAACACTAAATTTCCCAACTCCGAAATTCCCAAATAACGAAAATTAAAATCAATTAAAAACTCCCCGTTAATCTCGAAAACCCATCACTGCACAAATCACACACGCCACTGGCCATAATCCCATCTGCAAGCACTCGATCTGCCCACCATCGTTCTAAAAGTTGCATTTCATACAGGTTCATAAGCAAAGTTTCAAAAATTGCTCGAAATATCCCAATCTTCCTCCATTTATCGAATGACCTTCGCAGCTTCTTTTGTTTCATAAAGTCAAGCACAGAATCGAGCTTGCTCCGTATCGAGGATGATGACTTTCCTAAATGTCAAAGTTCACGGGTCGCATCACGAAGTTTCACTCATCGAGCCAAACTTCTTTGTCTCTGTTGGCAGCATTAAGACACCGACCGTGGAAGAAACAAAACGAGGAAAAAGATATATTGTCAGAATTATATGGAAGCCAAGATGGTCTCTCAACAGTTTTTCATTCATCATTTATTTGTTGTATTTATTAAAACCATTTCCTGTTTATGTACCATAAAAATGTAGTATGTACTAAAAAATGTATTTGTGTACTTTATAAATGTAACTTTAAATGAAATTGAAAAGAAAATTAATTTATGAAATTTATATTAATATGTATGTTACATGTATGTTTATTATGTTCTTTTAATATTAATTTTTATAGACATTCAAGTTTTAGAAATAAAAAAAATGTTAAAAGAAATTGATAGTTGCTTAGCATGGTTTAAAAATTGGTTGCAAATATTCAAAGTTTATTATGTTCCTTTAATATTAATTTTTAGAGACATTTAACTTTTAGAATTGGAAAAATATTAAAAGAAATTGATAGTTGTTTAGCATGGTTTAAAAATTGTTTGCAAATATTCAAAGTTTATTGTGTTCTTTTAATATTAATTTTTAGAGACATTCATGTTTTAGAAATAAAAAAAATGTTAGAAGAAACTGATAGTTGCTTAGCATGTTTTAAAAATTGTTTGCAAATATTCAAAGTCTATTATGTTCTTTTAATATTAATTTTTAGAGACATTTAAATTTTTAGAATTCAAAAAATGTTAAAAGAAATCGATAGTTGTTTAGCATGTTTTAAAAATTGTTTGCAAATATTCAAAGTCTATTATGTTCTTTTAATATTAATTTTTAAAGACATTCAAGTTTTAGAAATAACAAAAATGTTAAAAGAAATTGATAGTTGTTTAGCATTTTTTAAACATTGTTGCAAGTATGTGAAGTTCATAATGTCAAAGAAATATACTTCATGTTATTAATTAAATTCCATAGCAAGTTTATTATATAGTAAATTATAAATGTTTACAAACATCGTTTTTTTTTTAATTATCTGTAAATTATGGATATATAGAAAGCACTGAATTGACAGTATATCAAACATGATTGTTCATTTATTAAACTACAAAAAATTATATAAAATGGTGGTCACCAGAGAGACACAAAACCATATGTAATTTTCATTATAATAATTTCTATGTAAACCTTCAATATTATACTTAAAACCTAGCTCACTTATAATAATTAAAAGAAGCAACATTTGAACAAATAAGATAATTAAAATACTTGAAGAGTTAGTACACAAAAACATATGTTAACAAAAAATGATTATCTTTGAAACCATATGTTCATACATCCCATATGAACATATGTGATCCCACTCATTCAACACCAAAATAATTTTAAAAATTCAGAAACTAAATTTTAAAAATAAATTTTTATATTATAAACCATTAATATGTTAATAAAAAATGATTATTTTTAAACCACATGTTCATACATCCCATATGAACATACATGCTCCCACACATTCAACACCAAAATAATTTAAAAAATTCAGAAACTAAATTTTAAACCTAAATTTTCATGTTATAAAGAAATAAAATAGAAAACGACATTTTGAGCATTTGAAATAAAAATAAAAAGTCCATCGTCGGACGAACATCGCAGACACCGAAAGGGTTGAAAGAAATAAGGGAAGAGATTCAGAAAGACGCACAGTTGGCCTCCCACTACGACAATTTTGCCGAACCGACAACCCGACGACCCGTCGCTCCAAATCCCGCTCGATCCCCACCCTCAAAAATCTACCACCCCCACCCTGTTCTCTGTCTTTCCCTCTGCCCCTCGGGCAGCCTGTACAAAATTCAATCAATGCGCTAACGCGCAGGTCTCCTACGACTGTACAGACTTGGCTGCCATACAATACCCTGCTTTCTTTTTTCTTTTCTACAAAATCAACATGCTCTCGCGGAGATTCGACCAGATTCAAGCAGATCTTCGTAGGTGGACACTGGAGGTTTGTACAGTTGGGAATAAATCTGGCTTCCATAGGCGCATGAAGGGTGAAGGAAACCGTATAGTCGTTGATTTCAGAGGGTTTTTGGAGATTTGAAAAGTTTTGGATGGATTAAGAACTTGAGAAGTTTTGAGACTAATGGATTTGAAGGGCGGTGAAGTTTGGAATTGGATATGATGTGGAGATTTGATGTGGGTAATTGGGAAGGTGAGAGGTAGGGAGGAACTTTAGGGGATGTTTGGATTTGGAATTTTTGGATTTGGAGAGTAGGGGGTTTGGGGGTTAATGAATTTGGTGATGAGGAGATTTGAGGGGATGGAGGTTTGAGAATGTAAGGGTTAATAGATCTATGGGGGAGATGGCTATTTGGGAATTTTTGGAATTGGGGAGTAATGCATTTGGGGGTTGATGAATTTGGTGATATGGAGATTTGAGAGGGTGGAAATTTAAGAATGTAAGGGTTAATAGATCTATGGGGGAGATGGCTATTTAGGAATTTTTGGAATTGGGGAGTAATGCATTTGGGGGTTGATGAATTTGGTGATATGGAGATTTGAGAGGGTGGAAATTTAAGAATGTAAGGGTTAATAGATCTAAGGGGGAGATGGCTATTTGGGAATTTTTGGAATTGGGAGTAATGCATTTGGGAGTCGATGAATTTGGTAATTTGGAGATTTGAGAGGGTGGAAATTTAAGAATGTAAGGGTTAATAGATCTAAGGGGGAGATGGCTATTTGGGAATTTTTGGAATTGGGAGTAATGCATTTGGGAGTCGATGAATTTGGTAATTTGGAGATTTGAGAGGGTGGAAATTTAAGAATGTAAGGGTTAATAGATCAGATTTGATGTGGGTAATTGGGAAGGTGAGAGGTAGGGAGGAACTTTAGGGGATGTTTGGATTTGGAATTTTTGGATTTGGAGAGTAGGGGGTTTGGGGGTTAATGAATTTGGTGATGAGGAGATTTGAGGGGATGGAGGTTTGAGAATGCAAGGGTTAATAGATCTATGGGGGAGATGGCTATTTGGGAGATGGCTATTTGGGAATTTTTGGAATTGGGAGTAATGCATTTGGGAGTCGATGAATTTGGTAATTTGGAGATTTGAGAGGGTGGAAATTTAAGAATGTAAGGGTTAATAGATCTATGGAGGAGATGGCTAATTAGGAATTTTTGGAATTGGGGAGTAATGCATTTGGAGGTCGATGAATTTGGAAATTTGGAGATTTGAGAGTGTGGAAATTTGGGAATGTAAGAGTTAATAAATCTATGGCGGAGATGGCTATTTGGGAACTTCTGGATTTGGGGAGTAGTGGATTTGAAGGTTGATGAATTTGATAATATGGAGATTTGAGAGTGTAGAAATTTGGGAAGGTACGAATTACTCATAGAATAGATCTATGAGCTTTGGGAGATATATATTTGGCAATTTTTGGATTTGGAGGGTAGTGGATTTGAGAAATATTAGATTTAGTAGTCGTCGAATTTAGTAATATGGAGATTTGATGATGTAGAATTTGGGGGACATAGGAATTAGTGCATCTACGAATTTTGGAAGATGGCTATTTAGGAATTTTTGGATTTGGGGTTTGACGAATTTGGTAATATAGGAATTTGATGATGTAGAATTTGGGGGATATAGAAATTAGTGCATCTACGAATTTTCGAAGATGGGAATTTTTGAATTTGGGGAGTAGTGGATTTGGGGGTCATCGAATTTGGTCATATAGAGATTTGAGAGTGTAGAATTTGGGGGATATAAGAATTACTGAATCTATGAATTTTGGAAGATGGCTGTTGGGGAATTTTTGGATGTGAAGAGTAGTGGATTTGAAGGTCGATGAGTTTGGAAATATGGAGATTTGAGAATGCGGAAATTTGGGAATGTACGAATTAATAGATCTATGAACTTTGAGAAATACGTATTTGGAAATATTTGAACTTGTAGAGTAGTAAATTTGGGGGTCGTCGAATTTGGTCATATGGAGATTTGACCATGTAGAAATCTGAGAATATAGTATTACTAAATCTATGAACTTTGCAACATAGGTATTTGGGAATATTTAAACTTGAAGAGAGTGGATTTGGAGATAGCCAAATATGATAATAAGGAAATTTGACCATGTAGAAATCTGGGAAAATAGTATTACTAAATCTATGAACCTTGCAACATAGGTGTTTGGGAATTTCTAAACTTGTGGAGTAGTGGATTTGGAAATCATCAAATATGATAATAAGGAAATTTGACCATGTAGAAATCTAGGAATACAGAAACTACTGAATCTATGAACTTTGCAACACAGGCATTCGGTAATGTTTAAACTTGAGGAGCAGTGGATTTGGGGGTCGTCACATATGATAATATGGAGATTTGACCATATAGAGATTCAGCAATATACAAATCTGTGCATCTCGAAATTTGCACAAATTCGAACTTGGGTTCATAGGAATTTAGTTACATTGGTATCTGCCTATCTAGTAGATTGGTACGCAGGAATTTGGAGATGCAGTTATACATATGTGGATCCAGAAATGTGGGACATGTGGAGATGTCAGTACCATATGAATCCATCGATGTAACAAAGTTAGAATTTGAGTATGTGTACATTTGTGTACATAGGAAGTTGCTACAAGTTTGAAGCCATGAATGGCATCAGATCTAGGAATATTTGAAAAATTTTATTTGAAACACACACACATACAAAATTACATATGTCAAGAATAAAATTATCCACACATGAACTTCCCATACACATAAAAATCAGCTGATATCTCAATTTTATTTAGGAAAATAATTTAAAAAGCTTGACTATTTTGACTAGTCTATTGCACAAATCTGAAATAGTAATTTTACTACACTTTTGAAGGAATTTCCAATATCTCCATTTCCACTCCATACCAATCCAAAGTTCCCCGAACAGTTACGAAATGCTGAATTAAAGGCTCTCAATTAGAGGACTTCAATTAGAAAATCAGAGAGAATAGTGTATTCAACTAGACAAATTGAATGTAAGGAACATCAATGAACGTTTTTTCCCCCAGCTAAATCCCTACATTGAACTGTTACGAAATGAGTTTGAAAGGAACAGTTCTTTATAAAGCCATAGAAAAAGTACAAAAACTTCGTTGCCATTGAATTACGAGCCCCGGAGTAACCAGCACTAAACCTACATTGTAGCGTGCCAAATCGCCATCGACTATACATTAATTTTGCAACAAGTAAAAAATCTACTCGCCGGATATGCGATTGCAGTAGTGGAAAATTTATTGAATCAACCGCGGAATACGCGCGAATTTACGCGGGTGTGTTTTGCCAAAATTGAGGGTAACTCGATAACTCAGACTTTGTGGAGCACCGAACTTCCGCGTAACTGCTGCCAAATTAATAAAGGATCGATTCGTGACATCACCTTAATAAAGTATTACGCATACTTCAAAGCGCTCGAAACTTTAGCGTAATGTTGTCGAGCGTGTCTTCGCACACACACGCACTCGAGTGCTGCGTGTTTGGAATACTGTTGGTAATTTCAGACACCGAAGTATCTGGAAACCTACTAACGTTATCCAGTTTGCGTCACAGGAAATAATATGGAGAGTTTGCGGTGTTATATAATTGCGAATTAATTGATTCTCCACGAATTTTTTTAGTTCACGGAGTTTTAGTTTTATAGCTTTCATGGTTTGGGAGGGGAATTTTGCTGAGTTCTTTTTTTTGTAGGAATTTGAGGAAGTTTTTAGAGTAAATTGTTTAATTTTTAATTGTTTAATTTACTCGTTTCTAATTCTATAGTTTTGGTGTTTAGTTATTTTGGGTACTTTTGCTGGTTTTGCTAGTTTTATTTATCTTCGTTACTTTAGTTATTTTAGTTACTTTGGTTACTTTGGTTACTCTGGTTACTTTTGCTATTTTGGTGAGTTTTGCTATTTTGGTTAGTTTTGCTATTTTGGTGAGTTTTGCTATTTTAGTTAGTTTCGCTATTTTGGTTACTTTCACTACTTTGGTTAGTTTTTCTATTTTGGTTACTTTTTCTATTGAACACATATGAATATATGAACATATGATCATATGACCATGTATCAGCATATGAACATATGACCACGTATGAACACATGAATATATAGACATATGACATGTATGAATATATTAACATATGAATATATGAACGTGTATGAATATATTAACATATGAACAAATTAACATATGTACATATTAACATGTGAACATATTAACATATGATCATATTAACATGTGAACATATGAACATGTGAGCATATTAACATATGATCATATTAACATGTGAACATATGAACATATGAACATATGAACATATGAACATATGATTACTTTAACTATTTTGATTACTTCAGTTACTTTCAATAATATAATTTTCTATAATTTATAAAATAAACATCATATTTTCATATACATATACATACATAAACAATTTATCCATCCATCTAAACTTTCCTGTATAAAAAAATTAAATAAAAAATCATAAAATAAAATTTTACTTGGAAGAATATAATATTTTTTTCTTTACCAATTCAATGGAATATATTTAATGAAGGTAAGGAAATTTGTTTGTAATATTATAATGATACATATGGCTATTTCTTCAGTTTCGTATGTATGTAATTCTGTGATTGTTAAATACCAGTCAATGAATGTAATTATTAATATCTACTAATGAGAGGCCTTATTAGTCAGAGTCCTTTATGGGATTGTTACTGATCGGTATTACACGTGTAAGAGACTTATCGATCGCTATTCATAAGAGCTTTCTAAACTTCAATGGACAGAGACCCAATTTTGAACACGATAATGGTAGAGATTCTGTAATCTCGGTTATTTGTACTGTATTGTGGTTCTAAGACTAGGAGTATCAAAGTTCCAAAATTTTCAATCTTGAAATAGTGAAATTTGAAAGTTGGAGAATTTTGGAATTTTAGACTTGAAAATCTTGATCAAAGTTTTGAAGTTCTGAAAATTCTAAGTTTTCAAGTATCAAGGTTTTTCAGAAAGTTCAAAAATTCAAGAATTCAAAAGTCTCAAAGTCTCAAAGAGTCAAGGTTTGAAAACTTCAAAATTTCTAAATATCCACATTCAAAAATCTAAAAATCCAAAAATTCCATGGTCACAAAACTGAAAAGTCTCAAAGTCTCAAAGTTTCAAAATTTCCTAATTTTTAAATTTCAAAATTAAAAAATTTTAAAGTAACAGCTATCAAAAAAGAGCAATTTTCCCAGCAAACGTCAAAAATCAGATAACTCAATATAAATTAAGCTTCCAAAACAAGATTGTATTTATTCCATAAATTTCAAAAAGCGCATGACAAACTACATAAAAAAAATTGAATAAAAAATCGTCCAAAGTTAAAAACACGAAATAATTCAGAGACTTTTTTGTGACTGAAACGATACACTGCGATTTAAAAAGAATAATTCATCACGGATTTAGATTTTATTATACATGAAAGTAAAGTAGAATCCTCTCAAAATTAATCGCTTTAAATCATTGCAATTGTAAAAAAAAGTCTTTTGTGCACGATCTATATCGTCAATTTTACTGCTTCTCAAACAAACTCTCTATGCACTTTATTTTGCATTTTACAACGTCAACGTGATGTCACTGGCAAATAGTTTGCTATAAAATATCCGTAAACCACATTTACAGCCTAAACTACGTACTGATTTCTTGGAAACGACTTTAAGTAAATATTCCGGGAATTTAGAAAACGGGGGAGAAATTTTTGTTCCGCATACCAAATGAAAGAACATTCAAGAGTCACTTCGTAGTCTAATATTACGGACGTGTTCTTTTTTGCTGGTGTATCATTTTTACAGCGTTTCATTGTAGAATATAATTACGGGAATTTTGGGTGGAATACTCGTAATTAAAATTGTGAAAATTATTATTGGAATTTCACATTGAAATTTAAAAAAAAATTGCTGTTGGAAGATGAGAAAAATTGTGACACTGTGAACATATGAACATATGAACATGTATGAACATATGCCAAGTATGAACATATGAATATGTATGACCATGTATGAACATATGAACATATAACCATGTATGAACATATGACCATGTACGAATTTGTATGACCATGTATGAACATATGAACATGTATGGACATATGAACATATAAACATGAACATGTATGGACATATGAACATATAAACATATAAACATATGAACATGTATGAACATATGACCATGTATGAACATATGAACATGTATGAACATATGAACATGTATGACCATGTATGAACATATGAACATATAACCATGTATGGACATATGAACATATGAACATGTATGAACATATGACCATGTGTGAAAATATTATTTATTATTGTCTGCTTCACTATGTTCATACACCATACATAATACCTTAAATCCAGTTAAAAAATATATATTACAATGTTAATATAAATATTCCTTATAATGTATTAAACCGAATAGACCTTTCGAAAGAACGCGCCATTTTATTGCAACACCCGCCATTTTATTGCAACGAGCATTGACATATTGCAACATCTAAGCTTGTAACAGTTTTCGGTACAAAAAAGCATCTTCGCATACCTGAACGAATTACCAGAAAAGCGTGGGTTAAACGGAAGCGATTGAAGGAGAAACACAGAAATCCCAGGAGGATTCTCGCTGTCCAACGAATCCTCGAAAGGATTATTGATTGCCGCGATATCCGAGCCGATGAAAGCTAAGACATTGGTAGAAGCATTTCGAGATACAAGAGACGATTGTGTGAAACGTTCGATAATATATCTGACGTTTCTGGCTTCCGTATCCGGCTTTCACGAGGCCAACTTCTTAACAGCTGAGTCAGATAACCTGTCTACGATAGTAGGTTTACGTCGTTGACGGGCTTGACGAGCCTAACCTCGGAGCAAAGATCAGATGATAGAAAAGAGCCACTTCTCGCTGGTAAGATGAACCGATTATGACGAAGATAGGCTCCGACATGAAATATGGTGGCAATCGGACGGATCGAGCCGATAGAACGTGGTTAAGTTCCTCGAGGATACCGCAAAATTATCGATTTTCAGTCTATCAAGATTAAATTTATTAGCGTTCATGGAGAGCTAACGGAATATCGATAGAATCCGTTCGTACGAGAAAAACCAATATCGTTCGATCTGTCTACGCTTTTCCACTTTTCTTAATGAAATACCGCGTTCCGTCACTGACGGATTTAATGCTGTTTAGTGTTTCCCAAACAAAATGGCTACTGTCAGTTATTCGAAACATTGCAGATTTTTGGGGGAACAAAATAGATGGTTAGGTGACATTCGTGTTGTCGACATTGGGTAGCAAGATATTTTTTTTTTTTTTTGATACAAAATAGAAATACATGGTTAGGTACAATGACTTATTCGTGTCATGTAGATTGAGGTTGTAGAATTTTTTTTTGGGGGAAAATGATGTGTTTGTTGGTTGCATTTTTGTCCAAAAAGGAGAACATAGGAGAAGTTTTTTTTTTAGGGAAAGTGGTGTAATTGTTGGTTGCATTTTAGGTTAAGAAGAGGAACATAGGAGGATTTTTTTTTAGGAAAAATTGTGTGATTGTTGGTTGCATTTTAGTTAAAATAGAGGAACATAGGAGGATTTTTTTGTTAGAAAAAATTGTGTGATTGTTGGTTGCATTTTAGGTTAAGAAGAGGAACATAGGGAGATTTCTTTTTTGGGAAAATGGTGTGATTGTTGGTTGCATTTTAGTTCAAGAGGATAAACATAGGAGGATTTTTTTTAAGAAGAATTATGTGATTGTTGGTTGCATTTTAGGTTAAGAAGAGGAACATAAGAGGATTTTGTTTTAGGAAAAAATTTATTTCATTGAATATTAGATTATATAGCATAGTATTCTATTGGCATACTTTCATAGTATAATTATCAAAAATTTGAAGCAACCTTTAAACCTTCAGGGTCTCTATTTTAAAATATACTTTAGACCCACGTTTATCTCAAAAAGGTCCAATACAACCCTATACATAGACATCGATGGAAAAGTTCTATCAAAGACTTTGAAATAAATAATTAAATAACCTCATCCCAAATGTAGTTTATACCAAGCTACATTACACAGTCAATTAACAAAAATCTTACCAAACAGTGAAAATAAATTCAATACAATCATATTGACAATAAAAATCAGAAAAAGTCCTCTGTAACTTATAATAAAAGATGCACATAAAATGCATAATTATGCAATAAAAGTGTACACATAAAAAATAATAAAAATCAAGAAAAGATGTAATGTAGAAATAAAACAGTAATAGTAAAAAAGAAATTAACCAGAGTCCGATAATTCAAGGTCTGACGTTCACGTTCCTAAAATACTACCCTGTCCATTAATGTGTCCCCTGTCTAATCAGCCGTTTCTGTTTTCATCCGGACCAGCCAATATTTGCGTCACCGTGCACTGTAAACGGCACTCGAGGATATTGCGAAGCAACATTACTCTCTTATGCTTCTTTGTGACCATCGGGTTAAGTTTACACAAGAACCGTATAGCTATTCATGACGAAGACATTCGACGCTTTTTTGCACGCGGTGACCGGCCGAGATCAACGCCCTTGAATACTGCACAAGATTCTGCCACACGCGCACAACGCCACCACCTACTTTTATTCCTGATTCAAAAACCGATTCACGCATTCAATTCCCTTTTTTGATTCAATGGACTCTTCGGGGTTACATTTGCAAACGGATATGGAAATTGTAGCTTGAAATGGGAGTTTTCTGTGAATGGTTCGATTATTTACTGGTTTTGTAAGTTCTTCTTTGGTAATTGATGAAAGCTGGTTTGAATAGTTAATTCTATTTTTTGGGTCAAAGGAAATGACTCTTCAGGGTTACTGCAGAATGCTAGAAATAAATTTCTTATATATAAATAAAATATATAATACTATAAATAAATAAATAAATAACCTAACCACAAATAAATTACCAGCATTTTTTTCAATTTACAGTAACATTCTTTTATTTATAAAAATCCCCAAACTTCAAGAAGAAGTCTTCATGTACTGAATCTTCAACTTTAAAATTAATAAATAACCTAACCTAACCACACAAAAATTAGCAGCATTTTTTTTAATTTACAGTAGCATTTTTTTATTTATAAAAATTCGCCAAACTTCAAGATGAAGTCATGTACTGAATCTTCAACTTTAAAATTAATAAATAACCTAACCTAACCACAAATAAATTACCAGCATTTTTCTCAATTTACAGTAACATTCTTTTATTTATAAAAATTCTCCAAACTTCAAGATGAAGTCATGTACTGAATCTTCAACTTTAAAATTAATAAATAACCTAACCTAACCACAAATAAATTAGCAGCATTTTTTCAATTTACAGTAGCATTTTTTTATTTATAAAAATCCCTAAACTTCAAGATGAAGTCATGTACTGAATCTTCAACTTTAAAATTAAAATTCCAGGCTAATATTTGCAAAAAACAACATAACTGAGTTTTGAAGAGAGATGACAGAATTTTCGCCCGTTTACGAAAGTATATTTCAGTTGTTTACTAGCCTGCTTCACTATTCAGAAAGACGTCAATTCACACGCTGAATCGCAACTTACTGAAAGTTGACAATTCCCTAGGCTAATATTTCTGAAAAGCTACAAATGTCAGCAAACAATGTACTCTAAAATGGAACATGTCTTCAGAATGTCAGTTTATGTACTTATTTTCTATTCAGTGAAGTCAGTTTGTCAGACAATTACTAAAAATGACAGAAACAAAAATTATACCCTAAAATAAAACAACTTGTTCTGATCAAAATGTTCATTTATACTGTGGACTCCTATTTTCAATTCAGTGAATATCAATGTCTTCTCAAACTAAAATTATTAAAAATCAAAGTGACACAGAAATGAAATCTGAAACAACAGTATTGTTCTGACCTCTTCATTAATTCAAGTCAATTAAAGCAACAGAAATAAAATTGAACTCCAAAATAAAACAAGTCCAGCACCTACAGAATTTAGTCTATTTCCAATACACTCTCAATGAATTTACAATCATAAAATTATTAAAACACGTGACAGAAATAAAAATTAAACCCTGAAACAATGGCATTGTTCTAACAGCTTCAACGTGTACATTGGACTCCCCTTTCAATAGAAAGTTGTTGACTTGTCAAGTTAAAATTTTCAAAACCCAAAGAGACAGAAATAAAAATTGAAGTAGAACAATGGCATTGTTCTAACATCAAAGCGTGAATGTACACATTCTATTTCCAAATCACGTTCAATAAGGTCAGAAATATAAATTGAGACTGCAGTATAAAACTACTATGTGTGAGGTTGCACAGGTGTCAAAAACTAAAGCCTGAATGTATTTCATCCCTCGAGATAAATACAAATCGGTAACTCGAGTATGTTAAAACAGAAACAGGGTGAATCGCGTGTGAACATCTACCGCCATCAATCATAATCTAACCGTCCATGAGCACGTTCGAACCGGTGTCGGAAAACTGGTGAATGGAGGGGTGGATGGGTGACGGGTGCTTTTCAGATAGGGTCACTGGGGTATCCTTCCAAGATCCATGTCCCGCGAGTTGAACGCACGAGCATACCGAACCACGGAACAACACAAACGTCACAACATCGTTTCCCGTTAACGAACACACGGTGAAGAGGTGACACAGTGTGCAGCTAGCCAGAAGTGTGCCACCCTCGCGAGAGGTCGTGCCGAGCTGGACTACCGGCTGTTTACAGACGGCGCGATATAACGTAGCCAGAAATCAGCGGGTTTTTCATCGCACCTCCCGTATCCCATTTCACGGGTTCGAAGCTAGCACCGTTTCGTCGCGAAACTATCACCAGATAATCACCTCCACGTGTTCCAGCTACGCGATCCCAGAGGACGCGGAACTGTCAACGGAAATGTGGATTAAGGGCAGCGGAACGCGTCGCTCGCGATCTACGTTCTGCGACACACTAGCTTTCGTACCCAAACGCCCAACATCACCCCTGGCCGGCTACGACTACTCCCCCTTAGCGACTACTACCCCCACTTCTACCCCTAGCTGCTGCTATACATCCCCCTTTGCCGCCCCACGACCAAAGCGCGCCACGACCAACTACCCCCGACGTTTTCGCAGTACCGCCAACGCCAGCAGCTGTCGATTGCTACAGAGCTGCCCACGGGCAACTGCGCCCCGAGGGCGCGGTGCATGGATTAGTCTTATCCATTTGTGCACTATTATGGATGGATAATTATATCACTTTAATCGATTACTGTCGTTAGTTTATACCACACTTTAACTCAACTAGTTTAAATTACATATGTTAAATAGTACACATATGTTACTGTCGTATATGTTGTATGATGTATGTCATATACTGTATTTTATGTGTTATATGTATGTTATATATTATACATCACATGTCACATTTCATATGTTACATGTTATATGATATATGTTATGTAACGTATGTTACATGTCATGTATTAAATGTCACTGTCATATGTTATGTTTTGTGATGTATGTTATATAATATGTGTGATATGTTATATGTTATGTAACGTATGTTACATGTCATGTATTAAATGTCACTGGCATATGTTATGTGTTATATGTATGTCATATGTCATACGTTATGTCACATGTTATGCGTTATATGTTATATATTATACATCACATGTCACATGTCATATGTTACATGTTATATGATATGTGTGATATGTTATATGTTATATAACGTATGTTACATGTCATGTATTAAATGTTACTGTCATATGTTATGTTATATGATGTACATCATATGCTGTATGTTATGTGTTATATCTATGTGACGTGTCATACGTCATATGTCACATGTCATGTGTTATATATCACATGTTATTACATATGTTGTATATTATATGACATATGTTCTATGTTATTTCTCTAACTCCCAAAAGTCCAAACTCCGAAATTCCTAAATTAATGAAGAAAATATTAAAATAACACCTCTCTGAACCCTCCAGGTCTGCAGCCGCATGAATTACGCGCCACAGTTGCAATAACAATATTCAAGTATATAACGCGAAACGATCGTGACAGAAATTCAAGAATTGCTTGCATGTAGTTGCATACAGTACATAGTCGCAATCTATGAAATTGGAAATTAGATTTGCAGGAATCGTGCAATTTTTGAGAGTACCGTCTGTTTGGAAACCATACCACGGTCCGTAAGGGTTGTCGCTATTTGCCGTTTCGCCCTAAACGACTGTCGCGACTTGGGAACGCGTAAATGCCTTTAGTTTTAGGTCAGAGTTAAACTGTTTATTCTGCAGAATACGTTCGTGGCGCATTTATTCGGCAAGATGTTTGTATTTTGAAAGAAAACGTGGTTCATGAACATTTTACTGGTGGAATTTTGTTTCGGTAGTGTGCATACGCGTTCGTAATTAAAATCAAACAATGGCGTGTACTCGTCAAACGCAGGGTAAACGCATCTACCGTAAATTAAAACTAAATTATAACAAAATAGCTGAATAGATGACTCTGTTAAATTGTTGATTGTGGATTGAAAATTTATTGAAATATAAAGCGTGTTATTAATGATAATTATTGCATTGATGTTTGTGTAGTTTATTGAGGTGTTTTTTCAAAAGGTAAAATATAATTAAAAATAAAATAATCACAATATTTATTATATAATATTAGTGGAAAATTTATACTGTTTCTTTATAATGAAATTAACAATTTAGTAGCTTTTCTATTCAATCATGCTCATTGCACTGTTCTAAAATACACATATGGGATTAATCGTTAAATCAAAATTTAACATGGACTAATGTATACATAGTATTAAAGATTAATATGCACAGAATAGGGGTATTATCCAAGGGGTATGAGATCCAAAATTTGCTATACCATTATACTATTACTATAAAGTAAATTGTACTATTATAATAAAGTACGTTTGTGAAGTAACAATTTTTAAAAATTTATAAAAGTCAATTTTATAAATATTATTGGACTAACAAAGTTGATTTTTCTGTACCAGAATATTTTTATAAAAATTACCTGACTAAACAATAAACACTATTTTTCTTCTTTGTTATTAACTTGACTCGATTTATTAAAAAACTGATACATGAATCCCAAAAATAAATAAGCACCCCTTCAAATATTATGAAGTATAATAAAATTTTTATTGAATCACATTTTTAGCACAGCCAGAAAAATGAGATGCCCCAGCAATGTTTTATATAAGAATTGAATTTCCAGCTCTATCTCAGCGACTATACTGTGACAAAGTTCAACAAACTGAGGTGTGAACGAAGAGTGTTTTATACCGATGTGATTGAGGGCAATGATCGTAGAGCGAACGTGACCAAGTGACTTATAGAGGGGATTGCATGTTATAGAATAGGAATAAAAAAGAGAGACTTGATGTATTATATAATATAAGAAATGAGAGAAATAGTGGGGTAAATGTACTGAACGACAGTGTTCCCATTTGTGAGCATTCTCTCAAGTTTGTTTTATTAGGAGTAGTAATTAAAGGGGTGTACTAGTGAAAAATCTAAAATGTTTTTACGTCCTGAAATTCGTACGTCGATATATTGATGTGTGTTCAAAATAGATATAGGTTCATCAATTTTTACATTTTTAAATCTGTACATTTATGAATTCGGACATTCTCAAGTTTCCACATCTCCATATCGATGCATTACCAAGTCTCAACATCCCCAAATCCTTATATTGCTAAGTCGCTACGTACCCAGATCCCTGCATGAACACATCCTAACATCCACAAGTCTCTACGCCCTCAAATCCCTACATTACGAAGTTCCTACATCCCCAAATCCCTACGTCTCCAAATTCCTACGTTCCCAAATCCCCACGTCCCCAAATCCCCACGTCCCCAAATCCCCACGTCCCCAAATCCCCATGTCCCCAAATCCCCACGACCCGAAATTC
>NW_003797242.1:3182333-3210640 GCF_000220905.1 Megachile rotundata
CCCCACGTCCCCAAATCCCCACGTCTCCAAATTGTTACGTCCCCAAATCCCTACGTCCCCAAATCCCTACGCCCCCAAATCCCTACATCCCCAAGTCCCCACGTCCCCAAATCTCCACATCCCCAAATTCCCACGTCCTCAAATCCCCACGTCCCCAAATCCCCACGTCCCCAAATCCCCACGTCCCCAAATCCCTACCTCCCCAAATACCTAAATTCTGAAATCCCAAATTTCCAAATCCTCACACCCACATCCTAACCAAACACCTCTAATTTCTGTAATTCTAAAAAATTTCCAAAAGACTCTGCTTCCTTCCTTTCCGTTCTCCTTCCTTCACTCGACAGACCTGATACAGACACTATACACAGCTATAGACACCTCCTACAGAAGAAGGTAACTTCGGTCCTTAGCAAATTCGCAGCAAGTGATGTCTGTCTGCCACAGCGGTGAATGCGAGTGATCGATTGTAAACACTATTGAACATTCAGAACACGTCTGACGCAACAGTTCGAGAACTGTTGACAAACATTTTCTTTGAAGTATCGCTTCCAGAAACAACAAGCCAGCAAGCTGTTGCCAGGCTGCCGGTGAACCATTCAATGATGCGATATTAAGCAACCGTGTTGTTCGCATGCCGTGATCCCTGAACGCGTACACGCGCTTTAACGATAATTAAACCAGAACCGTAATTAAATGCGGTTCACGAGAATTTCTGCTGAATTACGTAATCAGCTTTGATATTTAATGGACGCGTTTTAGGTTCTGTTTAGAGTATTGGGGGACTTGGGTGCTGTGATGTAAGATGTTTGACTGGTGACGTTCGCGATTTTCAGATGTAATGAGTATGTAGACGAGTACTCGTGTATTCACATACTCACATACTCATATATTCACATACCCACATACTCATATATTCACATACTCACATACTCATCTATTCACATACTCACATACTCACATACTCACATACTCACATACTCACATACTCACATATTCATCTATTCACATATTCACATACTCATATATTCACATATTCACATACTCACATACTTACATACTCACATACTCACATACTCATATACTCACATACTCATATACTCACATACTCACATACTCACATACTCACATACTCACATACTCACATACTCACATACTCACCTACTCACATACTCACATACTTATATACTCATACTCACATACTCACACACTCACATGCTCATATGCTCATTACGTTTGAAAATCAAGAAGTATTAATGTATATGATATTTTTGTCAGTATATGTACTTAAATATTTTACATATTTTACATAAATACAATAAAATAATATGTACCCTATTTTTACTATTCCACAAAATGTACTACAATTTTCAAAAGCAATAAAAAAATATTTAATTCATTCAAATTTTATTTAGTTTATCAAACTACTTCATATGTCTACCTTTCTGTTCGATGAACTTCATTATACGAACTTAATTTTTTCCTCTTCATAAATCTTTCAGAAATCGATCTCACGACTGATCACTATAAGACCTGAACTAAGCAGCTTTTCAAATTGTGACATAGTCTTCGAACCAACTCATATTGCCATACTATCAGTATTATGGGGCATCAAATTCATTTTAGAATATGCTATTTCGAAGACGTTGTAAAAAAGATGAAGTGACAGGAAATTAAACAAGTTTTCTCGATATTTCATCCTGTCCCTATAAATAAGAATTAGACTAGTGGCCTGATTTGAGTGCCAGACTTTGCATGCATAAAATCGATGGAGGAATCGGAGATCTTTTTCTATAAATAAAGAAATCTGTCTTTATTTTTGTTCTTGTTTAAACAAGAGTTATCCTTGAAATATTTAATCATTACTCTAATTAGAAACACAGTAATTGCTTATTAACTACACAATTACAATAATTGTTAACACAAAATTATTTAACAAATTTGCATTATTTATACATTTTGAAAATTTATGTGTCCGGAAATGTGTTTATTGGAAATCTGCTATTTTATATTTCAAACTTGAAAGCTTTATATATTTTTCTAAACTTGTAATTTTAAAATGATACAATAGTATTTAAATGCAACAATGTAACATTTTTGTAAAAATAAAAATATTCCCAATAATTAATAAATTTTAATAATTTAATATCTTGAAAACCTACTCATTTTTTTCATTTTTAAAATAAAAATACAGTTGCATCATATTAGTAGAATTAAAAAGTACATTAGTAGACAAGTAGAACAAAAAAGTACATTAGCATTAAAGAGATGTAAATGGTAGCAGGACATGTGAGAGAAATTTTTAGCCCGGTAAATTGTTTTTTGACCGTCGCCAGTTTATGAACCTACATTCCCTTTTTCAGCCACAAAACCGTGCTGGAACTCGTATCGTGACCCTTGAACGCTTGAACGATAGTTGCACTTGGTTGCTGCAACTGCAGTTGCAGTCTGTACGCTTTCAAACTCTAACGAGGAACACTAATACGGCCCTGGCAAGGATCCATCGTGCTTTCTAACATGAATTTCCTATCTAAGAAGGATGGGGTCTTCGGGCAAAACAACTAAAATAAATACTGTTTCGAATCTGATTTCCGGTCCTTTTCAAACTTTGTTAATTTCAAATTTGTTGGGACAATATTATTAGGAGGTTGCGGTCAAGAGCTTGTATTATCATAAATTAGTACTTTCAGATGTTTAATAAATATTTGAAAGATACAGAAATTATAAATAACCATTTTTCAAACAACGAATATTCTTTATTTTTTGATATTTTAATATCGTCATGAATGAGTTTCAAAATAGTTTAAAAAAAATCAGTATGATATTATATTTGCATAAAATATATATTTGTAGAGTTACTTTAATTTTCCCATTATATTTGACGAGGTTAAAAAATTGCCATACGCAATAAAATATTAAAATAAAGAAGAGGTGAAAATAGAATAAAATAAAATATTTAAAAAATCAAAGATGCAAAGTAATTTTAAAAGTTGAAAGTTTTCAATTTATTTTGAAATATGAAAACTTATAATGTTTTAAAGCAAGCATCAATTAACATTGAAATGCAGCAATTATGCTAACAATGCTTTTTCCCCCAGTTCGTCGAAGAAACCTTTTTCTTATTCTTCTTGCGACTTCCTTCAAGAAAGTTGTGGAACATTCTTGATTACATGAATTCCTCACGGTGATCGATCTACATAGACGCTAAATTTTCAGGAAATTAAACATTCTGCGAGCAGCATGCTCGCAGACGACATCAGAATTTGAAGAGCCACTTAGATCCACAATTTGATAACAGTGATAATATGGACGTTCCTCGGAAGTGTATAAGAAATCGTCGTTAATCATGAGAATAAAAACATATATAATATATTGCAGAAAATGGGACATTTGTATGTATGTGTACAAAATTAACACAAACTTGAAATTAAAATTAAAACAAACTTCAAACTAAAATTAAAACATACTTAAAATTTAAATTAAAACAACTGGAGTTTTAACAAAAGCTTATTTTATGAACATAATTTTAGTGGAAGAATATAATTACTAAATTATGAATAAACATTTCTGGGTTTAAAGAAAATCCGTCATTTTGAAATTTAGCTTCACATATAATTTAACATAATTTTATATATGAAGAAGTAATGTGATTTAAGTGAGAAGGTTATAGTTGAATTAAATCTGGTCACTTCAGTTCATCAGATTATTAGGTTAGGTTGAAGCTGCTGAATACAACTGTTGGATTATGTTAGGTTAAATTGAAGGTTGTTAGACTAAATTAATAGTCTTGTTAGATGTTCAATTTACTTTAATATAATATTGTTTGTATATTAAATTTAAGTAAATTTATATTATTTTATAATATGTTACACAAATCTTTCATTTTCCCCATTCAGTGTCATTTACACATATGTCACATATGTCACATATGTTGTTATACGTTTTTGTGTGTATATTAAATTTAAGTAAATTTCTGTTATTTTATAATATATTACAAAAATCTTCCAATTACCTCATTCAGTATCATTTACATATATGTTACATATGTCACATATGTTACATATGTTGTTATACGTTATTGTTTGTCTATTAAATTTAACTAAATTTATGTTATTTTATAATATTTTACACAAGTCTTCCATTTACCCCATTCAATATCATTTACACATGTGTCACACATGTCACATATGTTACATATGTTGTTATACGTTATTGTTTGTATATTAAATTTAAGTAAATTTATGTTGTTTTATAATATGTTACACAAGTCTTCTAATTACCCCGTTCAATATCATTTACACATGTGTTACATATGTCACATATGTTGCATATTTTGTTATACGTTATTGTTCGTATATTAAATTTAAGTAAATTTATGTTGTTTTATAATATTTTACACAAGTCTTCCATTTACCCCGTTCAATATCATTTACACATACCTTACATACGTCACATAGTTAC
Organism: Megachile rotundata; assembly: GCF_000220905.1. Classification (NCBI taxonomy): domain Eukaryota; kingdom Metazoa; phylum Arthropoda; class Insecta; order Hymenoptera; family Megachilidae; genus Megachile; species Megachile rotundata. Next base: position 3,186,792 of record NW_003797242.1, read on the forward strand.
ATATCTTATTATACGTTATTGTAGCATCTTATATAAATCCTACAAACAATAATATATTTTTATTATATATAAAACACTTGAATCAACATAACCTCACATAAATCACTATACTTAACAAAATTTCCCAAAAACCAAAATGGCGTCCCAGAACCCAGGAACACAACTAAAGAGTTCCGTTGAGAATAATATGTAATCCTAGCAATAATTAAAGTGGGCCATCGATTTCCCGAATCCGGAACGGAATACCAAATTTCTCGTAAAGCCGTAGGCTGATTACACGTTTAATCAACGTTAAACCGCTTCAGAATCGGACAACGTAATTTCAACACGGGACATAAGAATAATGAACGTCCTGGAATTACGAAGGGGAATAATTAACAAGTCGGTTACCGAAATGCATAGACCGTTCGGTTATCAGAAGTCATTCTAACGTCGTTCCTCCAGTTTATCTTCGCCTCTTTTCCCCCGCTTTCTTCTCCGTTATTTGTCCCGCTCTTTCGAACCAACTTTTCCCCCCTTTATGTGTTCCTCTCGCTACAGCTACGGGATTTTTAAATGAGAATTTTAACGATCGACCTACATTTCTGCGCCCTATTTACAGTATATCGCAAGCAATGTCAAACACCCGGTAAATATACGACGAATGGAAAGAAGAGATTTCGATCATGCCTGATAGATCGTCACCGGAAACTCACCGCAAGTTTTGGTTTCGAGTGTTTTTGATTAACTAATGGCCCGTTTGATGTTTCATGGTTTGCTGGTTAGAAACAGAGTTTGGGGGAAAACTGATATTATTTTCGCTGTTGATGGACGTCCGGAGATATGGACGCTCGTTATATCGCTGAAATTGCTAACGAAGTTCCTTTGCGACGTTTGAAAGATTACAATTTTTTATTTAACCCTTTATATTCGGTTGGAACTTTTGTATTTGGAAATTGGAAAATACTTTATATGAATATTTTAATAATTATATAATTTTAAATATTTTATAACAAAATATGTTATAAAACAGTAAGTGTAACATTCCTTGTTTAGCAAAGTAAGTCAAAATATTTTAAGTATAATTAATAATAGCTCATTCATGTCTGAATATAACTCATATTGTTTATTTAAATCATATTTATAACATAGGAATTTTTAAGTATATGTATACATATACCTGTATGCATGCGTGTATGTATGTATTTATTTATGTATAATATGTGTATGTATATATGTGTGTATGTATGTATTTATGTATGTGTGTGTATGTATATGATAATGTAATTTTTAAGAAACAATTTTGGGTCGAAACCCATAAACAATTTTCTCACCTAAAAATTTCTTGAATTGTGAAAATTGTTTCCCAGAATTATTGCAAACAAACTAACTTAACCAGTCATTTTATAATAATACTCCAAGTACTAATTACTTACCAAGTATTAATTAATTAATGATGTAAAACGTCACTCATATGTATACATACAGCATGGTGTGATGTAACAATTGTTTACAATAATAATTCTTAAGGTTCATAATCAAATTGCTGAAATAACCCATAGCGCACCTCTTGACATTCGAATTTCGCGCCAAAATCAGGCGCCGCACCGATCAATAATATTCAAGTAAATTTGCACTCACCCTCATATGCGGCTGGACCAGAAGTTCGTGAAGCTCCCGAAGGTCCGATCTGTCGATGGTTCGTATTGCAGAATGTTCAATTTCCCGAAGAAGTTCTTCAACTTCCCGCGCTCTTTGAACCGCGTCCGTCTGTGGCGCCCGACATGGCGTTGGGACGCGAGTCGAAATTCGGTCGTAAAGCTAAAAAAATAATATTATAACTTTAGTAATTTGTGACTAACATTCAAGTTGTTAACTAGAATATTTATAACACTGACATTTTTATTAACGATCTTCATAAAATTCGTGCAACATCACATTTTGAAATTTGATTATCAAAACACTTATAATATTCAGATTCAAATAAAAAGTATTCATAACTTCTGACGTTTTTATTCATTGCTATTCTATGCAATGCATTCTCTGTTGTCTTGAAATTCAATTCCCAAAATAATACTTTAAGTATCAAAGTCTTTCAAAGAAATATATTAACTCAAAATTCGATGACGAAGATAAGTTTGAAAATTCTCCAAACACAATTATAAATTACTTTACCATTCTATGTTACCCTAAGTTCACTCACAGTCAAACTAACCTTTAATTGTTTTATTAGTTCTGCTCCAACATGTTTTATACAAGAAATATACCTAATCAAAATTATTTACCTTATTTCGCAAGTAACGAAAGTTGCCTTAGTTTAATTTTCCCTCACACAATGAACACACGTCCAATTACTATGCCCCCAAACATACACACTAATCGTATTCCCGGCAAAACCCGTTAGTTCATCGCGAAACCTTTAGATGTCCCATCACGTCATAGTACAACATATCGTGCGTGACGAAGCCATTGTTTACGTTACCGACGTAAGAAAGGGACAAAACCAACGGTTGATTAACTAGCGTTCGTTTACATGCGAGAGCAATATCACTCACCAGGAGACCCGCTATTTCGAGAAGATCACAGGCCAGCTCGGCCTCTCCGAGGAACATTAATTGACAAAGGCGCATCTTCGTTTAGAATGCGCCTTCATATCCGAAACACGTGGCTCGTTACAGCCCACGTGACACACGCAAAGCAGTACTCGCACACATTTACCCGTTCAAAGGGTCTGACAATTCACGATTGTGTATAGCATTTTGTTTACCAGAACAGCTTGTCGGCCATATTGACAAGGGGTCGAGCGCTTGCGCCCTTTTCCCGGGTAAAATGAGGGCGCGTACCTCTTCCCTCGGGATACGAATACGATAAGAAAGTGTGCGAACACGGACACTTTGAACGGGGAATGTCACTGTGGCGCCGGTAGGTCTCTGCCGTTTCGAACGTCGGTAAGGTAGGACACTTGTAAAAATTTGTTGATCAACAATAGATAACTACATAAAGTAGTTGATATATTAGTATAAACTATGACAATTGTTTTGGACTCTCTTTTTGTACAATATTTTAAAATTATTAATATGTACTGTTAGCAAGATAATATCTAAAGTAACTTGTAATTGAGCCTAGTAACTATAAATTCTGTGAGGATTATTTGTTGTGAACTGTAAAATATCTGTATTCTGTTTAAACTTATAACAAGTCTAAACTTATAGTAACTGATAACAAGTTTAAATAGAAGATATTATAAGTTTGAATGGAGGCTAAAACTTCATTGTAGAAAGTAGGAGCATGAAGATTATGTATTAAATTGGGAACTGTATCTCTTGTATAATAAAAATGTCGAAGAGAGTAATAGTTGTATTTCAATTACTTTGTGGGATTTTTACCTCTAAGATTGCTCGAAGACGATAATCATCCACCGCATTCAATATTTCTACACGCGTCAGTCTTCCACTCTCCTGAAGTACTTCAATATCATCCAGAGAGTCTAAAATTTCGGCTACTGCACCTAAAAGTAAATTTCAGTATTAGAAATTGATTTCAAGATACTTAAATACTGAACTATATACTAAATATGTGGTATCATAATATGTGGTAAATATGTGGTTTATCATAAAAAAAAATTTATCATATAAATTATATATTATATTGAATTTAATTAATAAACATCAGAAACCTTCTTGATACATAAAACATTAAAATTAAAAATAAAGAACATTGTGAACTTCAATATAATAATTGTAATTGTAATTTAGTAATACTAATTATATAATAGTAATAATAATAATAATTGTAGAAATAAAATTATTTAAACCTTCTGTTGTATTCAATTTTTATAAATTTTCACATGATTTCAAATAATTTTGTTTTCAATGATTTTTATGATTCTTTTATTAAAATTTAATTTTGTGATTTTACTTGTCTTGTTTCGATTTTAGAAATAAAATTATTTAAAATTTCTTTTATAATAATTTTTATAAATTTGATTTTTACATGGTTTTCAATAATTTTGTTTTGAATTATTTTTTTATTAATTTTGTGATTTTACTTGTCTTGTTTCAATTAAACAAAAGAATAATTTTAATGTTGTTTTAAATATACCTGTGGTCGTGACTTCATCGTCTCCAATATCGAAAAAGCTGTCGCCATTAACTTCCGAATACGGTGCGTGCCATTTTGACGACGACACAGCCGCCTTCACAGCTTCCTTCAGTTTTCGTCTTGCATTGAATTTCTTAAGTTCTTCTATAGTTTCAGCTAAATGTATCCGGGCCACGCCCTTGTCTCTATCCTACAAACACAACAGAATATGTTACAATCATCTCCATTTTACATTTACAAAATAAACTGCAACGCAACTGTGATCAATATTATATTTTTAATTATAATTTACATTAAAATTTGAATTGTTCCTTCTGTAATTTGTTCCTAAACATGTTCCTATTTTTAACCAGGTTTTATTATATTAAAACCAGAACCTGACCAGGTTCTTTAATATTGAAAATAAAGTTTTGAACGCCGAGTCTGTTATACGTGTTGTATGAATCATTCACGTATCACTGGTTAAACTGACATTTCCTATATTTATACTTTATCAATGAAAATATAATTTCGAGCAAAAGCCTCTTCATATACCACATAAATCAACCTATGTCCTAAACCTAAAGATCGAAAACCACTGCTCTACATAAGCAAGAAATCAGAGACCAAAATATAAGAAATGATTGCAATTTTTTCAAATAGTTTCAGTCTGTCAAACTCCCACAGTTTCAAGCACTCACCCTTACGTAAACAAAGAGTTAAGAAAGGCTTTCTATAAAAAAACATCATCATGATTTATCATAAAAGGAGTCGAAAACGCTCCGAGTGCAACAGGGGTGATTATATACGTTCCGCAAAGTAGCATGGGGTGGAACGAGCGGTTACATTCAAAAACCCGTAACTAGCACAAAGAATAATATACATCGTCACAGTTATTTTCATTAACCGGTGGAACTTTGCCCCTGCTATAACGATCGATAGCCCAGTTGCACGTGTATTGCATCGATATATGGGGTGATTCCAAGCTCCGCTACCTTAGGTCACTGGCTAACTGTCCTACCATATAGGTGTATTCTCACTTTATTACACCATATGCCGTGCACATGCGCACGCACATTCATCCGATATAATAACAGAAAACGAGGCCGTTTATCGAAAACCTGATACGATATAAAAAGAAGCAGATACGCCCGTAGCATCCGCTGAAGAGAAGTTGCTAACGTGGACGAACATGTGCTGCTGCGAACCGCTTTAAATGTTCTCCAAGAACGTTTCCCCATATTCTTACTTCCCTACTAATCATTTCTACTATCGCAACCTCGCTCTCAAATTTGAATACAAATTGTCCTATTTATATTTAACCTGAACTTAGAAACTCGGCACAGGAAATGAACTAAACTGCAGAACTTACTCTAAGCCATTTATGGTTAAGGACTTCCTGAATAGTAATCCTGTGATTCACGTCCGTAGTGAGCATCCTTTGTATGAGATCCTTTGCCGGTTCACTGATACAGTCCCAAGGTGGTGTTTCCATCTGCGAATGTGACAAAACACTTTTTATATTCCTTGCGACGTCATTAACTGCTAAGTGCATCCTAATCTTTTGATGCGTCTCGTTAGGAGGCTCTTCCGTCGGTTAATTCAGATTTCGTGGAAATTAGTGTACCTCATTAGGGAGAGTTTGGATTTGTTTGAAAGAGGAAAAGCGGAGTTCGTCTTGGGTTAATTAATGAATTTGTTAGTAAAACAAGCTTTTGGAAATGTGAGGAGTTAGGGTGTGAGAGATTGGGGTGCTAGTTCGGGTAGAGTCGGAACGGATCGTGTAATTTCGGATACGGGCCGGACAACTTGGGATACGGTCGGACCGGTTGGATCGGATAATTTCGGACAACATCGGGATGGATCGGAATTTGGTATTTTAAGCCATGAGAACCTTGCAATTTCAATCAAGTTTTAATCAAGTGGATATTTGCCAAGTGGGAACTTATCAACCGTACATGTATCAAGCATGTATTTATCAAGTGGATATTTATGAAGTGTACAATGTATGAAATGGATATTTATGAAGTGTACAATATATCAGATGGATATTTATGAAGTGTGCAATGTATCAGATGCATATTTATGAAGTATACAATGTATCAAGTATGTTTTTATCAAGTTTATATTTATCAAGCGTACATTTATCAAGCATGTATTCATTAAGTGGATATTTATGAAGTGTACAATATATCAGATGGATATTTATAAAGTGGGCAATGTATCAGATGGATATTTATAAAGTATACAATGTATCAAGTATGTTTTTATCAAGCTTATATTTATCAAGTGTACATTTATCAAGCATGTATTCATTAAGTGGATATTTATGAAGTGTGCAATGTATCAAATAGATATTTATGAAGTATCAATGTATCAAGTATGTATTTATCAAGCATATATTTATCAAGTGTACATTTATCAAGCATGTATTCATTAAGTGGATATTTATGAAGTGTACAATATATCAGATGGATATTTATAAAGTGTGTAATGTATCAGATGGATATTTATGAAGTATACAATGTATCAAGTATGTTTTTATCAAGCATACATTTATCAAGTGTACATGTATCAAGCATGTATATATCAAGCGTATATTTATCAAGTGTTCATGTACCAAGCACGTATTTATCAGGCGTATATTTATCTAACGATCACCCAAATAGATGATAAAGACATTATAAAATGAAATTTTGAAGATATTAAATAAAAAATGATATCTACCTGAACTCTTCCTCTGCAAATTGCTTCTCGCAGTCTATCTCGAGAACCCACGAACGGAAGTGTACCAGTTAGTAGGACATGGAGTAGCACTCCGGCTGACCAGACGTCACCAGGTTTCCCATACTGTCTGCGCTGGATCACTTCCGGCGCCATGAAGTGCGGACACCCAACACGACCTGTACGACCAACAACGCCATCAGATATACACCAAACAGACGACGTATTCTGCAAACTACAAGCAAGCCGGTCGGTGATTGCTTCGGAAGTTCACAGTCGATCGTTACATTCCATGAAACTTTCGGACGATCTGAAGTTTCCCAAGTTGATACGCTTAATATTCGCAATGAACTTTTTAAACTCTGTGTTCCAGCTTTTGTCCATGAATTTCGGCTCCTGTGTTAACGCGTTCGATGCATCGTAAATGAACGAATGTTCAGGAAAAATTTAAGTTCCATCGCATATCTACAGGGCGTTTCATAAATTTGTTTCATAAATGGGGGTTGCATCTCAAAGTTGATAAGAGATGGGCAAAAATTGTTGAGGAAAACATTGAATATAATTTTTATTTTCTTCGAACTGGCACTAAAAATGTAACTCCATTAACAAATTTGTATTTTTCAAGAGTACATTTCATGAAGAAAATGGAGTCACACTATAGGTAAATAAAAGATTTCCTAAAATTTGTTACTATTCATATCGTATTTATTAATTTAGAGAGTTACGTATTGCATCGAAAGTGTTAATTAAAAGAGCCCAGTGAATAAAAAGTAAAAATATGTCGGTTTTTGTTAATGTTGGATCGATTAGATCGACTGGACCGGCTGAGCACGTGTAATGCGAACAAACGAGTGTGTGTTACATTCAAATGATACATTCAAGTGAAAGAACGCATTGACGCACAGAATATGTATGGTTCGCAAATGATCGCGTGCTAACTGAATGTACAGGGCGTTTCTAAAATCACGGCACAACCGGTAAAGGCCTTGCAAAAATAAATTAACAATATTCGTGTAATAAAATTTTATTATATGATGTTAGGAAAATTTAGCTTGAAAATTTCTTATAAATATTGAATTTGTTTTTGGAAAAATATGGAGTACTTTTTCACAAGATGGAGGTTCTTCATAATTACTTTATTCTTCAAATAAAAAATTATTTAACTTTTTAGTTTGAGAATTTATTCATTTTTATATTTAATAAATCTGAATTGTAGAGTTTTATGTTTTATAAATTTGTAATTTTAAAAATTATGTTTTATAAATTTAAAAAAAATGCTGCATACAAAAAGTGATTAAATCACTGAAGAATGATTAGTTCTTTACCAATTGTCTCTCTATTTTAGAATCACCCTGTATAAACACGTAAACAATAATTTAGGGCTAGAAAGTTGCATAAATGGTGAAGCTGCAGAACAGATGATAATAACGAACGCACATGGGGAATACATGAACAAAAGGGGATGCGATTGTCAAGGCCCAGAAAGCAGAAACTGCAAAAATGCATAAAATATCTTCAATCTGAATATTGTAATACGCAGCATCGTTTTATCTACGTTCCTGTCGAAACAGAATGTCTAATTATCTCCAACACTTGCCGAAAATTCGAAGCTAAGGAGTCTCATAAAGGAAATGAGATACGCAGTAAATCTACCTTACTAGTCGAAAGTTGCAATATATATTCAAATGAAGTTATTTCTGTGGCTACTGTGATATATAATTCAGAAATTAAAAGTGGAAGACAATTTTAGAAACTGGAAAAAGAAATTTTATTGTGTGACACTTATTATTTATTATTATTGCAACTTTATTTTAAATGAAAAACTAAATGTCATAGATATTTAACAAAAATTACAAACTAGATATTATAATGATTGTATAAAAATGAAAAACTGAATGTCACAGTGGTTTTGTAAAAATAAAAGACTGAATATTATAACAATTTTATAAAAATACGAAACTGACTGTCGTAGTAATTTTGTAAAAATAAAAGACTGAATATTATAACAATTTTATAAAAATACAAAACTGACTGTCGTAGTAATTTTGTAAAAATAGAAGACAAAATATTATAACAATTTTATAAAAATACAATACTAAATGTCATAGTAATTTTATAAAAATAGAAGACTAAATATTATAACAATTTTATAAAAATGAAAAACTAAATGTCATAGTAATTTTGTAAAAATAGAAGACTGAATATTATAACAATTTTATAAAAATACAATACTAAATGTCATAGTAATTTTATAAAAATAGAAGACTAAATATTATAACAATTTTATAAAAATGAAAAACTAAATGTCATAGTAATTTTGTAAAAATAGAAGACTGAATATTATAACAATTTTATAAAAATGCAAAACTAAATGTCATAGTAATTTTATAAAAATAAAAAACTACATATCATAACAATTTTATAAAAATACAGATCTAAATGTCATAGTAATTTTGTAAAAATAAAAAACTAGATATCGTAGTAATTTTACAAAAATAAAAAACTTAGTATCATCGTAATTTTCCAAAAATAAGAAACTAGATATCATCGTAATTTTACAAAAATAAAAAACTTAGTATCATCGTAATTTTCCAAAAATAAGAAACTAGATATCATCGTAAGTTTACAAAAATAAATAGCTACATATCATCGTAATTTTACAAAAATAAAAAGCTAGATATCATCCAAATTTGTTTAAAATAAAAAGCTAAATATCATACCAAAAACTAAATATCATTACAAAAGTAAAAATACAAAATGATATAACAAATATCATATAACACGAAGTATAACAATCAATTCCAATTAACAAACACGAAAAAAAAAAGTTTTTTAATTTAAAAATGAAACAAAATCCATGAAAGTTGTAAAATGAAAAAATGATGAAACCCAAAAGTTTGTTTCTACTCCCAAAGTAAAATTTTTGGAAGTTCACCAAAAAAGGAGGTAATTAGAACTCTGTTCTAGGAACACACAATGCAACAAATGGGAGCGTCAGTCGCATTATAGGTTAGGTTCGCACACAACAAAGTATTCAAGTTATGTGAAATATAAAAAGGGCCATAAATACGATTATTAAAAATTGAATTTATCAACGAAAGATTTTAATGTTGCTCACAAATATTTTTGAATATAACATATTTAATAGCGAAAGCTTTCATTGCGTAAGAGGGACCAAATTCCTGGTGTTCAGAGCTTATAAACCTCAAAATGCATGAATTTAGGTCGAAATTATCATATACATGTACTATGAGATACGTATTGCATAAAATATGAGAAACGTGTAAGAAAAATAGATCGTGCGACGTATGAATTTTCCGCTAGCAAGTGGCGAAAAGAAAATGATGTACGACAAAATGGAAAGGAAAATACAGAGCTTGATTTCTCACGAAAAATGGGCTCCGTTATATAAAATTCACACATATAATCAACAGTAAACATTGGATAAAAATGTGCGATGCACATGCACGGTGTCGAGAGGAAAATAGTGCTTTGTTATAAAATGTATGGTAAATAATTTCGTTTTTATACGAATTTGCATCGTGAAATATTTGAAACATTTTATTTTAGTATCAAACACTGGTGCAATTTTATATTGGTGACATTTAACTAAAATAGATAAAACTGTAAAAAATTTATTTAATAGGGAACACTTTTTAGATACGTTACTAACACTTTTGAGAGTTATTATGTAAATTAAAAATTATGGAAATTACTCAACTTGTAGAGATAATAATGATAAGGAACAGCTCAGTTTGGTGAGTTTAGTAGGTTGTAAATTTTGCTTTTAGTGGTGTTACATTTTTTTACAGGCATGACCAAGTATCTCTGTTTAATATATACTTGCTGTTTTACTAGGTGAAGTTTTACATTGTGAGGTTATGTAGATGTAAATCATGGAAGCCATTTTGTGAATGTAAAAATTGACAGAGTTGGAAAATTTCGAATTTAGGGATGAAATTTTGATATTTTTGATTATTTAAGTACTTAGGAAGGTTAAAATTTTTAAATTTGAGAATTCGGGAGGGTTGAGATTTCCAAATTTGAGAATTTGGGAAGAGTGAAATTTTTTAATTTGACAATTTGGGAGGTTTGAGATTTTTAAACTTGAAAATTTGGGAGGTTTGAGATTTTTAAACTTAAAAATTAGGGAAGTTTGGGATTTTTAAATTTGAGAATTTGGGAAATTGGAAATTACTAAATTTGAGAATTTGGGAAGCTTGAGATTTTCTAATTTGAGAATTTGGAAAGTTTGAGAATTTTCAAGTTGAGAATTTGGAAAGTTTGGAATTTTCAAGTTTGAGAATTTGGGAAGCTTGCAATTTTTAAGCTTGAGAATTTGGGAAGTTTGAAATTTCTAAATTTGAAAATTTGGGACTGTAGAAATTTGACAATTTGAACAATAATAAATTAGGGAATATGGAAATTCACATACGTGGAAAATGGAAAATATTAAAATTAGAAAATTTGAAAATTTGTCTATTTAATAATTTGAAACATTGACAATTTGCAAATTTGAAAATTTGATCCATAAAAATTTTGAAATATTGATAAATTTTCTAATTTGAGAATTTGGGAAGCTTGCAATTTTTAAGTTTGAGAATTTGGGAAGTTTGAAATTTCTAAATTTGAAAATTTGGGACTGTAGAAATTTGACAATTTGAACAATAATAAATTAGGGAATATGGAAATTCACATACGTGGAAAATGGAAAATATTAAAATTAGAAAATTTGAATTTGAGAATTTGAGAAGCTTGCAATTTCTAAGTTTGAAAATTTGGGAAGCTTGAAATTTTTAAGCTTGAGAATTTGGGAAGCTTGCAATTTTTAAGTTTGAGAATTTGGGAAGCTTGAAATTTTTAAGTTTAAGAATTTGGGAAGCTTGCAATTTTTAAGTTTGAGAATTTGGGAAGCTTGAAATTTTTAAGCTTGAGAATTTGGGAAGCTTGCAATTTTTAAGCTTGAGAATTTGGGAAGCTTGCAATTTTTAAATTTGAGTATTTGGGAAGCTTGCAATTTTTAAGTTTGAAAATTTGTGAAGTTTGAAATTTCTAAATTTGAAAATTTGGGACTGTAGAAATTTGACAATTTGAACAATAATAAATTAGGGAATATGGAAATTCACATACGTGGAAAATGGAAAATATTAAAATTAGAAAATTTGAAAATTTGTCTATTTAATAATTTGAAACATTGACAATTTGCAAATTTGAAAATTTGATCCATAAAAATTTTGAAATATTGATATTCCAAAACATGAGATTTAATCTGTAAATTTAGGAATTTAAAAAACTTGAAAACTATAAAAATTGAATACTTAGAAAATGAATAACTAATAACAAAAACATCAATCACTTAATAACAAAATTTGAAAATAAATTACCCAGAACGCCCAGTGTTCTCCGTAACCCAAAAAATGAATCACCCTGTAGAACAAAAAGATCTCCCACTTTACCAAAACCAGAAACTCTAAAAACTTTTCACCCTTGATCATGCCTGTTTACCAAAATCCAAATTACCAAAGTTACTCTAAAATCTGCACCAATACACCTCCAAAAATAATTTCCGCTACTGAATTTTCATCCGTTATTCACAAAGCACCAATATTAATCAGTCGCTTCCTGCAGGCGTTGCGCGACAATAATAAACAATTTAAAATGACTAAACATCGCGTTATATTAAATTGAAAATTTGGCTAAAGGCTGCGTAGTGGACACAGTGTTAATTTACAGGTGAGTTTAACAAAGGGGTCATAACACCGTATATAAAATAAACATACACTAGCGGTGTTTTGTACCTGCGTGTAAAATTATGCGTTTTCGCACGTACAATATATTTTTGGAAGATTTTTGGGGTTATTGTGATGTAAGGTACGACAATCCGTCACAGATAAGAAATGATAAGACAAACACAAAGGCATACAGATAGGCAGACACATAGAGACAGGCTAGTCTACCGCTACGAACAATGACGACACAAACAAGCCCAACAATCGGGCAACTTTCGAACGCAATCAGACCAAACAAGGAAAACATTGAAGGGTTTGTTACGCACAGAGGGTGACAATTGTTTCCTACAAATGTTTCATGGTAATTACATCCGCATTGTGTTTTTGTTCTTCAAAGTGGTCTGATATCGATCATACGGGTGGCGATAGTTCAGGGTTTTAGATAACAAACTGATCAAATTTAAATAGTGTTGAGATTTTTATGGGGATTTTAGATATTTATTGTTTTGGTAAATGTTTAATAAATGATTTGGGGGATTTGGGGATTTTGGGGATTTTAGGAATTTAGGGATGTAGGAGTTTTGGGGTTTTGGGGTTTTGGGGTTTTGAAATTTTAGAGATTTAGGGATTTAGGAGTTTTGGGGTTTTAGAGGTTTTGGAATTTTAGAGATTTAGGGATTTAGGAGTTTTGAGGTCTGGGATTTTGAAGATTTGGGAATTTAGGGATTTAGAGTTTTTGGAATTTAGGAATTTGGGGACTTAGAAATTTAGAGACTTTGGAATTTAGGAATTTATGCATCTAGATATTTTAGAATTTAGGACTTTGCGAATTTTGGAATTTGAGAATGATGGAATTTCAGAGTTATGGAATTTGAGAATTTCAGAATTTGAAAGTTATGGAATTTGAGAATTTCGAAATTTGAGAATTATGGAATTTGAGAGTTATGGTATTTGAGAGTTATGGAATTTGTGAGTTATGGAATTTGAGAGTTATGGAATTTGAGAATTTTGGAATTTGAGACTTTTGGAATCTGAGAATTGTGGAATTTGAGAGTTATGGAATTTGAGAATTTTGGAATTTGAGAACTCTGGAATTTGAGAATTTTGGAATTTGAGAATTTTGGAATTTGAGACTTTTGGAATTTGAGAATTATGGAATTTGAGAATTATGGAATTTGAGAATTTTGGAATTTGGCTATTTAGAAGTTTCAAAACTTGTAATCTTTAAAATCTATAAATCTCTATCTTCAAAATTAAAAAATGGAAAAATCCAACAACCTAAACAATTATCAATTCGCAAACATAAAAATGTAAAGTTTATTGAAACATATAAAATTTTAGAAATTTACAAGCTTCATATACTAAAATTAAAAAACGTTCAGTTTAAAACAAAAACGATTTTCGCAAAGCTTCTTTCGATATCCATAACATGAATCCACGAATAAAAAATAAAAATAATAATTGAATTTTGCAATTACAATTTTAATATTTTCAATAAATATTACGCACTGATGGAATTATAATAATAACAAAAAAAAAGCATAAAGTGGAACAGAACAATTTATTTTAAAGGCTATCTCGGCCAAACATTTTTCGTTTCATTTTTTTACAGCCATTTTATGTTATTATTTTGGTAAAATAGCAGATGTTACCTCTGCGGCAAAATGTGTCCCTTGCAGCGACAGCGTATTACTGACAAGCATTTGCGAAAATGTTTAAATGTAAATCTTTTCATAGTAAAAGTACTTTATTATTATTTATCGTACTGTGCAAAATTAAGATACATAAATATTGATCAGAGATGGACTTCGTTTAAACAAAATTGACAGAAGTTGATGTTTGTTGAATTACGAAATAATTTCATAATCACGAACATTCATTTTTACAAAATTTACGAAATAACATTTACAAAGTCATTAATTTATTATTTGATAATTTTATCTAATTTTTATTATTAATTTGATCAGTTTGTTTCTTAAAATCATTAATAAGTTCACCAGTGAACGTAGAGAAACAGATTCATTAGACTTTAATATATTTACGTTGTTCAAACACATAATAACATGAAACATTAATAAAATTATTATGTATTATATATCACAAACCAAATTTACACTTCTTCACTTTTGGTGATCATCTGGGTTCATTTATTTAAACAAAAATGTGATTTCTATTTGTATTATTCAAAATAACCAATGAACGATGTGGAGCTAACCTCTACTGATGAACTGAGTAAAGGATTGAAGCGAATGAACAAATATATTGAATAAGTATGAACAAGTATACTTGTTTACCATGTGAGTATGCCATGTGAGTATTCACTGTAGAAAGAATAGGTAGATATATTCATATATCAGATGAGTAGATAAACATATTCCTTTCTTACATGAACAAGTATAGCCATTCACCACATGAGTAAGTAGACATATTCACTCATTACATGAATAAATACATTCATTCACCACATGAGTAAACAGACATATTAACTCATTACTGAATAAGTATATCCATTCTCCAAATAAGTAGATACACATATTCACTCATTATGTGAAGAACATTCAATCTTCATATGAATAAGTATGTGTATACTGTGGTGTGTAGAAATACCATGTCACAATACATCACATGAATGAGTAAATATATTAATTCATTTTATGAATAGGCACATATGTATGAATATATTAATTCACCTCCAGAATGAAGTATACCCATGAATGTACTATTCATGTGGTGAATGAATATGTCAGTGAATTTATTCATATGATGAGTGGACATTCTTGCATAGTTAAGTATACATATGAATGTACTTATTGATGTGGTCAATAAACATGTCTATTCACCACATATTCATGTCTATTCACGCTTATTGATGTGGTGAATGAATATGTCTATTCACTACATATTTGTGTAGTGAATACCTATGAATTCATGTAGTGAATAGACATATTCATTGACCACATGAATAACTACATTCATAGCTATACTTCACCACACAAATATGTCCACTCATCACATGAATAAATTCACAGTTAACTACAAACTCCACTTCATACATCATCATGACTGACTACCATCATATACCTAATAAAATAAGAATATTGAATGAACAAAGAATGCGCAGAATTAAAAGAAATACTCAATTCATCATTTCAAAACCCAAATGATCTAAAGTACTCCAAACATCAAAAGTGTAAATTCGGCTTCGTCACCAAAGCACCCGTGGCAATAAACCCTTCGGCCCTAAAACGAAGAAGCAACACGACATTCGCTACAAAAATTCGACGAAGGGTCTGAACAGCAAATAACACGAAACTTAAGTAAAAGAATGAAAAACTGGAACGAAAAGGGTGTCTGTTTTGTTCTCGATTAGGCAACTCGACACAACGTGTATCTGTCACTAGGCGATGCCGCATAACGAAGTTACAGGAACAAACTACCGCACGTAGGTCAAGTGTCTACGCAGACACTACGTGTTGTTTCTGAAGCTGACACAGTTGAACGACACGGGGGTAGAACGACATCGGTAGTATCATTTGCACGTTTCGATCGATTCGATCGGCAGGATAGTTAGAAGGCAAACGAAAATACGTGTCGATGGAACTGTCAATAAAACGTGTGGTAAAACCTTTAGCTATCGGTGTGACGTATAGAGGTACAGTAAATGCCACTGGTTCGCTATCCGGCTAGAAAGACGGCTAACGATTTTCGGAGGGAAAAAAAAGGGTTTTTTTCTCGTGTCTACCCCCGATTCTCGTTGATATGCGGATGTGGCAGACATACGGGTACCGATATTGTCCTCCGTATCGCTCACTAGCGAATCCTCGGCGTCGGTCAGGTCCTCAAAAGGGAAATTGCAGCTCGGAGACGTCAGCCCTATCGAAAGAACACAGACAAATAGGACAGGGATCGTTATATCGACGGGGCAATGTGTGCAGCATCTGTAATCGACGATAAGATGAGAACCTTATCGTCGTCGCCGTTATTCGTAGAGGAAGACAGACCTGTGTTTGTGTCATTGTATCGAAAAGAATCGAGTTAGCACGGGTCAAGGCACCGAATCGCTAAATCGCTGGACATAGATTTTATACGAACGTTCCTTTGCCGCACAGTGGGCCGCTAACGGACAATCGAGTCAGTTAACCTCGTCGACGTGTTTGGTCAATGAAATTTTCAACCTGACGTTGCCGAAGATAAAAGAGACGCTCCGGTTTGGATAGCGTGGGTTTGGCTGCTTTTCGGTTGTGTACGGACAATTTAGTTTGTAATCGTTATCGACGATGGGTTTCGGGCTTTATGAGATGTGACTGATGTATTGTACGGACGCGGGACTTCCTTAAAGAAATTGTTGAGAAAGGCTAACATTTGATCGGTTTTGGATACTTTCGAGTCGAGGGTTTTCAAGTTTAGATATCGACTTGAAATTTGATAACTTGAAAACCTGATATAATACTTGAATACTTGAAAACTTGATACAATACTTGAATACTTGAAAACTTGATATAATACTTGAATACTTGAAAACTTGATATAATACTTGAATACTTGAAAACTTGATACAATACTTGAATACCTGAAAACCTGATGTAATACTTGAATACTTGAAAACTTGATACAATACTTGAATACTTGAAAACCTGATATAATACTTGAATACTTGAAAACTTGATATAATACTTGAATACTTGAAAACCTGATATAATACTTGAATTCTTGAAAACTTGATATAATACTTGAATACTTGAAAACTTGATATAATACTTGAATACCTGAAAACCTGATGTAATACTTGAATACTTAAAAACTTGATACAACACTTGAATGCTTGAAAACTAGATACGATACTTGAATACTTGAAAACTTGATATAATACTTGAATATTTGAAAACTAGATATGATACTTGAATACTTGAAAACTTGATACAATACTTGAATACTTGAAAAATTGATATAATACTTGAATGCTTGAAAACTGGATATAATACTTGAATACCTGAAAATTTGAAAAATTGAAGTCTAGAAAATTTAACAACTTAACTAGTTAAATACTTGAAAACTTGAGAAACTGAAAAATTGAAGAATTGAAGAATTGAAAATTTGAAAATTTGAAAACTTGAAAACTTGAAAACTCAAAAACTAGAAAACCTGAAAACTTGAAAACTTGAAAACTGGAAAACTTGAAAACTTGAAAACTTGAAAACTGAAAAACTCAAAAACTCAAAAACTAGAAAACTTGAAAACTTGAAAACTTGAAAACTTAAAAACTCCAAAACTAGAAATCTTGAAAACTCGAAATCTCGAAAACTTGAAAACTCGAAAACTTAAAAACTTGAAAACTTGAAAACTTGAAAACCTGAAAACCTGAAAACTTAAAAACTAGAAAACTTGAAAACTTGAAAACTTGAAAACTGAAAAACTCAAAAACTCAAAAACTAGAAAACTTGAAAACTTGAAAACTTGAAAACTGAAAAACTCAAAAACTCAAAAACTAGAAAACTTGAAAACTTGAAAACTTGAAAACTGAAAAACTCAAAAACTCAAAAACTAGAAAACTTGAAAACTTGAAAACTTGAAAACTTAAAAACTCCAAAACTAGAAATCTTGAAAACTCGAAATCTCGAAAACTTGAAAACTCGAAAACTTAAAAACTTGAAAACTTGAAAACTTGAAAACCTGAAAACCTGAAAACTTGAAAACCTGAAAACTCGAAAACTTGAAAACTCGATAACTCGAAAACTCGAAAACTCGAAAACTTGAAAAACACAAATTTTCCTATTTTCGAATCGACAAATTTTCAAAGTTACAAATATTAAAATTTTCAAATATAAATAAAAAAGTTTAATCCATAAAAGGAATCAAATGAAAGATTCGTTCTCCACAATTATCATTTTCCAAAGGAAATCCTCGCAACGAGTGTACGTGAAAATGAAATTATAACTGAATCGTTGAATAATGTATAGACTTCTTCGTTCCTGCGGAACCATATTTTCTTTTTCCTTCGGTTACGAGCTAATTAACACTGAAATATGTAGCTACTTCGTCAAAGATGGGGTGGTACAGCAATATGAATAGAATCGATAACACTGACAAATGGTGTGCATGGTAACATATAAATTGACCATTGAATATAAGTATCTCGTAAGAAATAAATGGAGAAGATGGAAGATGTTTGGTACAAAGCTTCGATCTCAAGGAGATTTGGAATTCGTCCAATTCTTGTACGTTTTAGTCAATATATTCATTTCAACTCAAGTTTTATATACAATGTAACATATTTAAACAATTATTTTTTTTAATGAAAGAACGTTTACATACAGAGTGTCACTTATATCAAGCACTTAGGTTATTTTCACTTTTATTAAGCTTGTAAATAAATTATGAGGATCTACAAAATTTTAGAATGTTATCAAAGGTAAAAAACGTTCTGATAACATATAAGCTGTTATTTAAATCTATTTTTAATAACAGTGAAAATTCAGGTACACGATTTAAGAGACACCTTGCATGTAACGAGAAATAAGAAATTTCGTATAGAAGTCATTTATAAAAATTTATTAAGAACTACACTAGACTGCGATATTCTGTTTTCTATGAAATATAGTACTGCAAACTATACTACGTCAAACCATGAGTTGACGCGTGACTCAAAGTAAAAGAATAATATTGGCAACAACAAATAAATTTGTTAATTAGGATATTGAAAATTAAGAATAATATTGACAATAACAAATGCTAAATTTGCACTATCTGACTGTCGAGACAATGGCCTAAAAGATGTGTGATTCGAGCCAATATACGAAAATACATGAGAGGAGTCCATTTTCTTGTTCTGACCAATTGCTCACTTAAACCCATCACTCTAACGCGCTAACTCATGGGTTGACAGCCGTACGCTTTACGCTCCTAATACTATAAATAATTAATATTCTCTGCAACGTTAAGCAAATATACTACAATTTTTCTCAAAGACGAAGCTTCGCACAGAAAATTTCTGATCCATATTTGTTTGTTCTGTACAAGGTGTTTCAAAAGATCGAGAACTTGAAGGGTATACCAGCAAAATGGAGGGAAAGTGGTAAACAATTGTTCCGCAAAAAAAAAAGGGAGAATTACGAACCTCGAAATTGATAGAACACTTTTTAAGTGTCCTTGTCCTATTTTCATTCACATACTGAAAAATCGATAAATATGGAGTACGTATCATACTATGGTAGCTTTCCTGGGGAAAATACTCCTGCATTTTTGAGGGGCTAATTAGATCAAATTTTAAAATTCTGAAATATTAAAATATTCAAATTTTTTATTACAGATGCTAAAAGTTTTAGACTCAACTTTTTTTAATTTTGAGATTTTTAAATTCACTAAATTTCAAGTTTAAAATTGTATAATTTTGCTGATACGTAAATTTTTACCTGAATTAAATCTTACATGACATCACATCTATAAAACACAGCACACTTCCTTAAAAATAAAGATGAACAAATTAAAACACCCTTCGTTAAGGCTATCATTTAAATCTTCTAAGACGTTAAATGCGTCGAAGAAACTCACTGCAGAACTCCTCCATTTTCCTCTAGAAGTCTCCCTACAGCTTTCCTTAATTAAGCTAATACGACTTTCTCATCTTACAAACTCCATATCAAAATATTCCAAGTGAGCGTGCGTATAAACAATAAAATAATAATCCACCCTTATTTACAAAGAATTTGACCTCCATTTTGCCCGGTACTTATCCTCAAAGTTATGAACTTTTTAAACGATAAGAAAAGGGGAACTGTTCGAGTCGAATCTCGCCAGTGGGTCATTTCTTCAAGTTTGAACTCGACAAAACATCAAAGTGCTCTCACAATCAGTGAAAATCTTTCGGTGTACGCGTTCAACGAGTTTCCAGCTGCTGGCCGAAATGTTGGACGCGTAAAAAGCAAGCAAGCAAGCAGTGGCAGCTTCTAGAGTACAGTAACGTGAACGGGGCACTCGGATCGGGTTAAGATGTAGCACAGTATAGAATGACATGAAAGTGTATCGGTGTGTGTGCGTGTGTGTATGTGACACATATGGCATGATGAAACAAGGCTCCTGCGGAAGTGATGATTAAAGGCTAGGTCAGGCTTACCCTCGCTGTCGGCCTTCAAGTAGAGCTGCCCCTTTGGGCTCAGACACTGCCGATACTCGGTCGTGTAACATTCTGTATTCATTCAAACCAAATTTCAAGTTATCAAAATTTGTCGTGTACCGATGCTCTTTCCACGCGTCGACATTAAATAGGGGTTACGTCAGATATAACGAGGGGTTGCTTTAATTGATTATGACAGTTAGCTTTAATTATACTGTTTCAACTGGATATTTTCTTTAATTAGATGGGGGAGTAATTTAGTGGAATCGCGAAATTGTTCTGGTTTGCAGATGGACTGTTTAGACTGTTTAGAATGTTTATCATGTACTACTGTGTTGTGTTTAGGATTATGTTATGAGATATTATAATATTATAGAACATTATAATGTTGTTATAGGATATTATAATATCATAGAATATTATAACGTTGTTACAAGATATTATAATATTACAGAAAATTATAATGTTGTCATACAGGGTGTCTCACAACTAGTGCCCTTGAAAGGAGCGGTAGCTAACATGCCTGAAATGAGGGTTACCTGATTCTGAACAATATTTCCCTTTGCAAAAATGGTATGTGAAGATTCGTTTTTGAATTATTAAGACGGACCAATCAGAACGCGAGGATCACACATGCGCAGATGCGAGAGCGACAGTTTCGAGCTAGCGGCTGAGTGGTAAATGCAATATATAGTACAGGGGTGGCCAAGTTCCTTGATAGTCAAAGCCATTTTTCAAAGTTTGAAATGTTTCGCGAGCCGCAATTTTCGATGGCGCAGTTTTCGATGAGTCATATTATTCTTAACTTGGACGGAAATGAAATTTGTTTCAACGTTGCACTTAGTCTTTCATATTTGTCGTCAGTAATTTTGAAACACATATGGAACGATAATAATTTTTTAAAATATAATAGCACAAAAATGAAAAGGGAACTTGGTACATTTATCGAGAGCCACAAATAATCCTTCAAAGAGCCGCATGTGGCTCGCGAGCCGCAGGTTGGCCACCCCTGATATAGTATATTCAACGCTTGGTGAGTGCAACGCGTAAGAAATCAATGCGTGGTGAATGTAACGCGTGGTAAATACAAGGCGTGGCAAGTACTATGCGTGGTAGGTGCAGCACATGGTAAGCAACGTGTGGTAAATTCAATGCGTGGTAAATACAACGCGTGATAAATACAATGCGTGGTAAAGAACGCGTGGTAAATACAGTGCGTGGTAAATACAACGCGTGGTAAGTACTACGCGCTCAGCCACTAGGCTCGAAGCTGCGCTCTCGCGTCTGCGCATGCGTAATCTTCGCGCTCTGATTAGTCCGTGTTTTTCCTTAATAATTCAAAAACGAAGCTTCAAATCCCATTTCTGCAAAGGGAAATCTTATTCAGAATCACGTCAGCTACCTCCCATTTCAGGGACCTACATTTGTTGTGAAACACCCTGTATAATATTATGATGTTATGATACCTTATAGAGTTATAAGAATATTATAATATTATTGTAAGATATTATAATGTTATAGAATAGTATAATGCTATTATGGAGTATTATAATATTGTAGAATACTATAATGTTTTTATGCAACTCTATAATGTTATAGAATATAATAATAATGTACTGTAATTTTTGCTGTACCTAATTATTATGTACCTACTCTTTCTGTTCAGGTGTATTTTAAAACGTATTTTTTTGTCGTGTAAAAGGAGTAATCCTTCCTCTTTTCATTAATAGAAATTAACGATTATGATTACCGAAATTTTTCTACCAATTTTTCTTTTCTATATTTTTTCCATACAAATGACGTTTCACATCTCCTATCTCTTTAACATCGAAAACTCCACGCGATGAAGCCGAAAATAAATTTTCATTTCCGCTACGTATTTCTATGGTTCAATATCGTCACGTTCCAATTAACTGAAAGATTAATCACCTGCTACAGTATATGTAATAAATACGTAGGAAGGTTATAAAAACGAATTGCAATAAACGAGACATGTTATCCAATAATTCCCAGTTTTACAACTCGACGTTTTAAAAATAAACAGGTTTCAAACAGTACATTTTTAAATTGTAATAAACTCGGAGAGGAGCCAATTACGGTCGTCAATATTTTCTGCATGAACGAGGAAGAAGTTCAGAAGCAGCAGTTTCAAATTTTTTTTCATTACCTCGTTATTTAATTGACATTCTTGTTCGTGATATAAGTCAAATGTTTAGTATTGACATGATGACTGCCATAGTAAGAGTAACTACTTTAGGGATTGACCTAATTTTTAATACAAAGCTTGTTTAACAATATTACCAAAAAAATTAAATATAAATATTCGATGTTCCTGAAATTGCAGTATGCACTTAAAAAATAATACATTTGATAAATGAACACCTTTATAACCAATAAATGAACGTTTCTATAAAACACTAAATAAAAACATTTATAAAGTAACAAACGTAAACTTTATAAAAGTATTTTCGCATAAAAAACAAAACGTATATTTTCCAAGTTTTACTTTCTAAAAACTACTGCGTGTTTATTAATTTTTTATTTCACCGTTTTTTGCAACAACGAGTATTTTATCTCTCGTTTCGAACAAAATTCATAGATCAATAACAGGGCATATGGTACGCAGCAGTCAACACGTTAATACAGAAATACGAGAAGGTTTCTCGCAAAATTGCGAGGGAAGTAACTTGGCTCTTCTTGAAAATCCAGTAAGCAGAGAAGTTCGCGGATTCAAGAAGATACAACTTTTCCAAGATACAAACTTCTCCGTTCTATTTTCAGGGATACTTTTCTCCCCGACAATTGCGCTGTTCTTATTGATCGATCGGCCAAATTAGTTTCGAGCTTGGAAAGCTAAATGACGATGCACGGTTTCGGTTGTTTCAAAACATTCATTCCGAAAAGTATTAGCAACCGGAAGTCTAGAAAGGATTCGTTTCCTGTTTTCCCATTAAATTAGCTGCTATTTTCCAAACGTGAGCAAAGATTTGTGTAATTTGTAACGTTCTGTCCATTTGAACGAAAATGAACAACAGTGAAAATAATATGTAAATTTAATATCGATAAAATTATTGTGTCTACTATTATTGTATACAGGGTCTACTACTATTGTCTCGCAACTAGTGTCCCGGAAATGGGAGGTAGCTGACGTGATTCTGAATAAGATTTCCCTTTGCAAATATGGGATTTGAAGCTTCGTTTTTGAATTATTAAGGAAAAACACGGAC
>NW_003797242.1:3211461-3226979 GCF_000220905.1 Megachile rotundata
GGTTGTATTTACCACGCATTGAATTTATCACGCGTTGTTTACCACGTGCTGCACCTACCACGCATAGTACTTGCCGCGCCTTGTATTTACCACGCGTTACATTCACCGCGCATTGATTTCGTACGCGTTGCACTCATCAAGCGTTGAATATACTATACATTGCATTTACCATTCAGCCGCTAGCTCGAACCTGTCGCTCTCGCATCTGCGCATGCGTAGTCCTCGCGCTTCCGTGTTTTTCCTTAATAATTCAAAAACGAAACTTCAAACCCGATTTTTACAAAGGGAAATCTTGTTCAGAATCAAATACCTTTCATTTCAGGCATGTTACCCTCCCTTTCAGGTACCTGCATTAGTTGTGAGACACCCTGTATGTTATGTCCTTCATAGAATTTACGTGTTTGTCATACTTTCTGGTAAATTCATTATACGTACGTCAGTCAACAATGTCACAGAATAATATATCATAAGTATTAATACTATCATTAATTCCACTAATCATTAAATTAACCAAAAACTTGAAACCTAATTTTTTTAGTGAAAAAATGGAATTTTTCTAATGAAAACTTTACCAAATTGTCGAATATAATTTTCTCGAAAACGAACCTAATATAAAATCCATAAACGAAGGCATTTTTTGGCCTTATAAAATCATCCCCTAATTCCATGACACCCAGTATATTAATCAGTTCCAAATAAGAAAAATTTAATTCCGGGGGCTAAATTCCGTGCTCCAGAATTAATGACGAATATACGCTATCCTCAGTGGCGGATATGACCCAATATTTGACGCGAGACCATAATTATTGTTTCGAGCACAACCGAGGTGTCGATAACTACTGGTCCACCCTGTACACAGCAGTACGTGTTCTCGCATTTCAAGCAGTTTTCAACGCGGATTACTGGCTGCATTAAAATAGATTTACCCGTGTCTAGTGGGATCGAGTGCAAAATCGAATGATTTATCGATTCTATGGGGATTGCGGAGCTCGCATGGAGATACGGCCACTTACGTACGAGCACCGAATGAAACGAATCGATTGATCGAACAAAGTGCATTTTATCAACGGCTCTTAACGGCGGCACGATCGAGTGCCGAATAAAATTCTGTACCATAATTGTAGAAAAACAAACGAGCAAGTGAAAATATTATCGTAGAAAAACATGTTATTTTGTCGTAAAAGTACCATACATACGAATTGGCAAGATTGTTGCGAAGACACTAGTGTTCTTTTCTTCAACCTCGATTATTCGAACTTTTGATCAAGAATGAATTTTTATACATTTGTTTGAATTTGCTTTGGGAAACGTATTTTGCACACAATTACATTGAAACTATATGAAAAATTAAATCGGATAAAAGATTACAGTAGAGGTTTTATGGGAACAGCAAATAAATTCTTTATAGGTAAAAATGATAACGGAAGAGTTAGTACAAGTTTTATGGAGAGAAGAAGTACATTTTTGTAGGTTAGATTTGTCAACATCGTAAAAAAACAGTAAATCAAGGTTTTATGGTGAATAAAGATGTGAATTTGGAAAAATAAGATATTTGAAGATTTCTTTGAAAATATTTTAAATTATTTAAATCTGGATGTTTCAAATTTAGTTGTATAAATTTAATATATGAATTTGTATGTTTATAAATTTGTACATTTGTAAAATTATGTACTTGGAAAGAGGCACTGTTATAACGTTGTAGAGTTGTAAAGCCTAGTTATAAAGTTGTGGAGTTGTGGCGCTGTAAAGTTGTAGAGTTGTGAAGTTGTAGAGTTGCAGGATTCTATCGTTGTAACTTTGTAGAGTTGTATAGTTGTAAAGCTGTAGGGTTCTAAAGTTGTAAAGTTGTAGAGTTGCAGAATTGTAAAGATGAGAAACTGTAAAGTTATAGCTTTGTAGAGTTGTAAAGTTATAGAGTTGTAAGGTTGTAAAGTTGCAAAGCTGCAGAGTTGTGTAATTGTAGATTTGTATGTTCGTAAAGTTGTGAAGTTGTAAAGTTGTAAAATTGCAAAGTTGAAAAGTTGTAGAATTGCAAAATGGTAGAGTTGTGAAGTTGTGAAGTTGTAAAGTTGTAAAATTGCAAAGTTGAAAAGTTGTAAAATTGCAAAGTTGTAAACTTGTAAGCTTGTAAACTTGTAAAATTAAAAAATTGTAAATTTAGAAATTTAGAGTTGTGAAGTTGTAAAATTGTAAAATTGCAAAGTTGAAAAGTTGAAAAATTGTAAAATTGCCCAGTTGTAGAGTTGTAGAGTTGTGAGGTTGTGAAGTTGTAAAGTTGTAAAATTGCAAAGTTGAAAAGTTGTAAAATTGCAAAGTTGAAAAATTGTAAAATTGCAAAGTTGAAAAGTTGTAAAATTGCAAAGTTGTAAACTTGTAAGCTTGTAAACTTGTAAAATTAAAAAATTGTAAATTTAGAAATTTAGAAATATATAAATCCACCAAACTACAAATTTGAAAATTTGAGATTTAATAAAATTATTATCTGTATCAATTATCTTCCGAGTATCACTCCACCTCCTCAACCATCTTCATCAACTAAGAAACTCCAAATTGTGCATACAACAAATGCAATAAGTTATACATTTCGAAACTTTCAATTTGAACGAAATTTACATAACAATATATCAACAAAGATAATAGAGCTAGTTTCGGCAAAACAAAAATTTATCCATTCCTCTATTTAATAATTGTTGAAGATATTTTAATGAATACGCGGCAAAATTGAATTCAAAGGTGACAATATACGCTGTATGGCTGGATAAAGGCTTTATTCGTTGGAACAATGAAAGTTTTTGCTCGAAGCACTTAAACTCGAAGTTAATACTGCGACTAGCAAGGCTTTCACAGTCGGAATTAATACGGTCTGCGGTTTTCAGCTGTAAACCGCGACGTCTTTGAAGATCGTTCTAAAGTGTAAAGTGATATCGGTGCAATACTGGTAAAGCAGAAGAAAATCCTCAAGAACAGAGGTTTACATCTTAAATTTACATGAGACATTTGCATACTGCTGAAAATCTCAGAACATTTTATCTACATGAATATTTCTGATTTAACTAGTTCCTATAAATTATTTAACAACTCTTTAATATTATTCAGGGTTATGCACTGGTTCTTTAAATATTATCTCATGTACTTCTTACTTATTTTTCTTTCTTTATTTTTTTTTTTTACTTATTTTTTACATTTACTGTTTGTTACGTTTTTTTTTATAATTTTTGGTATTTCAAATATTTTTTAGTATTTTTTTTTTATATTTCATTTATTGTATGTTATTTTCTTTTTGTCTTCCACCTTTTTATTTTTAGTTTCTCTACTTTTGCTTTTCTTTGCCATTTTGTATTTCATTCTCAATCATTATTCGACCTAAAGTAAGATCAGCCATTTTGTATTAAAATTATTGACAGAACGTTTACGTAGTAATTTTAGTGAAGCTTCAAGCTTTATTTGACATATCACAAGTGCCATTTTGTGATACTTTTATGTCATCAAACTATATCAAACTTCATGCGTTCCTAAAGCAATCATTATTCGACCTAAAGTATTGATCAGCCATTTTGTATTAAAACTATTGACAAGACGTTTACGTAGTAATTTTAGTGAAGCTTTATGCTTTAATTTGACATATCACAAGTGCCATTTTGTGTTACTTTTATGTCATCAAACTATATCAAACTTCATGCGTTCCTAAAGCAATCATTATTCGACCTAAAGTATTGATCAGCCATTTTGTATTAAAACTATTGACAAGACGTTTACGTAGTAATTTTAGTGAAGCTTTATGCTTTAATTTGACATATCACAAGTGCCATTTTGTGTTACTTTTATGTCATCAAACTATATCAAACTTCATGCGTTCCTAAAGCAATCATTATTCGACCTAAAGTATTGATCAGCCATTTTGTATTAAAACTATTGACAAGACGTTTACGTAGTAATTTTAGTGAAGCTTTATGCTTTAATTTGACATATCACAAGTGCCATTTTGTGTTACTTTTATGTCATCAAACTATATCAAACTTCATGCGTTCCTAAAGCAATCATTATTCGACCTAAAGTATTGATCAGCCATTTTGTATTAAAACTATTGACAAGACGTTTACGTAGTAATTTTAGTGAAGCTTTATGCTTTAATTTGACATATCACAAGTGCCATTTTGTGTTACTTTTATGTCATCAAACTATATCAAACTTCACACGTTCCAAAACTAATCATTCTTTGACCTAAAATATTCACCAGCCATTTCTCGTTGTTCCATGTTCTATTTTGTTATTTTGAATATTTCTTATTTTACATTTTTTAATATTTTCTTCATACTTCATTTATTATATATTATTTTCTCTTTATCTTCAACTTCTTCATTTTTATTTTGTCCACTTCTTTTCTTCACCATTTTATGTTTCATTTCTTTATCTCCTTGTTCCATGTTCCATTTCCTTATTTCGAATATATTTTATTTCCATTTCAGCTACCTTGTTCTTATTCATTTTTCATATTACATTCATTATTAATTCCCCTTACTTTTTAATTTATGTTTACAAAAATTCGCAGTGAACATTCCTTCAGAAAAATTGATATAAAAATGCAAGTGTACCAGTTACAATCAAGTTACAGTTGAAAATTCATTTCTGCAGCAACACATAAACAAGATAACACTTCACTGCATTAAATTATTCTTTCCAACGTTGTTTATCTCAGCACAGAAATGAATTTTCGAGAAGTCAGAGAAGATGAACCTTAATCAGTCTTTTCCTGACAGTACAGTTTTCCAGAAAGGAAGCTAAACCTCAGAAGAAAAAGTATCACTATAAGACTGCACAGAATTCAGGCCAAGGAAATACGGATTTACCAATTGTTACTTTATATATTTTATCCGAAAACTGATGTTTCGTACATTTTATGAATCTCATATATTCTGTATCTGTGCAATATGATCTTTGGGATGAATATTTAAACTGACAAATATAATACATTTTTTATCTCGATGCATCAACAAAATGGAGTTCTGTGTTCAGAATAAAATATCGTCATTTTGAAAATTCACATATTGTCAATTATTTATGTGAATTCAAGGATTTTACTTATTTTTACAATTTTTATAAGTTTTACTATTTTTACAATTTTTACCATTTTTACTATTTTTACTATTTCTACTATTTTTGCTATTTTTAGTATTTTTACTACCTTTATTATTTTTACTATTTTTACTATTTTTACTATTTTTATTATATTTATTATTTGTACTATTTTTACTATTTTTATTATTTTTACTATTTTTACTATTTCTACCATTTCTACTATTTCTACTATTTTTGCTATTTTTAGTATTTTTATTATTTTTACTATTTTTACTATTTTTACTATTTTTACTATTTTTACTATCTTTATTATTTTTACTATTTTTATTATTTTTATTATTTTTATTATTTGTACTATTTTTACTATTTTTACCATTTTTACAATTTTTACTATTTTTACTATTTTTACTATTTTCACTATATTCACTATTTTTACTATTTTTACTATTTTTACTATCTTTATTATTTTTACTATTTTTATTATTTTTATTACTTGTACTATTTTTACTACTTTTACAATTTTTACTATTTTTACAATTTTCACACGTTTTAAAATTTTATCACAGTGTCATTTTAGAGGCACTTCTGTTATTCTCTTCTTTTCAATGTCAACAGGTTTCATTTTAAATTTCTGCTGAAGTATCTTTTAAATAATTTGAGTAGCTTAATTTGTCCTTTCATCAGGACTCCCTTAGACAAGAAATAAAATTTTCTGTTAATTTTGATATTAGGAGAAAATTCAAGTTGAAAATCATATAAAAGAATCCCAAGAAAAAATACAAAATCGTTCCCTTTACAATAAACTTGAAAATAGTATAAAGAGATATAGTTCGAATAATCGAGATCTGCTCGTGCTGAGATCGAGAAACGTGATCTTGATCAGGCGTGAACTCTACTTACCATGACGTCATGCGATTACGAAGCAACAGAAGAGTACGAAAAGAGAACACCAACGAAGGGAATCAAAGTATATAATTGAGGGAAGACTCCTTGAAAGAACCGATAAAAGCCGTTGCATTCTGCACACCGAACATCGAGATTTTTTCGAATGACTGCCAATCATTGACCAAGCCATAGGGAAGAATAGGGCATTCAGCAGAGATAAAAACACCAAGTGTCTTTGACTACTCGCTTCGGTGTGGAAAGAAAATTTAGACAAAAGAAAAATGATACTCTTCGAAGAGGCAGCATTCATTCATATGCTTCATTTCATTCATAATACAAATTAATATATAACTTAATTTATTATAAACTTGTCATTTAATTTAACAAATAATCCATGTAACATCGCGACCATGTAATATAATTTATGTTTGTAATTTAATTTATAATAAACTTGTCATTTAATTTAACAAATAATCCATGTAACGTGGAGACCTTGTAACTTCAACACAACCTTAATCGAGCCACTCGATCGACCTCCCCTTTCCCCAAACTCTTCACGAAACTAAGTGGCTTTTCATTTGCAGAGACGTTAATCAGCTTTGTCTACAAATATGTCGCCTCTGCCGGCGGCAATAATGTCCTAACCCGCAGGGTAAGCTCATCTCCTTGCCGCTGAATCTTTTAAGGCTGCTCCTACAACGCTGTCTACGAAAAGGAGGTCGCGTACCTCAACGACATTCGTTAGGGTCGTTCTCGTAAATAATGGATCCACCTATACATACACACAAACATACACATACTTGCGCTTAACCCTGCTTCCTTTTACCGTTCGTCAAAAATTAGTTGGCTTCGTGGATATTGCACCTGAGCGTTGCTTAAAATGCTGCAATTCGGTCGTGACCCGAATACCGGAGGGAAATATAGGGATATTTAGGTTAATCATTTGAGATAGTTTTATTATTTTTAGGTGATCGAAGTTTATAGGGTAGGTTTTACTGATCTTGGATTCGGTTTTCTTGGTGATGATTATTTTTTGGTGTTGGCTGAAATAATTGAAGTCTAGGTTAGGTTTCATAGGTTATTTTTTGTAGGTTAGGTTTTACTGAAGCCTCATTGTCTTGGGTTAATTTTTCTTGGTAATAGTAATAGCAAAGATGGAGGATTAAAACGAGACCATCACTTTTGAATAACTGATCTTTAATGTTATTGTTGGAGAATGATTTGTTAGTGTAACTTGCAATATTTTAGGTGATTGAATTTTTTGTAAGTTAGGTTTTACTGATCCTCATGGTCTTCGATTCATTTTTCTTGGTAATAGTAATAGTAAAGATGGAGCATTAAAACGAGTTCATCACTTTTGAATCACTGATCTTTAATGTTATTGTTGGAGAATGATTTGTTGGTGTAACTTGCAATATTTTAGGTGATCAAATTTTTTGTAGGTTAGGTTTCACTGATCCTCATGGTCTTCGATTCATTTTTCCTCATAAAAGTAATAGTAAAGATGGAGGATCAAAACAAGATTCAAAATCACTTTTGAATCACTGATCTTTAATATTATAATTGAAGAACTATTTGTTAATGAAACTAGCAATCATTTTGTAAAATTATAAGGTAAAATGTTGCAAGAGAGAAATCTGCAAGATTTGAAAATTTTAAATATGAAAGCTATTTACAACAAATTTTCATAAACATTAATATCATACAATTTAAATTTCTAATTATACAAATTCCTTTATTCAAAAAATACTAAGTGTTACTTTGCAAAAATTGCAAACTAAAGAAATTACTTTCGCAATATTTAATTCACCATGCAATTAAATAAATGTATTTATAAATTTAATAAATTAATTTTTCAATTTTAATTTCAATAAATTTACAAGTTAGTTGAATTTTAAATTGAATTGAATTTTGAATTGAATTGAATTGAATTGAATTGAATTGAATTTTAAATTGAATGGAATTTTGAATTGGATTAAATTGAATTTTGAATTGAATTGAATTGAATTGAACTTTAAATTGAACTGAATTTTGAATTGAATTGAATTTTGAATTGAATTGAATTGAATTGAATTGAATTGAATTGAATTGAATTGAATTGAATTGAATTTTAAATTGAATTGAACGTTAAATTTTTATCGTTAAATTTTAAAGACAATAATGAACGCACTAACAAATTTAATTAATAAAATTTTTGATATATCCAAAATTCTACATACAAGAAAATAAATATTGATAAAAATTACTTTTACGTTTGAACAATTGAAATTTAAATTTATAGTATCAATTGAAAGAGATTAATTTAAGCTTGCGATAGGATAAATTATTGCTTGGATAAACCATTACTTTTAAGTAAACCTTGAAAATTGTATTGCAACAGTTAAAACGTTAAAAATCAATACTTCAGTTCTCGTTAATGATTGCAGATGTGATGAATATTTAATTGGAATATATTCTCTTTAGAATATTTCTCAACTATTAATTATCCAAGAGAATGTAATTTTAATGATTGTAGATACTTTAATGAACGTTTCACTGTAAAATTCACCGAAAGTCTTTATCATAAATTTTTATGCACCGAGAAATGCCTTTAGAATTATTTGTGAAAGAAAAATTAATTTTAAACTGTTGTACTGAAAAATTAATTATAAACTGTTGTAAAATTTCTTATAGTTAACTCGTCGAAATATTGCCTTTTATTAAAATTTCATAAATTCCCTAATTTAATAAACTTGTCAGCTTAAATTACTAATTTAATTTATAAATTGAATATACTTTAATTATGAATTTTTTATAATTTAACCTAAAGTCCATCAAATTGAATAAATAAATACTATTTTACATATAGTATTTACAAAAGGAAAATTACAAAATTATGCAATGTTATGTCCATTCACAAATGCACACTGTTACGGAGTTTATTAAAATTCCCCACCATGATATCTCAACGAAAATGCAATTTAATTAACTTGTCAGTACGAACGAATTAACACACAATATTATATAAATCTGCCTGGAATTTCGTCCTAAAATCCACCCCGAACAAAACAAATTAAAGTGCAAATGAACATTGAATGCTGCCTCTCGAATTTCTCAAGAAAATCGAAGCGTAAATGTGTTTCCTGACACAACTGTTGTAAAGAATATCGTTAAAAGACAGCGATTTAATCGCGTTTAAACGTCACGACGTTAGCTCTCTTCCGAAAACGATAAAACGTTGGTTAATAGTTAACGACAATAAAAGAAGCGACGAACAATAATTACTCTTAATCGCGTTTGTTTCTCGACGAATTCACTCGGTTCTTTCCCCGGTAATTTATCGCCGTTTCACGAACCTCGCGAAACGTTTCAATTATTGTGCTAACTATTTACACGCGTAACCGATCCGATAATTAGTTCGCCTGCGATAATCCTCAACAAAGGGAACCGCATCCTTCGTTTAAAATTGATCCGATGTGGGGCAAACTGATAATCAATTTCGAAACTGTGTAATCAAACGAGCGGCAAGTGTTTCAATCTTAATTGCTTCACACGTCCCACGGCGATTTCTATCATGAATGTATCAAGACGAATCAAAACACGATTTCCAGTAACCTAGATACGTCAAACTCTGGCTCGAGTTAATTCCTTCTTACTTTGCATAGCTGATAGCTGGATTTTGTCAAACAAAGTTCTAGATTTCGTCTTTTCATCGAGATTTCGTCTGGATTTCATCTGGACTTTATCTAGATTTCAGCTAGATTTCATCTGGATTTTGTCTAGATTTCATCTAAATTTCGTCTGGATTTCAGCTAGATTTCATCTGGATTTTATCTAGATTTTATCTAAATTTCGTCTGGATTTTATCTAGATTTCATCTAAATTTCGTCCGGATTTCATCTGGATTTTATCTAGATTTGATCTAAATTTCATCTGGATTTCATCTGGATTTTATCTAGATTTTATCTAAATTTCATCTAAATTTCATCTAGATTTCATCTGGATTTTATCTAGATTTCATCTAAATTTCATCTAGACTTCATCTGGATTTTTGTTTACATTTCATCTAAATTTCATCTGGATTTTTGTCTAGATTTCATCTAAGTTTCATCTAGATTTCATCTGGATTTTATCTTTAAAACCTAACCTAACTTAACTTGTTTTTATGTTTACAGAATATTTGCCATTTTACAATGTGAAATAATCTTTGGAACAATTTTTAAATGCATATTTATCCATTTACTGTTTTCTTCTTTTAGAGGAATTCTTTTTTTCATCTGAAGAAGTCGTTCAACAAAAGTTAGGTTAGGTCTCTGTTACTGACTGACAGCTACTTAACAAGTATTTCATGAAAAGCTTCTTAATAAATATAACGAAAGAGATCCATTTGTTCAAAACACAATGCATAAAAATGATGAATAATTGACATAGATGATGATCATTACAAATAGATAATTGATTGATAAAAAAAATTCCCACGTTTAAATTAAACCTATTTATATGAACTAAATTTTAAATACCTAAAATATGAAGTTTACCAAATGACTAAAAATTCACAAAGTTGAGAATCCATAAAAGTAGAAGCCGACATATCCACTAAAGGAATTGAAGCGTAATCCAAGGAACGTTCTCAGTGTGACATAATCGCAAGACGAATGATACCCATCTCGAGGATCCTTTTTCAGGTTCAAACGTCCGTCGCAGTTGGCTCGATTCACGCACGCATGCACCCGTTCGATCGGGAAAGCATGGATGATTACGAGTGCAAAGGGTGTATCGAAGAGAGCTAACATCGTACGGTTCCCTAGGGAATACGCGGGGTAGAGTACTGTGCGTGTCACACGAGATTATTGGCGGGACGATGCAGGGACTCAGAGTTTTTATAGAGACTCTTTAGTTAGTAGTCATGTTAGTGATGTCGATATTTTCTGGGAACGTTGTTGGTTAAGGTGAATGTAAAATTTAATTTGAGGTTAGGTTTAGGTTTTATTAACTTCAAGGTTATGTTAACTTCAAGGCTACGTTAATGTCAAGGTTGTATTAATTTCAAAGTTAAATTAACTTCAAGATTAGATTGACTTCAAGGTTATATTAACCTCAAGATAACATTAACTTCAAGGTAACATTAACTTCAAGATTAAATTAACATCAAGTTCATGTTAACCACAAAGTTGAATTACCCTCAAGGTAACATTAACTCTAGATTTAATTAACATCAAGTTTGTATTAACTTCAAAGTTGAATTAACTTCAAGGTAACATTAACTTCGAGATTAAATTCACATGAAGCTTATGTTAACTTCAAAGTTGACTTAACTTCAAGGTAACATTAACTTCGATATTAAATTAATATAATGTTTGTGTTAACTTCAAAGTTGACTTAACTTCAAGGTAACATTAACTTCGAGATTAAATTAATATAATGTTTATGTTAACTTCAAAGTTGAATTAACTTCAAGGTAACATTAACTTCAAGATTAAATAACCTCAAGTTTATGTTAACTTCAAAATTACATTAACTTCAACGTAACAGTAATTTCAACATAACAATAGCCGCGAAGTAACAGTAACGTTAACGTAATATTAACGTCAACGTAACGTTAACTTCAAAGTTACATTAACTTCATCGTAACGTTAACTTCAAAATTATATTAATTTCAACGTAACAATAACGTCGACGTAACAGTAACTTCAACATAACAATAACGTTAACATAACAGTATCTTCAACGTAACAATAACTTCAAAGTTACATTAACTTCAACATAACAATAACTTCAACGTAACAATAACGTCAACATAACAGTAACGTTAACACAAAAATAACGTCAACATAATAACTTCAACACAGTAGCACCTTGCAAGTACCATTAACTCCGACCTAACAATAACGTAAACCTGAACCAGTTTCAACATTGTTGATATCGGATATCGATATGACATTCCCCAAATGATAAAAATGCAAATGTAGATCAAACTTTTACAATTTAAACGA
The DNA here is from genome assembly GCF_000220905.1 of Megachile rotundata. Lineage (NCBI taxonomy): Eukaryota > Metazoa > Arthropoda > Insecta > Hymenoptera > Megachilidae > Megachile > Megachile rotundata. The sequence continues at coordinate 3,223,395 of NW_003797242.1, forward strand.
ACTTTGTCAAACAAAGTTGAAATCTGATCGATTATGCAACGAATAGATGTCACGTCCCTTTTGCGAGTAAACTTGTGTGAAAAGCTGCTGCATGTATCTCACAAGAAGACTCACGAAAAGAATGTGGATGTTGATATATGCAGAAAATCTTAACAGCTACGATATATTATTATTCGGCGTTGAAAAGATTATAGACGTTGTTCTAATATAGATGGTGCTCTTAATATTTCAGTATGAGGTAACTGCAGTATGCAAAATAAATTATAAACTGAATTATAAAATTATGAAGCTGAATTATGAAATTACGAAGTTAAATTATTAAACTAATTTTAAAATATTATGTATGTATATATTGCATTATGTAAAAAATACTGAACTATAAAATTATGAAACTTCACATGAAACCACAAAGTTAAATTATGAAACTAATTTTAAAATATTACATATGTATATATTGCAATATGTAAAAAATACCGAATTATAAAATTATGAAACTTAATATGAAACAGTACATATTTTCATTTCAATATATGAAATACACTAAATTATAAAATAAAAAAACTTACGTATGACACTATTAACGAGTACGTAACCATTCCAGTATACAAAACATCCCAAATAACGAAATTATAGAACAAATCACGAAACAGTACATAATACATTAGAGTAAATGAAGTACACACAATAATGAAATTACGAAACTGAACAAAGACGAATGGCGTGTCTTTCATGTCCCTGCGTCCGGCGGGACTTCTCGTGTGAGAGGCGCACAGTACCACTGGACGTTTGTACACACAGAAAGAAGACAGAGGGACAAATAGCAAAGAAAAAGATGCTGAACATACCGATGCCGTTCGCCTGGGACGACTGTAGTTGCACGGCGACGCTGAAGCCGCGTAACTTCACCGGGGCAGAATTCTCCTTGCCCGCGAGCAGGGCGCATTGCGGCTTTAGATCACGATGAATTATGTCGTTCTCGTGGCAGTAGCGCAGCGCCTCCAGGATCTGTCGCATATAATGGCTGGAAAACGAAAGGTGCTGTATTAAGCTACGATGCTCCCTGAGGACTCGAGACCCGCGGAAACAAACGACCGTTGTCCTATAAACACGGCGATGAAAGGTTCAAGTTTTATGGTGAACAGATTCTTAGATGAGAATGGGGAGGTCTTGATGATCGGGCTTTGTGACGGGGTGATGATGTGGGACAATGTACCGATGTCAACGCAGGAGTTGGCGTGATAGCTTGACATATTTGGAAGGTGTACAATTGGTCAGAATAGAAAAATGGACGATTCGCAGTTATTTTCGGTGAGGTATTGGCTTTAACGATCGCACACCAATTATTATACTTATCAGGTTCCAACCTTCCAAAGTTCCAACTTTCCAAAATTCCAACCTTCCAAAGTTGCAACCTTACAAGATTTTAATCTTCCAAAGTGCCAACATTGGAAAGTTCTATCTTTCTCAAATCCCAACATTCCCGGGATCCAACCTTCCAAAGTTCCAACCTTTCAAAGTTCCAACCTTCCAAAGTTAGAACCTTGCAAAATTTTAACCTTCCAAAGTCCCAACTTTCCCAGGATCTAACCTTCCAAAGTTCTAAACTTTCAAAGTTCTAATCTTCCAAAGTTCCAACATTCCCAAGATCTAACCTCTCAAAGTTTCAACCTTCTAAAGTTCTAACCTTTCAAAGTCCCAACTTTCCTAGGATCTAACCTTCCAAAGTCCCAACTTTCCTAGAATCTAACGCTCCAAAGTTACAACCTTGCAAAGTTTTAACATTCCAAAGTTGCAACTTTTCCAAGATCCAACATTCCTATGTTCCAACCTTCCAAAGTTACAACCTTGCAAAATTTTAGTCTACGGAAGTCCCAACATTACAAAGTTTTAACCTTCCAAAGTTCCAACTTTCCCAGGATCCAACATTCCAAAGTCTTAACCTTGTAAAGTCCTAACCTTGCCAAATTTTAACCTTCCAAAGTCCCAACATTACAATATTTTCACATTACAAAGTTCCAACCTTCCTAAGTTCGAATTATCCAAAGATTTAACCTTCCAAAATTACTAACTTCTAATATTATAACCTTCCACACTTTCAACTTTCTCAAATTTCATCTTTCTCAAGTTCCAACCTTCCAAAGTTCTTACATTCCAAAGCCTTAATCTTGCAAAGATTTGACCATCCAAAGTTCTAACATTTCAAAGTCTTAACTTTCCAAAGTCCCACCACTCCAACGTTCCAATCTTCCAAAGTTCTAACCTTCTAAAGTTCCAACTTCTGATATTCCTAACCTTCCAAGGATCCGACCTCCCAAAGTTCCAACCTTCCAAAGTCCCAACCATGCAATATTTCAACCTTCCAAAGTACTCATCTTCTAAAGTTTGAATCATCCGAAGGTTCAATCTTTCAAAGTTCCAACCTTCCGCTGTTCCAACTTTCCAAAGTCCCAACCTTCCCTATGTTCCAACCTTCAAAAGTCCCAACCTTGCAAAATTCTAACCTTCCAAAGTCCCCACTTTCCAAAGTTTGAATCACCCAAAGTTTCAACTTTCCAATGTCTCAACGTTCCTGAATTCCAATTTTTGAAAGTCCTAACCTTTGCACATTTCGATCATTCTGAATTCGATCATTCAACCTTCTTAACTTTCGATCTTCCAAATTCCAAAGCTACGAATATTCGAAATTTCTAAAACTAAAGCTCCATATTTCGAAACGTACATCTTCTCTAAACTTCGAATCACCTTATTCCAAAGCTTCCTAACCTCCAAATGATAGTCGGCGAACGTCTTGAGAGTGAATGAGATAGTGCTACATGCGTTCAGCAGTTGTTATTGTCATTACTATTCTTGTTTGCCGAAATGTAACTGGAAGTGCCCACGGTGGGAAGCATTTTTTTATTTTGGGTCACGCGCCAACTCGTGCGTTGACATCTGTATATTTACTGTTGGGAACTTCAAGTGTAACGACAGAAAGGCTAAAAAATTTGTCATTTTTAAAACGTGAGATGAAAAGTTCTAGTTTTATTGCGTTGTTGAAGATTGCTGTTAGATGAGCAATAGGGATTTGTTGATACCATGCTTTATGATACATATAAGGTTAAGGTTAGAGGGAAAGGGTTACTGATACATAATAACAGAAAACTCGTCAAAAATACTAATTCATTATTCCTTGCCTAAAATGTCAAACATCCATTAAAAACCAACAAATAATAGCAACTTACATATTACAAATGAAATGAACTATTTTATAAGTAATATTAATTTTAATAACTGACAAGGGACATCACCAAGGTGTCACACGCGGATTTTAATGAAATTGACATATGTTGTAGCTTTTTAAAAATCATTTGACACGTATTTTTTTATATCTGCGGACATCCATGTTGAGGGGGTGAAAATAGCCCTCAAAGTTGGGGGTTAAAAACACATTTTCTTTAATATCTCGGAAACTAGAGGGAGTAGGAAGGTAAATTTTTTTTTAAATTGTGTAGTTTTTAGTCAGGAATTTAGTTAGTGTCAAAAATTTCGGGAGAAATTATTTATTTAAATAATATATTAAAAAAATGCACTTTTTTTTCAATTTTT
>NW_003797242.1:3228673-3309824 GCF_000220905.1 Megachile rotundata
AATAAACAAAAAATTCCAAAAACACGTATCCCCTATTTTGATCCATATTTTTAGTATACAAAGCTGCAAAAAAATCGAACTGCATTTAGGGTGAAAAATTGAAAAAAAAGTGCATTTTTTAAATATATTATTTAAATAAATAATTTCTCCCGAAATTTTTGACACTAACTAAATTCCTGACTAAAAACTACACAATTTAAAAAAAAATTTACCTTCCTACTCCCTCTAGTTTCCGAGATATTAAAGAAAATGTGTTTTTAACCCCCAACTTTGAGGGCTATTTTCACCCCCTCAACATGGATGTCCGCAGATATAAAAAAATACGTGTCAAATGATTTTTAAAAAGCTACAACATATCTCAATTTCATTAAAATCCGCGTGTGACACCTTGGTGATGTCCCTTGTGAGTCAAGTTTAACAAGTAACTCAAGTTTGATACTCTCTTGAAATAACTTTTTCTGAACGGTCAACGCCTTGCATCGCATACCATCTTTCAAACTATTTTCTACACATCTACAAACTTTACAAATAGTTCGCCTCTGTTCTGTACATAAGAGCAACATAAAACTTCGTAATAGCAGTTTCTAACAATAGAGGCAAATGATCGGTAACAACATACCAAACAAGACCAGATAGCGCAAATGTTTGTTACAAACTTTCCATACTTTTTTACGGGAAAGTTATGTCCGTGTATCACGGAATAACGTTGTGTGTAACGTTGTAACAGCTCGAGTTTCTGTAGTACGATAACCGGGGTAAAATGAACGAAACAGTTTAATTTCCGGAGGTAATCGTCGTCCAGCTCTGACACGAACGACGAAAACGACATTAAATTAAAACTGAAACCAATACGCCGTTTATTAATCAACGAATGACGGAACGGCTTTCGGAACTGATGATGGTACACATATGTGGACTATGTGGACTACGTGTGTTTACATATTTATTTATATAAAATTTGCACGTTGTTAGTGACGCAGTTCTATATTTTTCTGTTTTATATTTACTGATCATGTATTCAAAATATTTTACATATTTATTTATTTATTCTATTATACACATGTCTATACCTATTCTACACACGTGCACATGTTGCATTTTTAGTAAAAAAAATTGCAAAATTTTAGTAAAATAGAATTTAATAAAATTTGCAACTTATACATTTTAAAATTTGTAGTTCAAAGAGTACCTATTTAAAAGAAATTTAATCGGCAATATAACGAGAGGTTCTCATTGCATTTACTTTCTCGAATAACATAGTCAATTTTTTATACAACAGAGGCCTAATTCAATAACAATTCCGAAAATAAAATTACACTTCCATTTGTCAGACTTTCAGCAAATATCTCCGTTTCCCTACTAATCATTTTTGTTATATAATAAAAAACATTGATTAGTAATAAGGATGAAGATCGCACATTAAAAGCGTTGAAAGTAAAATTAACTCAGGGCTGAATGGCATAAAAATGCCTGTATGCTTCTTAACGGTATAGGTCACGCGATTAAGGAAAATGTTAAAGGAATGAGTGATAGGCAGTTGTGAAGGTTAACAGGGATATAAAAAACGATCGTCAAAGAGCTCGACGACGATATACTGAGAGCATTATTTGTTACACTGTCTGGATAACATCGGTTCAATCGACTTTGTGTTAAGGGAGGATCACACGACGGGTTTCATAATATAGCCATTTATCTTTTCAGTTATTAGCACTGTGGGACGTAATAGAATTTCTGTATTTTCGGTTCGTTACTTTTTTAATTTTTATGTTTGTTATGTGACTATATTGGTAATTCTAAATTGATACATTTTTATATTGTTGAGTGTAAGTTGCTAAATTTGTAGATTTATAGATGTGTAGATATGTGGAGATGTGGATGTGTAGATATGTAGATATGTGGATAAATAGATATGTGGATATGTAGATATATAGATTTGTAGATTTATAGATATGTGGAAATGTAGATATGTGGATATGTAGATATGTAGATATGTGGATATGTAGATATGTAGATATGTGGATGTGTGGATATGTGGAAGTGTGGATATGTGGATATGTAGATATGTAGATATGTAGATATGTAGATATGTGGATATGTAGATATGTGGATATGTAGATATGTGGATATGTAGATATGTGGATATGTAGATATGTGGATATGTAGATATGTGGATATGTAGATATGTGGATATGTAAATACGTGGATGTGTGGATATGTGGAAGTGTGGATATGTGGAAGTGTGGATATGTGGATATGTAAATATGTGGATGTGTGGATATGTGGAAGTGTGAATATGTGGAAGTGTGGATATGTAGACGTATGGATATGTGGATATCTAGATGTGTGGATAAGTAGATATGTGGATATGTGGATGTGTGGATATGTGGATGTGTAGATATGTGGATGTGTGGATATGTGGATGTGTGGATATGTGGATAAGTAGATATGTGGATATGTAGATATGTGGATATGTGGATATGTGGATATGTGGATATGTGGATATGTGGATATGTAGATTTGTATGTATGTAGATATATGACATATACATATGTAGATTTTTAAATATGTAGATATATGATATATACATATGTGGATTTTTAAATTTTCATATTTTTTGACATTTTAATTTTTTAACTTTCTAAAAAGTTAACCTACCACTATTTTAAAATGCACAAAACTCTATTTATTATTACTCAACTAATAACAAAAGTAAACAATACTGTAACAATACAGTACAAATTTAATTATGTTATCATATGTGAAAAGACCTCCAACTACACAAGAAGCCCAAAGAAGACTAAAGTTCCTAAATGCACCCGTTTTTTCTTTGCAAGAATTTAAAAGCATGCCATGTATGAAGACTATATTCAAAGAGATAGAAAGACCTTCGATGCTTTGAAACACTTTTGTCCACATACGTAATGCATAAGATTCTCTTACCTGGCAACTGCTTCGCTGTACACGAATCCAGCAGTTGCTCTGCGAACGACCTCGAAACATAAATCAGAGCCATCCATACTGAAACAGAAGCATGACATTAACGTTCAATTTACACGATGTAACAATTTACATGTACCTCGGAAAAACAAGGTATACTTAAACAATGATATTGAACTTTCGCGTGATTAATTACACCGAAATATTTGATTAATTTTGTTATTGGGGTTCTGGGGAGTTTAATTGCTTATATGTATTATACATGTGTTTATCGTTATTTTGTGGACGAAATTTTGAAATAACATGAATAGAAATTTTCAAATTTGTATATTTGTTTAATTAAAATTAGTAAGTCACAAATTTCACAATTTATATACTCTCAGTTTTAGAAATTGTTAATGTACGAATCATACATTTCTGAAATTTTCAATTATAGAAATTTCTGAATAAAAAAATTTTTGTTATACAAATTTGCAAGTTGAGAAGTTTCAATTACACAAATTCCCAAATTTAAAAATTCCAATTACCCAAATTTCCAAACTTAAGAATTTCAATTATACAAATTTGCAAGTTTAGAAATTTCAATTACACAAATTTCCAAACTTAAGAATTTCAATTATACAAATTTGCAAGTTTAGAAATTTCAATTACACAAATTTTAAAATTTAGAAATTTCAATTATCCAAATTTTCAAATTTAGAAATTTCAATTATACAAATTATCAATTTTGTCAGAGTGAAAAAGGCACACAAATAGTTCCACATATATGGCCCTCTCCACAATCTCCCCATACAGAGCCACATACCGAATAAACAAGGAATAATACATCTTAATTACGACATTCAATTCGCATCTAAAGGGATTATCTATAATATCATCGTTTGTGCTCCGAATAGACAAAATACCTCGGATTATATAAGAAATGAACGCGATGTAAATTAACGAGGTTGCATTCGATCGATAACTGACATGTTCAGCGTACAAACGATTAGATTAACAATTACAATCAGATTCTCTGTCGCAGCATGTGTATTCAATAGATTATTTATGACTGAGTCAACGCTAATTAGGTCGATTCACGGACACATGAAATTTCTGCATGATACACAACTTCATTTTTCAGATTATCTTCTCGAATTGAATTGCATTCGTTCTGGAAACTCGTTTACAAGGATTTACGCAATTATCGGGACAATTAAGCAAAGCTGACTATTATACACTTGAACATGGATGAAAAATCGGATACTCGCGTATGGTAAGTTGGCAACTGGAATAGTAGCATTTACGTTGCTTCGAGTGCCATCTTGTTAGACGCGTGTAATGCGTTGTAATACGACGCGTGGTGATATAACGCATAGTAGTACAACACGTGGCGATATAACGCGTGGCAATACAACGCGTGGGAATACAACGTGTGGCAAGGCAACGCGTGGCGATACAACGCGTGGCGATACAACGCGTGGCGATATAACGCGTGGCGATACAACGCGTGGCGATACAACACGTGGAAATACAACGCGTGGCGATATAACACGTGGCAATACAACGCGGGGCAATATAACGCGTGGGAATACAACGCGTGGCGATATAACGCGTGGCGATACAACGCGTGGCAATACAACGCGTGGGAATATAATGCGTGGGAATATAACGCGTGGCAATACAAAGCTTGGCGATATAACGCGTGGCAATATAACGCGTGGCAATACAACGCGTGGCAATATAACGCATGGCGATACAGCGCGTGGGAATACAACGAATGGCAATATAATGCGTGGCAATACAACACGTGGCGATATAACGCGTGGCGATATAATGTAATACAAGATATTTTTCCATATTAATATATGAAATTCTTAACTCATCAAAAAATGCATAAATAATGTAGAAGCAATTCGTTTTGTTAATTGCATTCATTTTTGAAACAGAACGATTTAAAATTAAACCAGTGGCTAAAATTAATGACGTTTTTAATAAGAACGACCGCAAATTGAACAACAAAACAGCAGCTTAAAGTTTCATCAATTTTTTTATCAAACTCAAATGAGATTTTTTTTTTCATTCCGTTGCATGTTTAAATCTACCGAGAGACCCGGTTTTACCCTAGAAAGTTATCTATCTCGGAAGTTGCGAAAGAAATAAGAAGGTAAGTTGAAAGAAACGTGTGTGTATACGTGCGCATAGAGCGAGAGCCCCTTTAAAAAAAACTTGCGAAGAAATTCATCTAAATGTAAAGCCAAGACATTAGTAAACTCTTGGGTTCGCTCGGGTCCTCGCGCAAAACGCTTCAGACGACTTAAACGTCAAGAGTATACATGAAATTCTGAGGAAAAACGCGGGGGAATGTGAACCTTAACGAAAACGAATGCTCGCTCGTTCACGTTATAATGAATTGCTGGAACAATGCGGGCCTGGTCGGAAAGAAACGGAGTTCGTTTAACATTTTTCGCGAGCTTTAACTCCATTGTGAGGAGAAACAAACGAATTTCACGTCGTTATACTTACTATTCGAATACCATGTACAGCATACCCTCCGAACTGTAGGTTTCCAGTAATTCTACGATGTGGGGATGTTTCAACATGTGACATATTGTGGCCTCCCGTTTCAAATCTGGAACAATCGTGTTTGTTCGGATTGTTAGTTTTGTAATTGCCTTTTTTGCGATATATGAAGGGCTAATGTTATGCGTTACTGATATCATTCTTTAGGATGTTATGATGATTCAAAATTTTGCGATAGAATGCAAAGGTGATATAGCAAATGGGCGATACAGCGTGTAGTATTACGAAGCGAGGCGAAAAAATGTATGTATGGTGATATAACGCGAGGAGATGCAATTCGTAGTAATACAACGAGTAATAATATAGTGCGTGGCGATATAACGCGTGGTGATAAAACGGGAGACAATACAACTAGTAGTAAAAAGACACAAGATAATATAACGCGTGGCGATATAACGCGTTGTAATTCAACGCAAAGCGATACAACGTGTAATAATGCAACACATGGCAATACAACGCGTGGCGATATAACGCGCTGAAATACAACACATGGCGATATGACGCGTAGTAGTACAGCAAGTGGCAATATAACGCGTTGTAATACAACACATGGCGATGTAACGCGTAGCGATACAACGCGTGGCGATACAACGCGTGGCGATACCACATGTAGCGATACAACGCGTGGGAATACAACGCATGGCGGTACAACTAGTGGTGATACAACGCGCGACAATATAACGCGTGGCGATACAACGCGTTGGCAATATAACGCGAGTCAATACAACGCGTGGCAATATGACGCGTGGCAATACAACGCGTGGCAATATAACGCGAGTCAATACAACGCGTGGCAATATGACGCGTGGCAATACAACGCGTGGCAATATAACGCGAGTCAATACAACGCGTGGCAATATGACGCGTGGCAATACAACGCGTGGCAATATAACGCGAGTCAATACAACGCGTGGCAATATGACGCGTGGCAATACAACGCGTGGCAATATAACGCGAGTCAATACAACGCGTGGCAATATGACGCGTGGCAATACAACGCGTGGCAATATAACGCGAGTTAATAGAACGCATGGCAATATAACGCGTGGCAATACAACGCGTGGCAATACAACGCATGGCAATACAACGCGTGGCGATATAACGCGTAGTAGTTCAACGCGTAGCAATACAATGCGTAGCAATACAACGCGTAGCGATACAACGCGTGGCGATACAACGCGTGGCGATACCACATGTAGCGATACAACGCGTGGGAATACAACGCATGGCGGTACAACTAGTGGTGATACAACGCGCGACAATATAACGCGTGGCGATACGGCAATACAACGCGTGGCAATACAATGCGTAGCAATACGACGCGTTGCAATACAATGCGTGGCGATACAACGCGTGGCAATACCACGCGTGGCAATACAACGCATGGCAATATAATGCGTGGCAATACAACGCGTGGCAATATAACGCGAGTCAATACAACGCGTGGCAATATGACGCGTGGCAATACAACGCGTGGCAATACAACGCGTGGCGATATAACGCGAGTCAATGCAACGTGTATTAATACAACTTGTGGCGATATAACGCGAGTCAATGCAACGTGTATTAATACACCTTCTGACGATATAACGCGTAGAAATATAAGACGTAACACAGCGTAATGGCACAAAAGAAATATTGCAAACAAAAATTACACAATTATGATAAAATCGCTCCGCAATATAATAATACTAGAATGATATAATACGACTTCAATTTCACAATAATTAATTAATCTGCTTAATCAACTACCAAAAGGCAGTAACATTAAAAACAAGTATTTAAATAAGTATTTAATTTAAATTTCAGTAGGAATTTCTTAATTAATTCCCCCAACATCATAAGAAGGCAAAAACGAATTTAATTAACGCTGCATATGGTAGAATTAAAAAGTAAGTTTGAATAATGAACTCTGAAGCAGGAGAATTTTAATGAAGATTATTAGAATTGATAGAAGTAATCAGTTTAGAAAATGTAATTTTGAGGATAAGATGAAAGAAAGGTGCAAATGCATGAAATAAATGTTTTCATTGTTGTTAGTAAGATCTGTGACGTATATACAAGCATCTCATGAAACAATGTTCTAACTATGACGCATTTTCATAATATTATTAACCCTTACAGCGATGCAGCTCTTTTTCATCTATTATTAGAGCATGCAACTCTTAGACGTGTAAGTATGTAAAACAGACAATTTTTATTATTAGATAAGCAAAAAATACATACTACAAGTAATAGATAGCTGTCTACCAAGTATTCTGATTATATTTCTTTTTATAAACAAATACCAAGTCCTGATTAGACAGAGAATATCTAAAGGTAATATTTATGTACCTTGTTTACGATATTTTATTAATTATGAAGGTTCACAATTCATAATAGAAATTAAATACCTTAAATTACTCCTAAGTTTAAAACGTGTAAGTTTAGAAATTCAAAGTTTAAAAATTCAACACTTCAAAAATTAAAAATTGCTCTCCAAATATAAGAATTCTCAAGTTTTCTTTAGAAGACCAAAATCTAATTTAAAGAACTTAAAATTCTCTTCTGTCTCCAACCCTTAAAAACGTAATTCAAAATTTAATAATTCCACTTTTTATTATCTATGCTGCATTATGTAAGATATTCTATCTCCAGCCCTTAAAAGTGTAATTCAAAGTTTAATAATTCTACTTTCTATTTACAATGTTGCATTATGCAAGGTAGCCCGACAGGTTTAGTGTTAAATTCCAAAATTACTCTTCGGTGAACTACGAGTACTCAATAATGTAAAAGTGGGTTCAGCTGTGAAATTGCAGTTTGGTAATACCCGGTTCTCCAATTAACATAACGAAAACGAGACTGCGATATCGATTTCGGTATCCGCAGTTCCTCGAGTATCGTACGTGTTCCACATTAAGGTCCATCGGATACGTTCGGGCACAACGAAAGCAATTTCAATCGAATTGGACAATAGGCCGCAAGAATTCATGGCTGAGCACGTGTACACACGTGTGCCGGTAAAAGAGAATACGTAAACACAAGAGACGAGCAAGGAAAATAGTCCCGTTCGATTTGAACAGGCAGCGGAAATTAATGGCGGAACAGATCTCTATTCCCATCTGAACTCACCGTTCGTGCTTAGACCCGGACTGGAGGTGAACTTCGCAACGTCCACGATTTTTACAGCGAACGTCTGCCCTGTTTGTCGGTGAATGCATTTCCTAACGACGCTGAAAGGTCCCCTGAAACAATCAGAAAAAAAAACGGGATGAATGACAATCGACTGCGTGCGGTTTTCGTTCGCGATCGGCCATTGTACGGCCATGAACGTAATGACTGGCTCAACTGGAACGTCAGCGACTAAGCAAGGTATACTAAGCCCGATAATGGGCTCCGGATAATTCGCCGAATGTTGACCACGAACGCATTCGTCGAATACGCGAAAACCATAACAGCCTGAATGATCTCTATTGCCAGTCACGAATTAACTGCCAACCGATCAGTCGCCTGGATAATTTGGATTTGGGTATTGTTCAGTAGAATGGTCGACACTCTGACAAAGATACTAGTTTTAGACGGATAAATGACCGTGACAAAGTCGGGATTTTGGTATTGTGAAAAGAGAAGCAAATATGGCAACTGTACGTTTGCACCTTGCAAATTTGTGAGTGTATTTTTAGATAGTTTTAGAAGACTATAATTCATGGAATATGGTGCTCTTTACTTTATATAGTTTCAGATGGATGATATAACTAATTTAAATGATCGTGACAAACTCGGGATTTTGGTATTGTGAAGAGTGAAGCAAATATGGTGGCAACTGTACATTCATTTGCAATTTGCAAATTTAAGACTATATATATTTTTAGATACTTTTAGAAGACTATAATTCATGGAATATGGTGTTCTTTACTTTATATAGTTTCATATGGATGATACAACTAATTTAAATGACCGTGACAAACTCGGGATTTCGATACTATGAAAAGGGAGCAAATATGGCGGCAACTGTACATTCATTTGTAATTTGCAAGTTCGCGACTATATATATTTTTAGATAATTTTAGAAAGCTAGAATTCATGAAATATGTTATCCTTTACTTTGTATAGTTTTAGATGGATGATACAATCAATTTAAATAACCGTGACAAATGAAACTCGGGATTTCGATATTATGAAAAGTGAAACAAACATGGCGCCAAGCAGCTGTACGTTCATTTGTAATTTGCAAATTCGTAACTATATTTTTAGATAATTTTAGAAGACTATAATTCATGAATTATGTTATTCTTTGTTATTTATTTGTAATTTATAATATATAAAAGTAGATATTTTGTTCCTTCAATTGAACCTGTCTTTTGTAATAAAAATTTCCCTCACATTAATTTGGAACAAATTAATCTTCATTTTCTAATAATAAATGGTTCAGTATTCCTTTATGAGTTATTTGTAATAATTTCTGTTCTTCAAATATATTTCTTAGAGTAATCATTTTGGTACATGTTTAGTACATCTTTCTTCCTAAACTTTTCAGCGAATTTTCAGTAAAATTTATTTCAAGTAACTAATATTTGTAATGCACAGAAAATTTGTGATAAAGAGATATTTAGTTATTAGTTGACATGAAGTTAAAGTCATTTAAGTTAAATCCAGCACTATACAACCAATTTAAAGGGACGGCTTTACCGTACATCAAAGGTTCTGCCTGGAGTGTTGTCTTTTGTTGTACCTACTCTTGAGTTGAAGTATGGTTGTCTGATCTTAACACTGGATTTACGGTACCTAAATTAACGGGTTTTAGATTTATTTTCAATAGGAGCCTTTGTCAAAATATCTATTAACGTTCATTAGTAATAAATATTGAAATGTTCAAAGTTTCTTAATTTACAAATTCTTAAATTTCTAAATTACTAAGTCTTTAAATTTCTAAATATTTGAAAGATAAAATTTCTGTAAATGTTCAAAGTTCTGAAATTCGTAAACTCTCAAATTCTTAACCTCTCAAATACCTAAACTCTCAAATCCCTAAATTCTCAAATTCCTAAATTCTCAAATTCTTAAATTCTCAAATTCCTAAATTCTCAATTTCCTAAATTCTCAAATTCCTAAATTCTCAAATTCCTAAATTCTCAAATTCCTAAATTCTCAAATTCCTAAATTCTAAAATTCCTAAATTTTCAAATTCCTAAACTCTCAAATTATTAACCTCTCAAATGCCTAAATTCTCAAATTCCTAAATTCTCAAATTCCTAAATTCTCAAATTCTTAAATTCTCAAATTCCTAAACTCTCAAATTATTAATCTCTCAAATGCCTAAACTCTCAAATGCCTAAATTTTCAAATTCCTAAATTCTCAAATTCCTAAATACTCAAATTCCTAAATTCTCCAATACCTAAACTCTCAAATTCCTGAATTCTCAAATTCACAAATTTCTAAATCCCTAAATCTTCAAATTTCTAAATACCCAAAAGTTAAAATTTCTCAATTCTCATATACCCAAACTCCAAAATCCCCAAGTCCTCAAATTTCCAAATATCCAACTGCTAAAATTCCTAAATTCTCCAAACATCCAAATCCTTGAAATCCTAATAAAAATATTGAAATTTCCAAATCCCCCAATTCCCAAATTCTCAAATTCCCAAATTCCCAAATTCCCAAAATTCAAAAATTTCTAAAATTGCAAAATATTATCTAAAATATTAAATTTTCCAAATCTCTCTCTTAGAACTCAACCAACACATAATGCAAACCTAAGTTATCCCATAAGACAAACTTAATTAATCTAAATAACAATTAATTAATCTAAATTTACTATAATATTCAACATCCACGTTTGAACCACGTAACCCATACAAATTACATGAACCACCCAGTACATCCCATTTCCGCTCGAAGTCAGCTCCGCCGCCCTAATAAAGACAAAATCAAATATGCCTCGATAACGGACGTTAAGAAGTCTGGAGAAGGTGTTGAAAGGAAGAAAATTGAACGCGCTTATATCCCGAAGAAGAAGACGTTGGAACAGAAGATCAAAATCAATCCCATTAAAGTGGCGTATAACGCGTTTTCCCGAGCAACAAGTATATTCCAGGTAACGTTTAGCCGTGAAAAAAAGAACTCATACCAAGGTGCTCAAAGATTCGTGTCAAGAACTAAGGAGACGATAACTAAGCGGAACTCGGCTTCAACATATCTCACGATATTATCGACAAGGACAACTTTCTTCTTCTAGTGCCTTTTAGAGAGCAACGAAAGCATCAGATGGCAAGATACAATTGCTCGCGTTCCTTTTCCTTTTCATACGCGAACAACTGAACTCTTTGGTAAACTGTTCAAAATATTTGTGTTTTGAACGAATAAATTTGACTTTACAATAACTATAATTGAGTAAACCTAAACTTAGTTGAATAAACCTAACTAAAACTTAGACTGAACAAACCTAACCTCGATAAAATCTAGATTGAATGAAATTATTTTTACTATTTTTATAATTGAGCAAACGTAACCTCAATTTAATAGTCATAACTAAGAACTCGATTGAACAAACCTGACCTCATTAAAATCTACATTGAATGAATTTATTTTTACTATTTTTATAATTGAGCAAACCTAACCTCAATTGAATAGACATAACTAAGAACTCGACTGAATAAACCTAACATCATTAAAATATATATTGAATGAATGTATTTTTACTATTTTTATAATTGAGCAAACCTAACCTCAATTTAATAGACATAACTAAGAACTCGATTGAATAAACTTAACCTCATTAAAATCTACATTGAATGAATTTATTTTTACTATTTTTATAATTGAGCAAACCTAACCTCAATTGAATAGACCTAACTAAAACCTCGACTGAATAAAGGAAACTTGATTAAAATCTAAATTGAATAAATTTATCTTAACCATAACTACAATTGAGTAAACCTAACATCAATTGAACAGATCTAACTAAAACTTCGACTGAATAAAGCAAACTTGATTAAAACCTAAATGGAATGAATTTATTTTTACTATAATTATAATTGTGTAAACCTAACCTTAATTGAATAAACCTGACAGAAACCTCGACTGAATGAACCTAACCTAATTAAAATCTAAATTGAATAAATTTATCTTAACCATAACTACAATTGAGTAAACCTAACCTCAATTGAATAGACTTTACTAAAACCTTCACTGAATAAACCTAAACTAATTGAAATCAAAATTGAATAAATCCAACTGAACTGTAACCTCAATTGTATAAACCTAATCTGACTGTAACTTAAACTAAATCTAACCTAACCTCAACTACAGAAACCCTACCTAACCTAATCTCAGCTAAATAAATCCTATCTAACCTCACCTCAGCTAAATAAATCCTACCTAACCTAATCTCAGCTAAATAAACCCTACCTAACATAACCTCAGCTAAATAAATCCTACCTAACCTAATCTCAGGTAAGTAAACCCTACCTAACATAACCTCAGCTAAATAAACCCCACCTAACCTAATCTTACTATAATCTAAGCTAAACAAACCCTACTATAACGTAAACTAAACAAAATTAATATAAATACTAATAAAAAGTGTTAAAAAGATGAATAAAATAAAAGTAATTTGACAATGTTATTCTTATAAGAAAATATGAAAAATTATACTATAATAAAAATAAACACTTCTTAATTTTTTACTCCTAAATAATAAAATGCCCCAAACTATGACTTGAATAACCTAACCTAACAATTAAGTACCAATTTTAAATACCTATAGCCACCCCTAGCAGCGTAACGAAAGCATAAAGTAAGTGGCTAAAAGTAATTAACAGTTTCTGAAAGAAATACGTCAATAGCGTAACATATAAACGTAAAGAGATTACAAGTATAAGACAGCTACAGTTCAAAGCTTCTCTTTACACACATTTTATGCTTTTTGACGGTAAAGGGATTTTATATCACAGCGACGTCTACATCCTTTCATCGATGAAAGCTCTGCCTCGAAACGATCTTCTCCCCCAAAAAGTGTCAATAAAACAAGCTTCCTGTGGCCCACTTTTTATAAGAATTATCGACACCTCGCTGTTTCTTGACAACGGTCGATTAATGGAACTTTGGAAACCAATTTCCGAATACCTTGGCTTTTCGATGATTCAATAGCCCCGCGGCCCGAATTCAAATATTCGTTTCAGCAAAAGAGTCTATTGGTTCATTGCGAGGTGGATCGATCACTTTTAGATCTCAATATCGGGAATTTTGGTTTGGGGGAAATATGATCTGTAACTGGTGTGATTAGTCACTGATAACCGCTTAAAATTTTTATACGACTATACTGATTTTATAATTGGAGGTGGTAGGAGATTGAAATAATATTATGTATGCGGGAATTTGGAAATGTAGGAATTTGGGAGGTGTAGTGATTTGGGGATATGGGAATTTGGGGATGTGGGGATTTGGAGATGTGGGAATTTGAGAGATCTGGTGATTTGGGGATGTGGGAATTTGGGGGATGTGGAGATTTGGGGATGTGGAAATTTGGGGGATGTGGAGATTTGGGGGATGTGGAGATTTGAGGATGTGGGAATTTGGAAGTGTGGCAATTAGGGAGATGTTGGGATTTGGGAGTGTGGACTCTACATACTCAAATCACCAGATCTCCCAAATTACCACATCACCAAATTTCTATATTCCAAAATTCCCATACCCCAAATTCCCACATCCCCAAATTCTCAAACCCCCCGATTCCAGTATCCCCAAATTTCTACATCCCCAAATTCCCACATCCCCAAATTCTCAAACCCCCCAATTCCAGTATCCCCAAATTTCCACATCCCCAAATTCCCACATCCCCAAATTTCCACATCCCCAAATTTCCACGTCCCCAAATTCCCTCATTCCCAAATTCCCACATCCCCAAATTTCCACATCCCTAAATTTCCACGTCCCCAAATTTCCACACCCCCAAATTCCAATATTCCCAAATTCCCACATCCCTAAATTTCCATACCCCCAAATTCCTATATTCCCGAATTCCCACATACACAAATTTCCACACACCCAAATTCCCATATCCCCAAATATCTCTCAAATTGCCATGTCCCCAAATCTCTATATCTCCCGAACTTCTATACTCCTATCTCTCTATCCTTATATCCTCAAATACCTAAATTAAATCCTAACCTCTCTAATTAAAATCTAAAATCTCCATATCCCAAAATCTGTATCTCTCCAAATCTCAACCCCTCCTCCCTACATCCCCAAAACCTCGTCTCACATTCACAATAATTCACACTACACATACAATTGCATAAAACCTTCATATGCACTCATATGCACATGTATGCACTTTTTGTGCAAAAACAAAATCTGTATCTCTCTAAAATGTCAACCCCTCCTCCCTACATCCCCAAAACCTCGTCTCACATTCACAATAACTCACACTACACACACAATTGCATAAAACCTTCATATACACTCATATGCACTCATATGCTCTCATATGCACATGTATGCACTTTTTGTGCAAAAACAAAATCTGTATCTCTCTAAAATGTCAACCCCTCCTCCCTACATCCCCAAAACCTCGTCTCACATTCACAATAATTCACACTACACATACAATTGCATAAAACCTTCATATGCACTCATATGCTCTCATATGCACATGTATGCACTTTTTGTGCAAAAACAAAATCTGTATCTCTCCAAAATCTCAACCCTACCTCCCTACATCCCCAAACCCTCGTCTCACATTCACAATAACTTACACTACACACGCAATTGCATAAAACCTTCATATGCACTCATATGCACATGTATGCACTTTTTGCAAAAAAAACACTTTAATTAATACACCACATGTGCACAAAGTATAAATACACTAACAACTCATTATATTAGGGGAAAGTAGGTTAAAACCGGATACCAGATACATTTTTTCAAGCAGAAAAAAAACAGTGGGTAGTAAAAGCTAAAAATATAATTGACAGTCTTAAGTGAACCCCTTAGAATACGAGGAAAGTATGTGTGTGTTTTATGGTGAGCGATATTTGACTGGAACGAAATATCAGTTTTTCTCGGAAATGGTCCAATATCCGGTTTGACTCCATAAAAAACCTGATAGGTTAAAACCGGTTGTGCATTCTGAAGCATATAAAATTGAGTGCTGTTATAAAATTCGGATTTTATTGAGTAAGAAACGTGTAGATACGGTATGTTTAATATAGGTACGCCTCGTAATTTCTGGGGGAGGTATACATTTTTTAGTTTTGCTGAAGGTTGTGGTGAGGAACTGTATACTGAGAGAATGAAGTAAAATATACATATGAAAATTAGGTAAATCTTGCGAAGGGTATGTGCATTATTAGTATGTGTAGTTAATATATTGAATATGGTAAATGTTAGTAAATATACAAAATGGGTAGGATATATAGAAAAATGTATAACATGCACTAAATAGATTAAGTAGAGTAAATATACTGAATGTTCTGAATGTACTAAATATTGGATTGGGTTATTAAATGTTATTAGATATACAAAGTATGTAAGATATACATACAAAAAAATGTACAAAATTGACTAAATAGACTGAGTAGACTATGTAGACTAAATATACTAAACATACTAAACATACTAAATATCCAAGATATACAAAGTGTACAAAATATTCTAAATGTCCTAAGTATCCTAAACATTCTAAATATTGTAAATATCCTGAATGTTGCTAGTATCCTTAAATATTCTAAAAATCACAAATATCCTAAATATTCTAAGTATCTTAAATATAATAAATATTCTAAAACTTCTAAAAATCCTAAAAATCTTGAACATCCTAAATATCCCTAATACCCTAAATATCCCTAACACCCTAAATATCCTAAATATCCTAAATAACCTAAATATCCTAAGTATCCTAAATATCTTAAATATTCTAAAATTTCTGAAAATCCTAAAAATCTTGAACATCCTAAATATCCCTAACACCCTAAATATCCTAAATATCCTAAATAACCTAAATAACCTAAATATCCTAAATATTCTAAAATTTCTAAAAATCCTAAAAATCTTGAAGATCCTAAATATCCTAAATATCCCTAATACCCTAAATATCCTAAATATCCTAAATATCCCTAATACCCTAAATATCCTAAATATCCTAAATATCCTAAATATCCTAAAAGTTCTAAATATCCTAAATATCCTAAATATCCCCAATATCCTAAATACACTAAAAATATTTATTTCTCTAAAGCAATTTTAAACTTCTAAATAAACATTTATAAACATAAGGTGCATATACTATTGGCTCCATTACTATCACAGGATATTAAAAATGTCAGCCGGTCAGGTGACATTTTGAGGTTAAATATTTGAAGTGACCTATCTCAGTGACCCCTTGACCTATGACCTAAATTTGAACTGTTGTAAACTCAGCTTAATTAGTACTCCATTTTTTTCTTTAAGTCTTCGTCACTCGATGTAGATATTTTGTAAGCTGAGTTTTAACCTTGCCTTTCGATGAAGTTTTACAGCTTTTCTGAACTGTATATATTTTTATCGAGAGGGTTTATAACGTTTTTCCAGATATTTATTAAAGTTGAACAACTAAAAGATGACATGTATTAAATTAAATTTTATTATTCATTTGTATTTAATATTTATTGAATTTATTTCATTATTTGGTCATATTTAATATTTTTCAAATTATTGTATTTATTGAATTACTTTAATTATTTACTTATGTTTAATTTTTATTGCATTACTTGAATTATTTATTTATATTTAATATTCATTGAGTTATTGTATTTATTGAATTACTTTAATTATTTACATATGTTTAATTTTTATTGTATTACTTGAATTATTTATTTATATTTAATATTTATTGAATTGCTTCAACTATTTATTTATATTTAATATTTATTGAGTTACTCGTATTTATTGAATTATTTTATTACACGTCAGATTTTAATACGCATGTAACTTGCTTTGTCCTAGTGTGGTAAACTTTATTTAATTTAACCTTCCCACGCAGTTGCATAATAAGATTTAACAGAAAAACACAGCTATGACGTTTTAACCTACTTTTCACTGTCGCATAGTAATTTTTTGGAACTAAATTCCATTTAATATGTATACGTACAATAATCCACATTATTATACACATATGCAATACTCCATTTTGGTCACATGAAATATTAATATTTGGTATCATAGAAAATATATAATGTTATTAATATTAATACTACTGTTAATACTAATATTTGGTATAATAGCAAATATGTAACATTGTTAATATTAATATTATTATTATTGAAGATATTGAAGAACTAAAACATTAAAAATAAAAAAACAATTCAAGATTGCATGTATGAACATAGTATACATATCAAGATTTTATAGTTCAAAAATAAAATATATAATTTTTCCAACTTTTATACCACATGTGTATACACATGTGAGACTTCGTACTTTTCCAATAAATAATTCAACACCGAATAAACCATATCCCCCTATAAATAGACTACAATTACAGAAATTGCGTCAATTAACCCCGGTGTGACTTGTAAATTAAACCTCAGACTACATCAGTCGAAGCTCACACGTTCATTGACACACTGCTATAATATTTTCATTAAATATTTCATTGCTAAAATAGCGAATCTTTAAATATAAAATACAACGCGTGGCAACACAACGCGTGGCGATATAACGCGTAGGAATACAACGCGTGGAGAGACATCGCGTAGGAATGCAACGCGTGGAAATACAACGCGTAGGAATACAACGCGTGGAAATACAACGCGTGGCGATATAACGCGTGGCGATACAACGCGTGGCGATATAACGCGTGGCGATACAACGCGTGGCGATATAACGCGTGGCGATACAACGCGTGGCGATATAACGCGTGGCGATACAACGCGTGGCGATATAACGCGTGGCGATACAACGCGGATATAACACGTAGGAATACAACGCGTAGGAATACAACGCGTGGCGATATAACGCGTGGCGATACAACGCGTGGCGATATAACGCGTGGCGATTTAACGCGTGGCAATACAACGTGTGGAAATACTACGCGTGGAAATACAACGCGTGGCGATATAACGCGTGGCGATACAACGCGTGGCGATACAACGTATGGAAATACAATGCGTGGCGATATAACGCGTGGCGACACAACGCGTGGAAATACTACGCGCGGCAATACAACGCGTGGAAATACAATGCGTGGAAATACTACGCGTGGCAATACAACGCGTGGCGATATAACGCGTGGCGATACAACGCATGGCAATACAACGCGTGGCAATATAACGCGTGGCAATACAACTCAGACTACATCAGTCGAAACTCACACGTTCATTGATACACTGCTACATTATTTTCATTAAATATTTCATTACTAAAATAGCGAATCTTTAAATTGATTCCCAGGAACCGTAGTAATAAACTCCGTAGAAGAATATACAGAACAGTACTTCTCTGAAGTATTATTGAATATTTTAGCACACTGAACGCAATATTAAATGTGCCAAAGAATTAAGTCACGATATTCCAATAACTCTCTTTCATTTTTTCCGATATACATTTCTCTTACCTGTATTATACAAAATGTTTAAATAAATTACTTTTATCGATTTATTTTAAAAATGTGTTACATTGTTTTTAATAAAGAATAAATTATTAAAATTAATTTATTGATAAATGAGTCGTTGATAAATCATTTTTTGTAGGTATTAAAATCATTTAGTTTGAAGAATTAGTTTGAAGATTATTTTAGTTTAGTTTGAAGATTATTGCACATTTTATGTGCCTTCAAAAAATCATGTGTTATGTACTTAATATATTTTTTACATATTACATTTTATTTGTTATACATATATTACATAATTTTACTTGTTACATATTGTATCATTTTACTGCAAAAATTCCTGAATATTAACAATAAACAAAATGCAGACTATTATTAATGATATGTACAAATTTTATTACGATCTTACATAACAATCAATTTGAATATAATTTCAAAATGTACAAAAAAAATTTTCAATTTTCTAATGCAACGTCTAATGTGTAAAGAACTGAATAAGAAGCTAAGCTAAAAGTAAAATTAAATAGCTACGACAGCGATAACTGCTATCTCTCAAGTGACATAACCTAAAAATACAACGTACACAATGCACTTTATCAGTAGAATTATTTCTCTTTCAAACACCTAATAGGCGTTAATAACTAAGGAATCCTAAAGAAGAATCCTTGAATAACTGTGATAATATGGACGTAAGAGCAACGGTAGGGTTATAGTTAAACTTAAAAAAATTTAAGGATTGTTATTGACATCACGAATAGTAATTTTCAAGGATGGAAACCTAAGACATCCTCAGATATCTCTGACAATATAAAAATGTAAGTCCATACATTAACAGGGTGAAATCTAAAAATACCATTCTGCTTAAGAGTTGAGTCTGTTAATGACACCACATGGAATACTAATTTCTAAAGACCAAACACATCCTCGAATACCTCCAACACATCCTCCATAACGAAAATACGGACCCAAGCACAATAACTTACAGTTGAATATGTGGAGACTTGCGTCGCGCTTTGTATTATTCGCGCCATTTATGTTCTATTGTTTTGTATGAAATAGATATAATATTCGAGTTGGCAGCAGTGGGAGACAAAAGAATAAAAAGGAGAGTCCGAATCGTGGCGTGGCGCGTGGTGCGATGCACACGTGCATTTTGTAATCCGTAAAGATTGAAATTATATTACAAGTTAAATATATATTAACTAAAAAACCCAACAGAATACCGTAATAAGTTACAGCTGAACTATTAGATTTAAGGGTTGTTACATGGGAATAATTTTCAAAGACGAAAACGTAAGACATCCGTAGCATCCCTGAAAATACTTAACTTTAACTGTAACAGGGTCAAACCTAACTACACCACTGTGCTCGAGTTGTCACTAACACCACCTGGGAATAATTTTTAAAGACAGATACCTGAGACACCCGCAGTATCCGTGAAAATACGAACTTAACTGTAACAGGGTCAAATATAACCATACTACTGTGCCCCAGAGTTGCATTTGTTACTGATTTCACGCGGGAATAGTAATTTTTCGAGATAAGAAACGTTCTGGAATTTTGTCAGCAAATCTAAGACCAGTTGGGATAAGAAAAATGATCTTTCAACCACAAGCTTCGGTAACATTTATAAGGTCCTTTGGGAAATTCTGTCGTTTCCCTCCTGTTACCATCCGAGGAATGTCAACAAGGATGTTATGAAGTTCAAGGCATGAATTCTATGTGCAGTCGGGCGTTGTCACGTTGAAAGGCAATCCCTCTTCTGTGATAATAAAGACGGGTCAACCCTCGGGGTAGTACTTAATTTAACCGATTGTTGACATTTTTATTCGAGACTAATGGTTGCGTGTTTGACTGATTTATTTTTGTGTCGTTTAGGATTATGTGGGAGGGAAAGATTGCAGGGTGTTGTATGTCAAAAAATAATTTTATTACTATATTTTCAAGTTTCTATATCATCAAATTTTCACATACTCAAATTCCTATATTTCCAAATTCCAATATTTTCAAGTTTCAAAATTTACAAATTTAAAATTTACAAATTTCTACATTCCCAAATTCTCAAATCCTCAAATTTCTACATCCCCAAATTCCTACAGAGAGACCTAGAAAATTCAAACTTCAATCGAGAAGTGTTAAATTTTTAGTAGTCCAGAAAATTGTAAATAAGATACAAAGAGGAAATTTGAAAATTTTTAAATTAAAAAAATCGAACACCCAATGCCCATTTTATATAACCCAGTTGCTACCCTTTATAACTAAATATCCCTATCAACTTTTCCGTATTCCAATAACCTTTCGTTGCCTGCGGTTATTGGCTAAAAACTAATTAATCAGCCATTGATCGCTAACGGTGCATCAAAAGCTCAATTAAACTAAATATTGTACAGTATACTGGTCCTGAGAAGACCTTCATGATATGGATTATTCTCTCGAATTTTCAACGTGCTGCTAATTGATACAAGATATTAAAAGAAACCCTTCAGAATTTATATATATAGCATAGTATATTATATAGCATAGCACGTAATATGAATATTAACTATATTCGTGTGTACTGAATAAAGAACACAATATAATGAGCAAGAAATAACAGTAAACGTGAAAAGATCAATCATTTCTGAGGTGTATAGTGTGTCTCACAATTAGTGTAGGTCTCTGAAATGTAGTTGACGTGATTCTGAATAAGATTTTCCTTTGCAAAAATGGGATTTGAAGCTTCATTTTTGAATTATTAAGAAAAAACGGACTAATCAGAGCTTGAGGATTACGCATGCGCAGACGCGAGAGCGACAGCTTCGACCTAGCGGCTGAATGGTAAATGCAATGTATAGTATATTCAACGCTTGGTGAATGCAACGCGTACGAAATCAATGCGTGGTGAATGTAACGCGTGGTAAATACAAGGCATGGCAAGTACTATGCGTGGTAGGTGCAGCACGTGGTAAGCAACGCGTGGTAAGTGCAGCACGTGGTAAATACAGCGCGTGATAAGTGCAGTGCGTGGTAAAGAACGCGTGGTAAATACAGTGCATGCTAAGTACAACGCGTGGTAAATATAATGCATGGTCAATACAACGCGTGGTAGGTGCAGTACGTGGTAAGCAACGTGTGGTAAATTCAATGCATGGTAAATGCAACGTGTGGTAAATTCAATGCGTGGTAAAGAACGCGTGGTAAATACAATGCGTGGTAAATACAACGCGTGGTAAATATAATGCGTGGTCAATACAACGCGTGGTAAGCAGCGCGTGATAAGTGCAGTGCGTGGTAAAGAACGCGTGGTAAATACAGTGCGTGGTAAATACAACGCGTGGTAAATATAATGCGTGGTAAAGAACGCGTGGTAAATACAGTGCGTGGTAAATACAACGCGTGGTAAGTACTACGCGCTCAGCCGCTAGCTTGAAGCTGTCGCTCTCGCGTCTGCGCATGCGTAATCCGCGCTCTGATTGGTCCTTGTTTTTCCTTGATAACTCAAAAACGAAGCTTCACATCCCATTTTGCAAAGAGAAATCTTGTTCAAAATCACCTACCTCTCATTTTAGACATATCAGATACCCCCCGTTTCAGGTACCTACACTATTTATGAAACACTCTGTATTAGCAAAATAAAAGGAGCAAAATAAAAATTTTAATGTACCTCCATTTAATTATTGACTCACCACAATATTTACAGAAAGAAATATTTATAGGAATATTTACAATATAGGAAGAGAAATGTCAACTTTCAAGCTAAAGAATGTCTGAAGTGACTAGCATCCCCAATTTCTCTACTTGACTTCAAATTTAAATATAAGTGACAAAGTAAACCTATAAAACTACTCTGTGGTTATAGAATGCCCCATGAATATTAAACGGGTTTTTAACACGCCATTATCTACGAGCAGTGTATGTGTTAAGATTGAAGCGAATAAACAGCAGTCGAGTAACTGTGATTCAAGAGAGGGTCAATCTCGGCTTAATGATATGACACGCCTCTATTTGCAGAGGTTCATTATGACACTCGATATTAGAGCACATCGTTGAAGTTGTACTGCATCCACAACGATCTTCCATCGCCATAGGTCTGTCGTTTCCGCGTTATTAAACGCACGTAAACGTGATGTACCGACTGGACATGATCGGGAAATGTAGGAGACAGTAAACTGCTTTTAATAAATGATCGGGAAATGCGGAAACGAGTGATGTCTTAATCCTTTGCACTTAATTTTTATTACCTACTCCTTCATTTACAAAATACATCAAAATGGGGTTGTCAATAAAATATATTGCAACAGTGTGGAGTATGACAAATTTTTCATTTATTATGAACAGATAAGTAAATGAATATGTAATGAATTTATTTCAACAAATTTTTTTTATATTTTTATATTTTAACATATTTGTATTTTAATATTTTTGAATTTGGATATTATTGTATTTTGATATTTTTATATTTTGATAGTTGTGTACTTTCATATTTCTACACAACATAACCTATAATTATAATACAACATAACCTATAAACGTAACCCAACATACCCTACAAAATAGTTCATTTTATTACCATCTACCATTTCATCAATCCTACATTTCTTCCTTTTATCTTTCTTACAGTCTTTCATAATTTTGCAGAAATTTTACAATGTATTTTTATATCGTCACCAAACAACATAAAAATCGAGTATTTTACTTATGAGATAATAAAGAACAAAGGAACTGTCGACACAATTGTTCAGAATATATGCAAATCCATTATAGGACTACTGGGTCTCAATGCTTAAAATGGCGGTATCTTGCACTAAATATCGAAGGGTTGGCTCATTCGCGTGCCAGGATTGTATTCATTAAATCAATAGAACCATCTTACCCTGGTATGTGAACCATTTTACCCAATAGTCAGGTAAGATGGCTGACTTACTCGCGAATTACCTTCTAATTTCAAACAGAAAATAGGAAAATCATTTTTTTATAAACAGAGTGTCCACTAACTATCGCCTAAGCGTGACAGCGCAATATTTCATGAACTATTGATGACACAAAAAAGTATTAATATGGAAATTGCAGGATAAAAGTGCTCTATGTTTTGGCGTAAACAAAAATTTGTTAATTTTGTTAACATTAAAGATATGATGGTGAAGTTTCCTTTTTTGAATGAAACTGTATATTTTAATTGTACCAGTTTATTTCAATTATTTCAACTTCAAATTTTGAGGAGGGTTAAAATGTATATGATGCATAAAATGCAAAGGAAACAGTGAGCTGTTTCCCTCACCAAAGATTAAAAGCATCTTAATTTGCGAAATGATCTCAGACTTTCGAGCGGAAGTACCTGTGAAGAGAAATAAATTGCGAAGGTATCTGACGCTTCCGATCTTCCGAAAGCTGAAGAAGCGTCGTAATGAAAACACGTGTACAGGGAAAGCTGGAAACTGTAAGTGGAAATCATAGCTGAAATTACAGCCGTGATTTATGGTGACGTTATCATCGTTGGAGGAAACGATGTTGTTTCAGACGAAACGTGAGTCGAATGAAATGAAACATTCACGTGTAAAAGCCTCGAGAAGGTTTCAAATAATCCTTATTCTTGGGAAAGTAATTCGTGTGTCTTTGTAAATCGCTTTGTAATTAGGCAATAAATCGTTCAAACTCGAGTTTGTTTCCGGATTCAGGGGAACGGTGCACGAACTGCATCTGATTTGATCGGAGTTTTATACGATTGTGGAAAATGTCGAAAATAATGATTATAGAGTGCGCCTCTAAATCGCAGGAAAATTTGTAAATTTTTTATTTGTGACGAGAGAAGTCTTAATTTTTTTATTCGTACTAATTTTGATGAACGAAAATTGTAAAATTATGATTTTAAAGGTTTGTTAAATATTTTTCAGATTTTTACATTATACTATTTTTATATGTGTATATTTAATTTTTTAATAATTTCAAAACTTTCAGGTATCCATGTTTATTAATTTTGTTCGCTTCAGAATTGAATAATTGAAGAATTGAAGAATTGAATAAGTGAATGATTGAATAATTGAATAACTGAGTAATTCAATATTAGAATAATCCAATCATTGAAGAATTGAAACATTGAAAACTTTAAAAATTGAAAAAGTGAAAAATTGAAAACTTGAAAACTTGCAAAATTGAAAAATTGAAAACTTGAAAACTGGAAAAATTGAATAATTAAAAACTTGAAAACCTGCAAAATTGAAAAATTGAAGAATTGAAACATTGGAAACTTGAAAACTTGAAACCTGGAAAAATTAAAAACTTGAAAACTTGCAAAATTGAAGAATTGAAACATTGAAACATTGAAACATTGAAAACTTGAAATTTTGCAAAATTCAAAAATCGAAAAACTAAATAACTAAAAAATTGAATAATTGAATAACTAAAAGACGGAATACTTGAATAATTCAAGAATCAAGAAATTAAAATATTCAACGCAGGAGAAATGTTATCACAGCATTAACATTCCATTACTTTGAAGTTTATAATTCAACGAAAATGATTACACGAACGTTCTACTAGCACTGTTTACCCAAAGTGCTTGTTTCCCAGCTACAGCAAACAATAGATTTTGTTATGAAATTCGTGTATTGTTCCAATTAATCAGTACATTCTGCACCGACGGCTACTGATAGTTTACCATGTTACATATTTAGAACTTGCAGGAGATGCAGGTTATGGATGCACAATACTGTATTAATTTCAGAAATTTCTGTCAGGAGATATCAATCTCTAAGCGAATGTAACGGTTGCTCGCGTTTGGAAATTGTGGTATTAGTTGACGAGTTGAGAAGTTTAGAGATTTAGTCATTTGATAATTTTGAAATTTTAATATATAGGAAAATAGAGGAAAATGTAGGAAAATTTAGATATTTGGGGAATTGGAAATTTTTGAGTTTACAATTCACTAATTTACGGAATTGGAAATATAGAAATTGGGAAATTTAGAATTTGGGAAATTTGGAATTTGGGAAATTTAGAATTTGGGAAATATAGAAATTGGCGAATTTAGAAATTGGGAAATTAAAAAATTTGGAAATTTAGTAAATGGGAAATTAAGGTATTGGGAAATGTAAAAATTGGGAAATTTGGGAGTTGGGAAATGTAGAAATTGGGAAATTTAGAATTTGGGAAATATAGAAATTGGGAAATTTAGTAATTGAGAAATTTGGGAGTTGGGAAATGTAGAAATTGGGAAATTTGAGAATTGGGAAATTTAGAATTTGGGAAAATTTGGAATTTGGGAAATTTAGGAGTTGGGAAATGTAGAATTTGGGAAATTTAGAATTTGGGAAATATAGAAATTGGGAAATTTAGAAATTGGGAAATTTAGTAATTGGGAAATTAAGGTATTGGGAAATGTAAAAATTGGGAAATTTGGGAGTTGGGAAATGTAGAAATTGGGAAATTTGAGAATTGGGAAATTTTGGAATTGAGAAGTTTAGGAGTTGGAAAATGTAGAATTTGGAAAATTTGAAAATTAGAAAATATAAAAATTGGGAAATTTAGTATTTGAAAAATTTAGAAATACGGAAATATACACAGAAACCTAATAATATGGAAATATTAAAACATAAAAATGTTAAAACATACTAAAAATCTATTAAAAATGAAATTAGTGACGAAACGAACTTCACGCACAGGTTCCACATTTCCAAATTTCATTCCAAATTAAAAAACTGCTCTCCCACAAATGTCCACGAGCGCGTAAAAGAAAAAATTCATATTACATTCGTCCAGCCATTAAAAATAACAGACAAATTGCTTTCAAAGAAAGAAAAATGCCTGCGTAATTACACCATTAGAATGCAAATAGAGATGCATAGAAATGCACAAACCGTTTCGAAGGGATCTATCCTGGAATATAAATAACATCTGCTTGAAGGAAATAAATTGCTCGCTGAAGTTTGTTTTCATTTCTATGCATGTTCACCCGAAATTAGGTACACATTTACCTACAAAATGAGATACTATTCCCTTGCATCTCTTGAACCGGCATCTTGGTTCAAAATTTCAAAGCTCCTTCGCCAAATCTGCGAGCCTGAGGCGACGTAATATCAGTCCTCTACTACAGAGATCATTTTCCTTGATGTTAAGAAGTATAACTTCGTTTAACTGGCACTCACTATGAATTAGTTCCCTTGTCACTCTTGAGTTCAGTGGATCAAACTTTCTTATACTATTCTCGAATCTGCTTCGACCTAAATCTGTCTGACTTCGTGCTCTGATTGAAAATTGCTTTTGTTATACCTTAAACGAGATTTGTGGTTATTTTTATCTTTTTGATAATCTTTGACGTTGATTGTAAAGTGATTTTTGGAGATATAACAAATGTTTGTCGAGAGTTGTGTGATGAGGGAGACATAATAAGGTTGCAATTTTTAGGTTAGAATTTTTAGAGGATTTCAAGGTTTCTTTTTATTAAAATGCATATTTTTATTTTCTGTATTTTATATATTTTTTATTCTTTATTATTTTTTACATATTTTTGTAGTATTTTTTTTGGGACATTGTTACGGATAGAACTGGCCAATTGAGGCATTTCAGAGCATGGGATGAGAATTTAAAGATAAACATAAGATTTAATGAATTTAGCGGGGTTTTCGGGGACGACTGGTCAAAAGCAGCAGGCATGGCGAGTTTCCATGCCTCGAAGCCCTACGTGCACGGGGAAACCTGTGGCCGTATTCGTCGAACACCATGAGTGTCTCGGCATGAAAAACACCATCGTAGCACCGGGGGTAACCAATCCGCCCGGGAGTGGTGGTGCTCACCAAAACACCGAGGGCCACTCCGCTCGGGAGAGGTGAGAACCCGGGCGGGGGCGAGCTTGCTTGCCCTGCGCTCCGGCTAGCTGTCTGCGGGATCGGTCGCACTCGAAGACGATAGATAATTAATTTTTCTAAGAAATGTACACGTGCGTGGTGCACGTGGCAATGGCACGTGGCAAAAGTGGCACGTGGCACATGCTCTGAAATTCCGAGAAAAATGCCAATTAATAAGTATTTGATCCACCGCGAAATGCCGGCGAACCCAGGTGCGCACTTCGGCAGAAAAGAAAGGCACTCCTCGGCGACGTCTCCTGATGCGTAATTTTCGAGAAACGAGTACAAAGGCGCGGACCGCTCCGTTTGACGGCGGGTACCGGCAAGTGCCGGCGCGACATCGGTATCGGCGCGCGGCGTGGCGGCGCGGCGGCTCGGCCGCAAAGGGCGGGCGGCATCGCAAGGATCGGTCGTAGAGGGATGACCGCGAAGCCAAGGTCGACGGAGGGCACGTGGCAGATTTCGAAGAAATCGGGTGGTTGCTAGGAGACGTCGTAGGGGAGTGAAACGTATAAAATAGACGAGGGCACCGGGCCCGCACCTCACTTCGATTCATTCTCTTATATTTGTTGCTACGCGCTTCTTTCTTTATATTTGTTGTTACGAGGCTTCACTTATAACTTGTCACTACGGGACATACTTGTTGTCATTACGGACTTTACTTTATATTTTGCAAAGACTTTCGTTGCGGGGTCAAGTATTTCGGCTTTGATTGTAATATTGATGTCACTCGCAGACTAAATTATAATACGTGTGTTATATAATAATTGAAATAAACTGTGCGTATTCACCGTCGAAAAATTGAGTTGTTCTGATACAGACATTTTAGGGGAAAATTTAGTGAGGTATATAATATACAAGTAACATATAAGGGTGGTAATTTTTTTAGGTTAGAATTTCGTGAGATTTTAAGGTTAATTTATATGTTTCTGATACAACTTTTTGATATATTTCTTTTTAAAGGTAAGGTATAATTTAGTAGTGATGGAGACGTCTAATGGTAGCAACTTTTTAGGTTAGAATTTCATGGGATTATAAGGTTAATTTAAATTGGGAAATTCGGAATTTGGGAAATGTAGAATTTGGGAAATTTAGGAATTGGAAGATTTAGGTACTGGGAAATGTAGAAATTGGGAAATTTGGGAATTGGAAGAATTAGGTACTGGGAAATGTAGAAATTGGGAAATTTAGGAATTGGAAAATTAAGAAATTGGAAGATTTAGGTACTGGGAAATGTAGAAATTGGGAAAATTAGGAATTGAAAGATTTAGATATTGGGAAATGTAGAAATTAGGAAATTTATGAATTGGAAAATTTAGAAATTGGGAAATGTAGAAATTGGAAGATTTAGGTACTGGGAAATGTAAAAATTGGGAAATTTAGGAATTTGAAGATTTAGATACTGGGAAATCTAGAAATTGGGAAATTTAGGAATTAGAAAATTTAGAAATTTGGAAATTTGGAAATTTGGAAATTTGGAAATTTGGAAATTTGGAAATTTGGAAATTTGGAAATTTAGAAATTTGGAAATTTCGAAATTGAAATACATAACTTTATAGGTTAGAATTTTACGAAATTTCGAGGTTAATTCTTTCAACAGAAACACACATCTCTCATAGAATTTTACAATACATTAAATTAAATTTTTTAATTTAGTAAAGTATAATATAGAAGTGATGGAGTCATGATTCTACAATAGCAACTTTTTAGGTTAGAATTCTATTCAATCTTACACAAAATTATTATCAAATTTATTACACCATGTATTATCCACAACGTTTGTTATTTATTATTAATTTCCAAGCTAGAATTTCTTTTATTATTTTTCCACATCAATTTAAGGTTCTATAAAAATGTTCTACATTCACCTTAATATTTTTCATTAATTGATTTTCAAGCTAGAATTTTTTAATTATTTTTCTACATCAATTTAAGGATTTATAAAAATGCTCTACATTTACCTTAATATTTTTCATTAATTAATTTTCAAGCTAGAATTTTTTTATTATTTTTCTACATCAATTTAGATTTTTATAAAAATATTCTGTATTTACCTTAATATTTTTTACTATTAATTTTCAGGCTGGAATTTTTTTATTATTTTTCCACATCAAGTTAGAATTGTTTTATTATTTTTCCACATCAATGTAGGTTTTTATAAAAATGTTCCGTATTCACCTTAATATTTTCTTATTATTAATTTTCAAGCTGAAATTTTTTAATTACTTTTCCACATCAATGTATGTTTTTATAAAAACATTCTGTATTCACCTGAATATCTTTTATTTGTTATTAATATTCAAGATGGAATTTTAAAATTATTTTTCGACAAATATTTTAAACGTAAAAAATAAAAGAAACAGGAAAATATTATGTGATGATTATCTCCTCAATAAATTTACACTGAACAGATGTTGGAATCAAAATTTTGTTTTATGATAAAGCACTTTGCTAGTACATTTACTGCTCCCGATAAATCGACGATACGTACAAGCAAAACAAGTGAGGAATTAAGATAATTAGCGATAAAGATATTATCTGTGTAGTCTCTGGTTTTCTTCCTACTAACAAAACGCAAAGTATGCCAGTAAAATATATACATACTCATATTATTATTGAAATTACAAATTTTAATTTTCAAATTAAACATAAAAATAATACAAGTATTAAAAAACTGATATTAACTTTATTTATTTTTCATTTTATTTAAAAATTTCTACCTTTAAAACAGTCGATATAATATTAACACAACCTCTCCTTTTATCTTCCTTTTTTTTATAAAAATCAACGATTTCATATATAGATATTTACCTATCAAACACGTGCTTCAAAAAACAGCCACAAAGAAAAAAGTATAAAAAAAATTCATGTTAAATCGAGTGAATTCAAAAGCACTTTTTAATTCACGAAAAATGCAAAAAAATGTTGGAGTGTATTAAAGACCTGACTCACAGAGTGAATTAAAATCATTTAT
This sequence comes from Megachile rotundata, assembly GCF_000220905.1. Taxonomy (NCBI): domain Eukaryota; kingdom Metazoa; phylum Arthropoda; class Insecta; order Hymenoptera; family Megachilidae; genus Megachile; species Megachile rotundata. The sequence continues at coordinate 3,259,534 of NW_003797242.1, forward strand.
AATCCAGTGAAAAATACAAAACAGAAAATATTTTGTTAGTTGGTATTGCAATGATGCACCCAGTGGTAAAATTGGTAATAAATCCTCTGAATCTCGTAATAAATCTTCTGTGACAAATATCATAAATATATATAATTTTATGCAATGTGATAGCATGCTTTTGACCAGTAATATATCGTGTAATGTGGTTATTACTGTGTTTGCATCTAAATGAGTTCGCTAAGTAACTTCGCTGATTAATCTACTAACAGACCTGTATAAAACACATGGGTACCCCTTCGTATATGATCTATATCCTTTCATTTTACTCGTATCATAACTTCCTTAAAAATATAGTTGCTTCAAAGTTTTACTGCGGCCATTTTGAGCAACCGAGATAATATTCTAATGCATACATTTTCGGTATTAAAGTACTGTTTTAAATTATACGTTTTGTGTATTAAATTAGTATTTTAGTATACATGGTTTTAGTGTTGATATACTATTTTATTGCAGGGATTATGAATATTAAAATACTGTTTTATTGCACATTTCCAATTCCTATATCCCCATCTCTGTATCCTCAAATCCACATATGTAAAAATTTGTGTATTTCAAATTTCTATATCCTTAGTCCACATAAGACAAATACACATATCTCAAAATTTCTGTATTTCAAATTTCTATATCCTTAGTCCACATATCTCAAAATTTCTGTATTTCAAATTTCTATATCCTTAGTCCACATATGACAAATCCACACATCACAAAATTTGGGTATCCCAATCCCTATGTCCCTAAGTCCCTAAGTCCACACATCCTAAAATTTCTGTATTTCAAATCCTCGTATCCCCAATCCACATATGTCCAATCCTCATATGACAAATCTACACATCCTAAAATTTCTGTATTTCAAATCCCTATGTCCCCAATTCACATATGACAAATCCACATGTGACAAATCCACACATGTTAAAATTTGTGTATCCCCAATCCCTATGTCCTGAATCCACATATGACAAATCCACGCATCTTAAAATTTGTGTATCCCCAATCCACATATGACAAATCCACGTATGACAAATCCACACATGTTAAAATTTGTGTATCCCCAATCCACATATGATAAATCCACGTATGACAAATCCACACATGTTAAAATTTGTGTATCCCCAATCCCTATGTCCCGAATCCACATATGACAAATCCACGCATCTCAAAATTTCTGTATCCCCAGTCCCTATGTCCCCAAATCCACACATCCCAAACTTTCTGTAACCCAAATCCCTCTGTCCCCAATCCACATATTTCCAATCCACATATCCCCAAATTTCCACACACCCCAATTTCACTATTCCCAAATTCCCATGTCTCCAGATCTCTATATCCCCAAATTCCTATGTCTCCAAATTCTGACATCCCCAAACTTGCAAACACCCAAATCCCTATCTCCCCAATCCACATATCCTCGATCCCTATATCCCAAATCCACACATCCAAAAATTTCTGTATCCCCAATTTCTACATTCCCAAATCCACACATCCCAAAATTCCTATATACCCAATCCCTACATCCCCCAATCCACATATCCCGAATTACTGTATCCCATATCCCCACATCCTAAATTTCCAAAGTCCTCCTTTACTCACAACCCTATATTTACTCCTCCATTCCTATATCCTTAAATCCCCATATCCCTTCACTCTCATCCACATTACAATATTCCTAGATTCTTATACCACTGCACTCCTATGTACCTATATTCCTACATTTCTATACTCTTATATCCTCATATGCCTAAATCACTTCATCCTTCAATTACCACATCTCCAATGAATGAATGATTCTCCAACAAATGGTAGAATGAAATCTACCCAAATCTAAAATACCCATAGATGACACATTTCATAAAAATTTAAATAAAAAAATTTGCTATCACAGCTCACAATTAATAACATTGTGTTTATAAAATTATAAAATTGTTCTCCATAATCTTATCGTGTGTACATATTTCCTCCACGCATAACACAGAGTAGAAAGAACTTCGGACACTTTAAACGACTTCGTTCTAAATACACAAAATGCTAGCAAGTTTCAATTAATAAACTGTCCTGCAGATAGAAACGCCACAATTGCGACGCTTAATTAATCCTCATGTGCTCGCAGCAAAGAGAATCGCGAGCAGAGTGCCTCTTTCCCAAAATGAATCTAGAACGGACCTTGTAAGCACGGATACGGGCCTTCAGAAATATACAATGCTACCAGGAAAAATAAATTTTATCGACAAATAAAAATGCGGATTCGCACGGCTGGAAAATGGACGTAATTTGATCGGAATTCCTTGAAGAACCGGGCGATCTGTTTAGAAAGTAATAAGATCGACGTTCCAAATATTTTCACTGCAAACTTCACCACCGAGTACGGTAATTTCTTTCGGAATGGGTGTAATAAGTTTTCTAAAGAAACACACATTTCGATATGTATTGATATCGCTGAAGGAACCCAATACGAATTTTCGGAACCTTTTTATTTTTATGGAGGTTTTGGTAAAATTAAAATTTTGAAATTTTTCATTTATGACAATGCAGAAAGAATTAAGTGATTGACACTGGATCTAGAATATAATTTATACTTACTTTGAAATTAAAAATAAAATTCAAGAATTTTAATAAACGACATAATATTAGTTAATGTACACATTATTTATTTAGGTGAAAATCAATGCTGATTTTAGGGAAACTGTCTTCAGAAATTGTGTAACTTAAAATGGGAGACTTGTGAACTGGTCGTTTGATCACTTTAGTGGTTTAGTGTTAAGTTACAACAGTGTTAATTTTAATTGTAATGTTTATTAGGGTACATTCTGAAGAAGTTGAGTATGTCTACATATGCTGATCGTATTAATTATGTTGATCATGTTTATGGTATTGATGATATTCATCATATTTACCATATTCATCATAGTCACCTTATTTATCATATTCATCATATTCATCATATTCATCATATTCATCATATTCATCATATTTATCATATTCATCATGTTATGTTGATCATATTAATTATATGGATCACATTGATCATGTTGATTGTATTTATCATATTCATCTTGTTATGTTGATCATATTGATTAAATTGATCACATTGATCATGTTGATTGTATTTATCATATTCATCTTGTTATGTTGATCATATTGATTAAATTGATCACATTGATCATGTTGATTGTATTTATCATATTCATCTTGTTATGTTGATCATATTGATTAAATTGATCACATTGATCATGTTGATTGTATTTATCATATTCATCTTGTTATGTTGATCATATTGATTAAATTGATCACATTGATCATGTTGATTGTATTTATCATATTCATCTTGTTATGTTGATCATATTGATTAAATTGATCACATTGATCATGTTGATTGTATTTATCATATTCATCTTGTTATGTTGATCATATTGATTAAATTGATCACATTGATCATGTTGATTGTATTGATCATATTGATCATATTGATCATGTTAATTATATTGATCATGTTGATCATATTGATCATATTGATCATATTGATCATATTGATTACGTTGATCACATTGATTATATTGATCATGCTGATCATATTGATCATGTCTATGTATGTTGAACATGTTGATTATATTCATCATATTGATTATGTCGGTCACATTGATCATATTAATTATGCTGATCATATTGATCATGTCTATGTATGTTGAACATGTTGATTACGTTCATCATATTGATTATGTCGGTCACATTGATCATGTTGATTGTATTGATCATATTAATCACATTGATCACACTGATCATATTAATTACATTGATCACATGGATCATGTCCTTCATTTTAATATCAATCCCAAATTAATATTTACAGAAATACAAACATATTTATTTACTTATTTTTGTCCCATCCCAATCTTTAATTTAAAAGCAGCTATGCAGTGCACGCAGCCAGTTTCAGTGTTAATTTAATTTTCCATGGAAGCAGAGTGTTTGATAATGTACAATAATCTTCTGGCATGTGCTCCAGGTTCGCAGTAAACGCAACAGTAAGCACTTTACGATTATTAACCCGTAACCGCTATGGTGGGGATCTGGAGTACATTCAAGTAACAGATGACATCAAGTGTCTCAATAGTCTTTAATTAAGCTGAATCTTATCATTTGCCAACTCCCTGCGTTAATGACGACTTTCGGTTGGAAATTAGGGAAGTAAATATGGGGATGCACCATGACTGCTGTAATGAGACTCTTTTGTGCTATATGAAGACATATGTGGATGTGAGGATACTTTTGAAATTCAAGACGTTTCTAAATTTCTAGATACTACAAGTTTTTTGCGTTTGGATATTTATTTTTTAAGGCATGTATTTTTATTATTTCTTGGATTCCTAGATCAGGTATCTTAGATAGGAGGATGTAGTTAAGTCCATGTGCTCAAAGTGGAGGATAGACCATAGTGAATTAGATTTCTATTAAATTAGACTTTGAAATACATCCCAAATCCACACCCAAGGTCTATGTACTCATTCTTTGATCTTTAGATCCCTATGTCAGTCAAGTTTTAGATCCTCTACATATACCCCACCCACATAAACTGCATCCACTCTTATGATTACTAATGCAACACATGTGACGTATACATGTGAAGTCGAAGATATCCACTTAGACGTTCGTTCAGAACAAACAGCAGACGAGATACACAACGCACTAAATTGTGAAACATACAAAATAAAATTGTTGTAGATCACCAACAGGTCGACCAGTGGACGACTGCTCACAATTAAGTTCAAGGACAAATTCCATCAGCAAGAAGTTACTTCAGCCTCTGAGAAAACGTGTGCACACGGTCGCTGTATACACGACCCTCCGTGGCTGAGTTACGAGGGGGATGAAAAGTAGGACGAGCATCGTAAAAGAAGTGCAGGCCAAGTTGCATTCCACCTGGTATGTGGCAGCATTAAAATTTACTTTCAGAGTTTCCTGTATTTATTGGAGCTGTTCAGCTATTGGTGGATACTGTTGGAACACCGTAATAACGTTTCAGCGATATACGGCTCGGGTCAAAGTTGGAGACTATCTGATTTCTGTTACGGTGTACTTTGTACAGTGATGAAGTCTCATGTCTTTTTGTTCTTGATGCTCTTGAGCATTTAGCTGTTTTGTTGTTTCATAGTTTTAGCTTCAAGTTTAAATTTTTAATTTTTTAGTTTGCAATTGTTTTATGTTATTAGGTTTTGACTTTGAGGTTGTCTTTAAATTTTTGCAGAGTTTTGTAGATTTATGGATTGATAGATTTATTAGTTTATGTAGTAAGAAAATTTTAGATTTACAATTTTATAAATTTACAAAGTTACAAATTTACAAATTCACAATTTTATAAATTTCAAATTTACAAATTTACAATATGACAGTTTATAAATTATTAAATTTACAAATTCACAATTTTATAAATTTACAAATTTACAAATTCACAATATGACAGTTTATAAATTATTGAATTTACAATATAACAAGTTATAAATTATTAACAACCACAACTACTAATTCTTTCACTGAAATTTCTCTAACAAAAGAATTATTTTACAATTCGTCCACATATGATAAAATTCGTAAAAGACAATCAATCATTAAAGACAATTCGTATTTCTATTTCCACCAAATAAAATTTCAAGTACGAAGAAAATATGAGGTACTCGAATAAAATGAAAAATGTAAGCGAAGAGTAGGATTAAATAACGTTATTAAAAGAGAACAGAGCGTCCCAATATTTTTCTGATAACACCATAATTCTTCTCGACGGCGTGTCTCTCCCAGCGATTTTTAACGTTTTCTACACCCCATTGCGAAAAAGAGGAGAGAACAACTGCAACTCGACGCGTTCACCCACAATTACGCCTGGATGCTCTTTAACGAGAGCTTCGAAACACGATGCTCGTTGCAGAATTTTCTAACAAGCAGGATCTCGTCGTGTTCGAACGGGGATAAAATAATCGTCGAAAGAACGGGATTCTTCTGCGACAACGTCAACTGTGTTACCAGGAACGTCGCATTTAAATCGCAAACAAATGGCTCCAGAGAGGTGTGCAGCTTAATTCGTATTTTATTACGGACTCGATTCATGACTGCTGATTTTTATTATTCAACGGAACGTCACGGTTACACGGGTTTCAACATTTAAATATACAGTTACGATATTGTATTTGGAGTCCGTGACGCATGGAACATTCATAGAATATAAACAGACATTGTGATTGAAGAGTATCGCTTCTGGTTTTCGGTCGAAGAATTCACTGTTATACAACAGATTTAAACTTAATTTTATATTGAATATTCTCTAAATTTTTTACCCTTGCGAAAATGTACCCTTGCTAATTTTAGAATAAATGCAAAATTTTTTTATTGTGAGAATAATTTGTTTTTGTACAAAGAGGGTTGAAATATTTTAAATAGAAGTTTTAATGTGTGGATACAAAAATTCACATATGTAGATGTGTATGTGTAGGAACAGAAATTCATGTATGTATAAACAAATTTCTAAGTTAGAAAAAATGAGTCAATAAATTACATCAAATCTCTGTTTATAGAGGAGTCAGTAAAAATAATAAAATATGTGGTACAATAGTAAGATACAAGGTTATGAATCACCAGAACCAAGGAAGTAGAACAAAATTTACATAGTTATTTATAGCTTCCTACATTTTAATCTCCCGCCAGTTATAGTACATAAGAGGTCGAAATTTTCCTCGTTTTCAATACGTCAGAGAGTAATGAAGCGAGAAATTCAAAAAACGTATGAAATCTATTGATGAGTGCATATGACCTATTTTTGGACTTGTACGACTGGAATCAAAATGATTTAGACTTGAAATATTCTACAATTTACATGGACTATTTATACAATTAAAACTTGAAAGAGGTAATAAGGGTACATATTAAATTAAGTTCTTTTTCCTTCACAAGGGGTCTTTTTGCAGGGGTACATATTAAGTTTCAAGTTCTATTTGATGACTAATCTCCAATATTTTTCTCTATTCTACACCCAGTAATTATTGCAACCATTTGCTATTTAATTTACATTTTGGTCAGATTTAATTTTCATTTTATTCCACATTGAAAAATCACATTTCACCTTCCTCTCTAGTTTATTTTACAGCAGTTCTTTAATTCATTAAAATATCAATAAAAGTTTCATGAAACTCAGAACTACAAGAGAATAAAACCAAAATTCCCCCAAAATAATTAACAGGTGAACTGATTGCTACTGAACAAAACAAAACAAGTTTATTCAAGAACAAAAATACAATTGAACAAATAGAAATGAATTGCGTACATAGATAACATACAGCGCAGAAAGCTAGAACACAAAATAAGCACGAAAATAATAAACATACAAAAACACAAACATTCCAGAAATATGGCCTATAGTCTCCAGCGATAAAAAATCATTATGGCTCTTCCTCCGATGTCCTAAGCACGTGCTTATTCTGCCTAATGGTTAATTCAGCCGTGTTTACAGTGGTTGTCAATGATTCGAATAGGGTGGAATTTCAGCCCTTAACAGTCTTTAAGGTTATTACCATTCCGTGAACAAATGACGTATTAAATCGTCGAAGAACGTTGAACTTATATCGTTTATATGTTGAACATAGAGAGTTTATTAGTAAAGCGTCCTCCAGTGTTTATTGTCAAAATTATCTTCCAGTTATTATCAAAAGTATCTTCTAGTTATTATTAAAATGTCTTCCAGTGTTTATGCTATTAAAATGTCCTCCAATGTTTATGCTATTAAAATGTCCTCCAGTGTTTACGCTACTAAAATGTGCTAAACGTCCTGCCAGTTCTGTATTTATAAAAAGAGATGATGTTAATTGATGAATAGCTACAAAAAGTTGTACCGCACGTGAAACCCTCGTCCTGATCGAACCTTCGGATTTCTACTTACCCGTTTACTCCTTCTGAGTCAACATTTTCTACATACGTCATCGTACTGTCCAGAGCACGAGAGAAAAGTAGCGGGACGGGAACGGGGCAAAGAGGGTAGGCCGCTAGGACCACCTAATCCCCACTTTTCTACTCACGCGTAGCTCCCACCGTTCATCCGTAATGGTGTGGTTTTACATAGGTATAGAAACAGATATTGCTACTATATGTTAAAAAAAACTCTATCTTTTTCCTCTTACGCGATGCGTAAAACTTTTGGACACTACGACAATGGAATGCCGCTCAACATATTGCTCGTTCTGTCTCGCTTGTTCTACATATATCTGACCCACTCTCCGCGTCACACGACCGATTAATGTATGTGTGCGCCTCGACAAATAGCGTGTTGTTGCCGAAAATGCGTGTGACAATAGGCGGCAACGTTACAATCCGACCACTGCGATGCTCTTTTCGTCCCTCTAGCCCCGTTCCCGTCCCGCTACTTTTCTCTCGTGCTCTGGACAGTACACGCGGTGCATGCTTACGCGTGCGCGCGCGCGTGACCATCCCTATGCAAAGGAACATAAACCCACACGCATACAAAAAAACGCATACAGCCAGTCACGCAGTATCGTTCGTCAAAGCTTTATACTCTCACCATCGAACGATGTGTCATACATCTCTTTCCCTTTCTATCATTTCGACACAACTGCCCCCCTCATCGACACACACCGATGCGAGCACAGCTGTCTCGTTCTTTCTCACGATTTCGTTACTCACTTGCCGATAATCTCGCAGAGCTCGTAAACCTCGTCGAAGAGAACCTCGTCGTCCGCCATAGTGGCGACGAGGAGGCCGAGTGAGTCGACCGAACGAGGGGTGTAAACGCGCCAAAAGGCGCGTCAACGCTATGCGAATTCGTAATAATTCGTGAAGGTGTGCAATCTCTTTCCTCTCGCGTCTCGTGTGGCTTGGTCCGAGCACGTCGTTGCTGTCGTGTGTTTCGTTTCGTGTCGTGCCGTGCGGAATACGCGGCGGCGTGAACGTAGCCACGAATCGTGGATTCACGGCCGTTCGCTTCTCCCACCCTCTCTTCTCGCGCTGTCTCTTTCCGTCACGGAGCAGCGGCGATACGTTCTCCTCTACGCACACGTTACGCACAAACACACATCTATAGGCGGCACACAATCGCGGATAATACAGCCGTGTATCACGGCCGACCGTGGTCGCACTGGCACTCGATCAGTAGACACCAGTCCGTAACCGTAGAACGGAGTTATGTTGGTAAACCGTGCGTGCGGGATCGCACGATGGCAACGGAGCCGAATACACAATCGACACCGCCTTTAAACTTTCGCTTGCTCACGCCGGCTAAAGTCAGCGTATACAACTGACGGTAATACGTAGCAGGGACGTTAACACGCCTGCTGTGCCGTCCACCTCGGCACAAAGAAAACCGGATCCGCTCGAATCGGTTACCACAACGAGACGGTCAGCCTTACGATCGAGAAAGACCGACCTACGAAAAACGGCCAGACAGACACTGCACACACACTTTCCTCGTCTGTCAAAGGCTGGACGAGTAGACTCACTCGCTCCGAAGCAAGACTGGTTGCATAAAACGCGGCGAGCGACTGCGCCGACTTACATCTGCCCCTCTGCCCCGACGGAATATCAGCGCAGCGATGGTGGGGCGGGCGTGGCGCCGCTTCGCGTGCAACCTTTGGCGCTTTAACGCGATGCGCCTCTTTGCTTCTTTTTCTTTGGCCGCGTTATTCCCTTACAATGTGTTGTACTCTATCCAAAATAGGATCATCTTCATCAGCCGTCGATCGTTGCAATAAAATTTTTATGACAGACTGCTCTTATGGTAACTGTCTTAACTTATCGGTTAGGGGATTCCAAGAGAACGAATATTAGATTTTAAAACGTTGATGTATCAGTACATAATAATTCATAATAAAAATTTGCACAATAATAGATAATAAATGGTATTGTTAAAGGAGATAAATTGTTTTTATTGGGAATGAGCTATTATGCAATATATGTAAATTTCCTGAGTTATAATAAAAGTTACCATTTTCGAATCGCATGCGATATTATCGGTTTACAGAATAAAATGGCAGCGCTGCGGTAGAAATGCATTTGGCACTAAAGTTTTAAATTACGAGGAAATTGTAATTGAATGTAACGATTGTCAATCAATTATTTTCGACTCATAGCACACAAGATATGTAATAGTTTATTTATATTATCTTTATAACAGTATTGCAAAATGCCTTGTCTGAATGGAATAATGTATATGAATATATAAATATGTATATATGAATAAAGTATACAATAATACTTTAATAGTAATTAATACTATTGTAATACTTTAATAATAATTAATACTATTGTAGTACTTTAATAATAACTAATACTGTAATAATTTAATAATATCGTTTCATAATACGTCTTATGTGCCTCCTCATATTTAATATCTCAAGTCTCATGACAAAGATGGACGCGCAACGGTCCCATTTCGCAAAGATAATATATTTAAAAACTTACTTTCTGCTTCACCGACTGCGAGGCAAAATTGGAAAATTCTTCATGACCGACGACTTGATAATCAGCACAGACACTTTTACACTAACTAGGATTAAAAATTCACAATAATTTGTTTAATTAACACAAGCTGTTTAAATTATGTAACCGTTGTCCGCCAGAAGCTGAAGAAATTTCCCTCCAAATGTTGGAATTGTAACTCCATGCCACGTGATGGATGTACTACGTACTAAAAATTTGCCGTCCATCTAGCGGTGAGAGGTGGAACTACAATAATACAAGACTGCAATTTTTAATAAAATCAACGAATTTTAAGTATTTCTGTAGCTTATACACTGCTAGATGATCAAATTAGAAGAGAAATAATATTATAAAGGCCTTTTGAAAGCTCTGGAAAAGAAAATATGACTTTTTATAATTTCCTTATATGCATATTCGAACATACGATTTTTAGTTCGCCTCTTTCGCCGCTAGATGCACTTTTTATCCTGTGTCATGAATTTAAATAAACAATCCTATCTGCACAATTTACCCTACATTTAATTATTTACTGTACTTTAATTAACTTCTAAGCTCAAACTTCAAACTTTAAATTTTAATTTCAAATTACATAATTCATGGAAAAGTTTGATTACAAATATTTTCAAATCTTGCCGCCACGTGGCGCCACACGTACCGTTCTCAGAGCCCGCCCTAATATAAACTAAAAAAAAAGAAATTCAGGTAAAAATAGGACTTCCATATTAATTTTTTTAAATAAGTTTATTATCTTTCTTTAAACGATCTTACATATCGTTCAACTGTTGCGCTAATTAATTAATCATGAAACAATTTTACCGGTTCTTCAACAGCATTAAAGAATGCACATACAATCACGTGCAACTTAGACTTTCCTTAATTAAAAGGAAGTACATATAAAGAAAGAAGTATTCCACTATCCGTCTTGTGTGTCCATGTTCTGTAATGTGCCGGGTTCCGGGTTAACCTCTCCCTAGATTTTTTCCTGGTTCCCCTCAAGACTGAATGCAAGATGTGGGAATCCCCTCCATACATTTATCATTAATCAAGAAAAGCTTGCGTTGCATCCTAGTATACCTTATTTGTGATGTATGATCACAAGACAGCATGTACTATTCAGCAAAAACATATATGTGGTACATATATACTTGCCTATCTCTAACGTCGTTAAAGTCAGCAATCTTGCAGTATGTTTTCATGCATACGAACTTTGTCCTCGTTCCAGAGAAGGATTATTTAAAATTTTGAAGCTATGTAACAATTTCAGAGTGCAAATAATGAACAAACGTAGAATTGAGAGCACAATGTTCATTTAGAATAAATCATTACTATTCAATAAGTGTTAGATTTAAAACAAGTGTTGGAATGTTCTATGTAAACAAGTGAATCGTCGAACTCAACAATCGAAGCAGCGAATACTCGTTCATTTTGCCAATGTTGGAAGATTCGGCCAGTCGAAACGCACCCTAAAGTGTTCCAAAGCAGACGATCCTCGCACTGACACTCGTAAATTCATCGTGCGTGAGTGCGTAACACGCGTGCACAATTTACCGTGCTTTATACGTGATTCTGCGCGCAGTAAGGGGGATTTGGTGCTGGGTGGGGTCTAAACGATGAATCCCTTCTCTTCACGTATCTGATTCGATCTGATTCGAGTCAGTTTCGCGTAGTGCAACAGTATCCTTTGTGCCCGACGCGTAATACGCGTGCAGCGATATCCATGTAATGGCAGCGTTAAATACACGCGAACCAAGGACCGTTTGCAGACCGTAAATGTCCCGAGACATGTTCGACTGGTTCGGAATATATTTGATGCCCGTTCGAAACCAACGGAATGAATTCTGATTCACGAAAGTGAAGTTTACACACGCTTTTGTATTTCATCTGTCAAGATAACGAACGACACAGACGTACAATATTGCGAAAGCGTAAAGGAGGTGTGGAGATCTTATCAAACGTTATCGCCGCTACAGTGGAGATACTGACCTGAGTTATTGCTTCGCGATTTTTAGTTTCTCCAGCAATGTCGAACGGATTGTGACTGACGTTTTTCTGAGTCACCTAGAATTTTTGGCAAATGTACAAAGAATTCGCCCTTCGCCTAATACTTATCTGAATCATTCAGCCGAACATCTTCATGGAGGTTAGCAAAAAGTATTATTTCTATTTATATGTACGTACACAGAGTGATGTGTAATTGTTTATAATGGAAATTCTACTTTGAGGTGTTCATAGTGTAAACATATCGGTACATGGAATTGAAGTCTAGTTACTTAAACAAAATATAATCCATTTAATGGTATTGTTACAAAGTGTCTGAATAAGCATATTTTTAAACATCATCTGCATTTATATAGATATATATATTTGTAAGTAGTTACATTCATAAACCATTTTTACTTTCTCAATTTTAGTTTAAAATTTTACTTTACTTTAGTTTTAATTTTACTTTAATTTTATAATACGTAATGAATTTTAATAATTAATCTTTTTTCTTTTTTTCAGGTAATATAATATTTAAATATATAAAATTATTTATTCGTAATGGAAAAGAGAAGTATTAGTGGAAAGGATATCCTCAGAATGGATGGTCTTTTACCACCAACCCGGCGAGTGCCTGTCTGCAACGCAGTCACTTCTAGAGATAAAAGGAAGGAGAAGAAATGGTCACTCGGAGGAATCCTTAGAAGAATATCCTCTATGAGGGATTATGATAGTTCTTCGAATGACGAAGAAATAGTATATTGTACAAGATCACCAAGGCCTCACAATGTATTTAACCGAAAATCTCACAGCAACGTTATTCTCCATCCTGTCGATAAAAATGCAGAACAGTCTCTCAGTAATAATCCAGACCATGACAGTATTGCTAAATCATTGGATACATCATCTTTACAAAGGGATTCTGTGCATCGTAGTAGTGACGGATCACTAGATGGACTAAGTAAAAAAGCACGGAAGAACAAATTAAAGGCTCGAATAGAAGCAAAAAGGGACCGTATCTGTGCAGGCAGTAGTTCAGATGAAGAGTCGCATAAATCTTGCAATTCTTTAACCAGATTTCACAATGAAAATGGTGTACAGAGTACACAGAAAAATGGTTCCTGCAACAGAAAGAGTCGTGCTGCGCGTACAGAGCGTTACATAAAACGTATATCCAGAGATGAAGGACACAGATTACCCGAAAACTTAAACAACATTGGGAACAAACGCAACAGTCTCGAATTTATGAATGAACGATCATCCGTAGCTGTAGATACGTATGAATTATTTCAACCCCAACAGCAATCTTTTATCAATTATTCAAATAGTAATACGTTTCCTGTACAAAGATCTGTTGAAAACTTAAGACAATCAGGGGTGGCTGTATCCAGTTTCCAAGCAAGATCATCTAACGATCTCACAAAGCCTCATATGAGCAAATATATAACAGACTTAAATCAAAATAATACGTATGCAAAGCCGAATGTTCTGCAGAAGAGTAAGAACCACGATGAAAGTTTATTTGATTCATCGGTTAGTACAAATTATCCGGAGACTTATACTTGTACGAAAAGTCGTCAATTCATAAATCAAAGTTCCTCGCCACCCGAACCACCACCAAGAGACCCGCGTTTTCGGGCGTTCGGTTATGGCTGCAATTCATTTCCGTTTAATGGAAAATATTCTACAAGACACGATGATACCTTGCGTATGAAAATGAACGACATCCACGAGGTCACCAAAGACCACTTGAAAGGCCTAAGGTCGTACGATTCTAGCAATGAAATCAGCTGGTGTGGCTCGAACAAGCAATGTCCACGACGTCCATTGTCTCTAACTGTAAGTTCCACGCAGTCCTGCAATTTATCCGAGTGTACGAACAACAAACATAATTCAACCGGTAGACATGTGGACGACCCTTTAATTTACGAAACAGAAGCAATGAAGTGTCAGAGAAGAAATAATCGCAACGATCAACTAAACTCCAGATTTCACAACTACGATTCTTATACACAAAACATCCGGAAGAGCGCTTTGTCACCTTCCTCTAACAAGATTTCAGATACCTCGCGTATAAGATCTCCAACCAAGCGCGTTCCGAGGGAAGATGAAGTACCTGCGGTGAATATGAGAACGAAACAGAAGGAACAGCAAAGACCAACCGAGCAGGAAATATTGGAAAGAAGAAGGAGTTCAAAGAACCTGGAGGAGGCGCTTTCTGAGCTGGAGGCGATATACAACAGTCTCCGTTTAGGAGATGAAGACCTCCTCGATCGGGCCGAGCGACGCAGTATGGAAGAATTCAGTTTGCGCCAAGCAAAAACCAGCAATAATATTCCATATATTTCAGAGGATCCAGACCGAACAAAAGACGACATGGCTTACAGAAGAATGCATCCAAAGGAGAGGCCTGCATCTTTGTCGGAAGCGGTTGGTCAATCCGCGCTCTCTAATATCAGTTACCTAATAGCCTCTCCGGTGTTAACACGCAAAGACTCTGCCGACGATTTCGACTACACCGGAAACTATCCAGCACGCAGAGACGAGCCGGACGTGACTCGCGACGATGTCGTTTATCGAAGCATCCATCGCGCCAACAACACTCTGAAGGTGATGGACCCACAACCGCCGTTCGGTATACCTTTAGGGCCCGTGACAACTGCCCCTGAAAGCGACTACTTGCACACAACGCCAACAAAGCCGGACCATCCTCGTTCCTTGTACATACCACAATGCGAGCCAGACATTGTTACAGACGATTTGGCCTACCGAACACTTAGGAAAGATGCCAGCACGAAGAATACCGTTGAAAGTAAAAACAGCACCACGGACCAGGAAACCGCTTTTGGTACCAAAAAGAAGCGGGCAGTTAGATCTCTCTCCGCCAATCTGTATGGGTTGATCAATCACGACGCGATCCATCTGCGAAGGGAACCCAGTCTTCAAGAGATCACGGACCAGATCAGCGACACGGTGATCGACATTGGATCGTTACCTGCCAGGTCCGGTTGCTTCAGACGCGTTGTAAGCGACGGCGAACTGTCTGATTATGACACTCGATGGAGCCCCTTGAAGGTCAGCAAGACCGACATAAACGGAAATCACTCTGTCTCGAATTTACAAAGGAAAAAACTGCGCGTTTACGTTGCACCATCGACTAGGATACAAGATCATGATCAGAAGAGCGAAGAAGACGTTCGGTCACAGTCTTCTAGTGCCATACTGTCCAAGGCATTGAACAATGAGTTCTGGCAAGACCCCGTACAGACCAAATGCAACGATACAGTTGATAAAGACACAGATTCGGACTTCACAGCGTACAGCCGGCTGTGCCAAGACCTAGTGAACCTGATAGAAGGGTCAAACGACACGGAAGTGAAAGAAACCAGTCAGACGGATACATTAAAGGAGATGAGCGAATCTCCAATGTTGCGTATCCAGTCTCTGGGCAGCCAATACGCGAAGGATGACGAGGAAAATGTTGAAGAACGGGACGTTGAAAAAGATAAGGACGTTGAAGAGCTGACGGAGTCCCTGGCTAATCTTGAAGACTCCGAGAAGACTGACGATAGCGCGTTCGACTTCTATCTTCGTGTCGCTGACGAAAATGTTAAACTAATTGCGGAGGCGTTCAGCAGCGTGGCGGATCACTTACGTGATAGTCGTGTAAGCCAGAAGAATTCGCTGACGTCGCAACGTTCTGAAATAGAAACCGATAGTACTGCGCCCAACACGAGTACTCGCAGTTCCGTTACGTATAGTCCAGATGATGCGAACGATGACTTTTTTGGTGCGTCAAAGACCACCGATGCGTTGAGCATAGTTCCTAAAGAAGATGCAACGATGACCTTGAAACAGGACCAGGAGGAAGTGGAACAGGAAGAGGGGACGAATGTGGACCCGGAACTCGATTTGTCCAAGGCCGTTCACGATTTACAGTTAGCGGCGGCGAGTTTGTGCGAGCACGAGAAGGAGATCGAGGAATTAGAGGCGTTGCTGAGGAAAGATTCGAGCGTTGAGATCAAACAGGACGAATGTCAGTTAATCGCAGAGGAAGGTGGCACATCGGACGAAGAAAAAGATACGGAAAAAACTGTACTACCGACCGATGTTAATTTAGAATCCGACGAACGCGACCCAAATTGCGAAGGTGAGAGTACTGATTGCAAGAATGTTTGCAAATACGTCGATACCGCTCGTTCAACTGAGAAGCGTATTTCGTATGTTACTAACCTCATAACCGTAATGATTACTACGTATTCCGTGGTTTTGCTGGCTTGTTTTCTTGCACTGCTTTTAGCGACGGTAGCAGTATCATGACCGGCCCATTAACCGACAGTGTCTTAAAATGCATTTTTTTGTGAAGGTTTGATGCGAATACGTTATCATTTATTTAGAGGCTATTATTATTTGAATTATGTTACTAATGTCGTAGGTCTCCTGGCACATGATCATTCATGATGTGAACCGTTCGAATAAAGAGTGAATAAACTAACCGATACACAACGTCGTTGAGCGACATGCGGCAGGACAATTGAATTTTGTGTAAGGTCTGTGGACTGTTTCAGAAGGAATGATTCGTTCTTGTTGTTCTTGTTAATGTTGTTGATTTAATAAAGTTTAAATGTTAACGACGACGTTCATTTCATTCTACACATAGGTATATAATTGTACGATTATTTCTTTACTACAGTGGTTTTTGTATAAATAGCAAATGGAAGATTACGTATCTAAGGGAGCAAAAAGCTTGTTGAATTTGTAATCCAATAATGGAATCATTTTTTTTTTTATAGTCTGTGATAAGAAATAGATATACACAAATATATTTGCGCAACGCATTTGAAATTCCCGCGCAGAGGGCGCTGTCAGGGGGTTAAATATAGACACCTAGGAATTTTATAACTTTGCAATGATTTTTAAACTTTAGGGCTATACAACTTTTGGATTACAAATTTGGGATTTTGAGACTTAAACTCCGAACAGAATTTCAAATTATCAACTCTTATTTTATTAAAGTGGTAATAAAATTTATACTCCCATACGTCACTTCATTCATGCATAATTTCATAAATCCTTTCTGTTTGAATTGCAAATTTGTCCTTCAGATTTATTTTTTTTTTAACAGATTAACTAGTAGAAATTAGTCTCATATTTTATCCTCCAATGAGAAACTTAAAATTTAGATATTTTCTTGTGTCCAGAAATAAATCGACACGTCTTATCAAAATCCTTATGTCTATTTTAAAAATAGCATTTACAAAAACACTATTTAATACAATAAATTGATTCTAGGCTCCATAGAATATCATAAAGATATAATTAGCTAGTAATTAAAATAAATATTAATAAATCACAATTATTGTTTTATTTAAAAACTATTCAAGTTTATAGAACTACCAAAGTCTGCAGTACTTCCCCTTTTCAACAAATTAAATAACTTCTAATTAAAAATTAAATAAGTACGCATTCAATTTAAATATTATATATACACTCAGGTATAAAAATTTTTAAAACGCAGTATCCTATTCGATACATTAAATTTATCATCATTTATTTTTGGCCCAAGCTGCTCAGAGTGGTCGGTAAAATCATTCTCTTGTCCTAATGGTAACAAGTTCTTTTTTTAAATCAGCTTCACAAACATCAAAGTATCCCATTTTTATTTGTGACACATGACTGAATGGGTATATTAATGCTGTTATTGAATAAATGGGTTTATTTTGTGGAAACAAGTTAAATGCGATCATACCGCAAGAGAGATGTGGCGCAGTGAAACAGAACATTGATCGTGTGTAGTAGTTCTACAGTAACGGGTTAGAAGGGGTTTAGTCGAGAGTAGTTATCGATTGCAGACTCGCGTGACGTCATCACGGATCACGCCACATCCCCGCCCATGAAAACTCGGCTTCTGATTGGTTCACGTGCAGGCCGGCTATCTATATCGAAAAGCATGACCGTCGCGGTTTAGCAGGTCAAATCTTTGAGTCCTTACATGCGCATATAAATTGATTTACAACGTATTTTTCCATTTTACCTACATCCATTCGATCAATTTGCCATGGTTTTCACTTTACTGCGTCATATCAATTAAAATCGTACAATTCCTATGCGGAAAATGTTGAACTGCACGCATTCAATTATATCGAAAAATTGGCGGGAGATTTCAAATCAAAATTGCGATCACCTTCTAGCGACGCTTACGTCGTAGACAAATTTGACTATCGATCAAAGTTACAGTCTGTAACGACCTCAAAATTCACTGAAATCGTATTTCGCCAGATTTTGTCGTATTTCTCTCATTGATTTCCTCGGTTTAAAGCTTGCAAATTGCAAGATGGCCGCAACTGGACCGAGCATGTATAGAGTAGTCGGTGTTCTGCGCTGGCGTTAGTGCGTACGGAGAGTAGGGTACGTTCAGTTTCGCCGAAATATACGCAGTATCCCCGAAACCTTAATGTACGATAGGTTAAAAGTTTGACATGTGTTCGAGAAGAAGTGCCTTACAGAAAGAAGAAACGGCAATGTTCGAGTATTATTCGCGGGAATATTGAGCCTGTCGCTCAAGTGCGCGTTACGTGTTAACTGTCGTGAGTACAGAATCGGGCCGACGAGGTGAATCGTATCAAGTTCATAGTACAAAAGCACGTGGTGTTAATCTTTTTTTTGGTTTATCTTATCAAGTGGCGATAGACAAGTCATCGGAATAGTTATTGTAGGCAGAAGATTCGAGGAAGCGTTCGATCATAGCGATCGATCGTGTCGCAAGCAATTGTAAGAAATAATACATTCTGGACGATGCATGCTTTAAACGAATTACAGGTCCATTCGTTGACGATTATCTCAAAAGAATCTATTTCGTTCTCGACGTGACGCGATCACTGATAATGCCGTGCAGACGATACGTCGAACAGCTGTCTCACCGTCACACGTTTACCCCCAACGAGCGTTGGCTACTATCAAGTCTGAGAATTCGGTTTGGTGTCGTAAAACGGAGACCAAAGATCAAAGATCGCCAGAAAATTATAACTCACAGAACATCCCGTGCTAATCACGATACGGATTCAGTCGTTCGTCGACCGCTACGGAGTATATCACGCTGTTGGATCGGCTGCTCCTCGTGTCCTTTCCTCGTTCCTCTTCCTTTACATATATGTACATGCGTGCGTATGTACGTTACCAAACACGCGGCCATACACTCACACCATTCTTGACCCTTGGATCGCATATAGTGATAATTTCCTCTTCTGATCACGGTGGGAAAAACGACTCGTTAGTCGACAGGAATCGTCGAACTCGTTAACAGGAAGCCACGAGACCCAAAAAAGTAACGGTAGTCTCTTGTGTACGCGAGGTAAGCATTTTGATTTGCAATCGTTTACAACTTTTCAAATTTTAAATCAGACCTGCCGATAGTGTTGTTTCTAGGGACACATCGATGTTAAAAGCATTCATACACCGGACTCTAACTATATTGCCGTGTGTATTAGTTTTGCTATACACTGTGCTGTATCACCATCAATTATATTGCATTGTATCAACACAAGTTGCATCACAACGTACTGTATCGTCTCGAGTTATATTACCACGCATTATATCGTCATGCGTTGCATATTGTAACGATTTATGTCACGTGTTATATTGCCTCGTGTTGTATTGCCACATATTGTATCACGTTATATAATCATGAACTGTACACGCATTATATCGCCACATATTGTATCATCTCATATCGCCACGCATTATATCGTCATGCGTTATTGTAACGAGATATAACGTCACGTGTTATATTGCCTCCTGTTGTATCGCCATATATTGTATCTCTACGTTATATAATCATGAACTGTACACGCATTATATCGCCACAAATTGTATCTCTATACATTACATAACCATATGTTACATCGCCACGCGTTATATCACGTGTTACATCATCACACATCAATTATGCAATTCTTATAAATCCTCATTAAAATCGAGTCCTTAGAATCAAAATCAATACACCATACATTAATTTTTATAAATTATTAAGTACAGGGTCCCAGAACACCTAGGTACATTGGTACAACACTAACGGCGGTCCGAAGTGATTAATGCGATTTTTTCTTTGACAGTTCAAATCATATGTATGCAAATCTAATAATTATCATGTATAAATGATCTATCATGGTTCGATTGGAATGATTCTAAATCATTCTCGATTCAAACTTGATGGATTACGCTACTTATACCGCAGTATGATTCGAGGTTATTCGGTAATGTTCTTCTTCACTTATTCCGACATACGAGTATTAACATGATTGTGGTTTTCCGCAGAGAACATCGTCGATAGTTCACACGTCGAATTCACGGTCAAATTCGTGATCAAGTAATCGATCAATGGATCGTTAATTCTATGCACGTTAAATATTTTAAATAACCAGATGAGATTTGTTTGTATTCCTTTTATTGCCGATAACACGTGCCACGCGCGACGCCAGTCCGCGTCAAGACATTTATATTAAATCCCTGTAATCTTATTCATAATAATTTCATGCGCTGTTGTATCATAATGCAGAACCGGTTTAACCGCCATTTAGACACTTTCGCATTTTATGGAAATCATCCTTGTAGTTGACTTTGACCTCCAATAAGTTTGTGTCAAACGTGTCCTACATCAAAACTTTTACGTATTTATGAAGACCCGCATCTTCACAATTTCTATGATTTGTTCCTGTTTCAAGGAAGGTTACGCGGTTGAAAGTATTCAGTGTCATTCGATACTTCATTAGCGAAGACAATAGTAATATGACGATGTAGATGAAACTACCTGTGCAACGATACACGTTCCATACTGGCTGACGGTAAATTACTAACGAGAATGTAGCACGGAATCTGCAGTCTGTTGGATCGATGCTTTCGCAGTGATCGCGCTCTTCCGTTTATAACCTCCTGTCGAGTTTACATATCTATATCAAATCTTTCTTCCTGTTTCGAAATATCATTCTTTAATTAGTGATGAAGCAATTAAATATATTTTTCATTTGTACATACCTTGATTTAAGTAAAAGATGTCCGATCACGTACGATCACGTCCGTACGGTCCGAAGATTTCAGGTTAGTTTTTTCGATTTTATTTCGTGGACGATTTTCCGTCTTTTATGAATGAAAGTAATTAGTGATTATGCAGATAGGGTACAACTTACCGATTTCAATGATCTTGACACAAGTTGGGGTGCGTTTAAATTTAGAACGAGGAATGTTGAGCAAGAGCACTCGTTCTCTCTTAATGTAAATGACCATTGAACAGCGTCGCAAGTAAACGCGCGAATTTTCGTGAAATTTAAATCGAGCGTTTGAATGTTCAATGCGGTGAATTGAACCGTGTCAAATTGAAGCGATCGATGCCAAGTCGGTAGGTCAAGTTCAATCATAAATTTAATAATTTCAATTTGAAAAGCAAATCATATCGATTTCCAATTAAAAACATTGCATTGCACATTTACCACATTAGCTCAAAACATTTATCATATTTAACTATCGTAGAAATAGTGCAGGTATTCATTACATGCTAATGTTATGCACAATGCGCAATTGTCGTCGCAATTACATGCACTTATGCGATACGCTTTATCGGTATAAATCGAAAATTAATCGCGAGGACTTACGTCGGCCATTTTGTATCTACGATAATCGTCGCACAATTCGTGCAGGAGTACTTTTACGTGTAAATGGCAATTCGACAAATACGAGTTGAAGTAATGCACATGGCGATTAGTTTTGATAGCCACCGTAAACACAACATAAACCCATGATGTACATACGAGGCAAAACGTATGTGTAGACTACGTTCACCTTGGCACAACTTAAGCGTAACACGAGTTATACAGGGTCCGATGTTCAATGTCGTAAAACTCGTTATCTGTAAACTGCGTAAAGTAGTTCACGCGCTTTTCTCGCTTTTTACATAGGGTGGTCTTCTTTAACTTTTTTATACATGAAGAGAAATATAGCTAATATAGTTGATCATTTATTAATGGAATTTTCAAAAGTCATTTAGCAAGTAAACAATTTTGTACTTTGAACCTTCTTTGAAGTACAAGATTTATATATGTATAAATAGTCGGAATTAAATAACTAATAATTTATTGAGGGTCAATTATTTAATTCAGACTACATTTTTATATATGTCAATCTTGTACTCTAAAGAAGGTTTAAAGTACAAAATTAAAAATTTAGTTGCTGCATGATATTTGAAAATTTTTTTAAACTTAATTGCGAAAGTACAATCTCTGTGACAGACAAGGTCGCACTTTTTCAGTAGTCACGGTACAAGGAACAGTTAGGTTAGGTAACATGAGATGAGAAATTAAAAATTATATTCGAAAATTAACGAACTAATGATTAACTAATTCACGAATTATCTATTCATGTTCTTAACGGAATAATTGTAATTTGAACGTGTCGGATTACACACGTCCATTTTGCCGGTGGACGCGTTAAAGCATACTCGAGGCGCATATTTCATAATTAATTCGACGACAGCTAATTGGGTCAATGTCGCGTATCTATTCCCTTCTAGTACTTTTCATTACAAAGAAATACCCCGCTATATTGCAGTTTCTGAATGAAAAGTGAAAGTAATGAATGGATAGAGTTGATAAACTTTTAAATGCCAACTCAACGACTTTGATATCTGCTTTCTATAAGCAGCAAGTAAACCATGACGCTTCGATTATGATTGCAAAATCATTACACATGTTTCAACGCAATTTTTTGTATGAAAAAAAAATATGCAAGTAACTGGATGCATATATTTTCAGCAGATTTGAATATTTAAATGAGTTCCTATTAAGACATCGACTTTAATTGATTTGACATACATCCATTGCTAATTACATTTATAAAACACTGCAATTATTTTGAACGCAGAAATTCAATTATGTAAAATGTTTAAAATGGAATTCAATGAATTTTTTAATTTGTTAGGGTATTGATATAGGAGACTCTCGTAATATTGCCGCAACGTGAGCTAGTTTACAGATTATATGACTTTAACTTTTATATTTAGATTCTTATATCACTAGATCCCTAAATTTTTGGATTCTCAAATATTTAAATAGAATTTTGATATTGTAAAATCCCTAAATTCAACAAATTCTTAGATTTACAAATCTGTAGAATGCAAATATCCCTAGATCACAACATTCTAGATTTTGTAAATCCCTAAACTTCAAAATTTGTAAATTCAGAAACTCTCAAAGCCCCAAATCTCTAAATCACTAAATTCTAAGATCAAAAATTCCTAGTTCCTGAAATTCCTAGATTCTTATATCACTAAACCACAGAATTCTCAGATAAAAAATCCCTAGTTCCAAAAACCCCCAGATTCCTATACCACTAAACCACAGAATTCCCAGATAAAAAAACCCTAATTCCAAGAATCCCCAGATCCCCAAAATCCTAAACCACAAAACTCCTATATTAAAACTTCTTAGTTCCAAAAATCCTCAAATCCCTAAATCCCTAGCTCCAAAAATCCCCAAATCTCTAACTCCCTAGTGCCAAAAATCCCCAAATCCCTAAATCCCTAGTTCCAAAAGTCCTCAAATCCCTAAATCCCTAGTTCCAAAAATCCCCAAATCCCTAAATCACTGATTCCAAAAATCTCCAAATCCGTAAATCACTAGTTCCAAAAATCCCCAAATCCCTAAATCCCTAGTTCCAAAAATCCACCAATCCCTAAATCACTGATTCCAAAAATCCCCAAATCCCTAACTCACTAGTTCCAAAAATCCCCAAATCCCTAACTCCCTAGTTCCAAAAATCCCCAATTCCCTAAATCCCTTGTTCCAAAAATCCCCAAATCCCTAAATCACCAGTTCCAAAAATCCTCAAATCTCTAAATCCCTAGTTCCAATAATCCCTAAATCCCTAAACCATAAAATCGCCAAATCCCTAGACCAAAAATCTCTAAATCCCCAAACCTCTAGTTCCAAATCCTTCAACCTTAAAATCCCTAGATTCCTAAAATTCATAAATTCCATAAACTTCTAGATGCACCGAATCCTTTAATAAAAATCCCTAGCATTAGCAACACATATTAGAACGCATTAGCAACACCTTCTATAATTTTTACCTGTCACTGATTATTATAAAGTGATTCATGCAATGAACACGTTAAAAATAAATGTTCATAATCATGCGACTTCGTCGCAGCAAAAAGTAGTTTATTTTACGTTTCTTTTCATTACCCCTTTCTTATCACATAATCTTCCCCACCGGATTATAAACGCAACGTCAAGTTATCCGTCTTCTTTTAAATGGGTCTGCAACGCGATATGATGGTACTTTAATGGTGAAGTGGTAGCCTTGGTATAAACGGTTCAGAAGCCAGCCAATATCGAATCAAACTGGAAAGCGGGGACTTAAAGTATTCTGCTACGATGGCAGGTTTATTAGGGAAAGAATATGCATGATTTACAGCATATTTGTCGCGGTTAATTTTCCTATTAACTTCCATTCAAATCAATTCATTTATGCGCCGCCCGTTCCTGCATTCACTCACATGCGGACACTATTGTTACTCTTATCAATGATATCAGTATGTACGTGCATGTACATATGTGCTTCAATTTTGCAATTTTATTGTGACAACAACGTATTTGTCGGTGGAGGATGATTGCCCTGCAGCAGAACATCCCCAATAATAATAACTGCAGTTCACTTTGTATCAAATGTATTTGTTTATAAAACTAATAATGTCATATTGAAATTTTTAAATGTCGATAACTGTTATATGTTATTTTTTGACATAGTATGATTAAAAACAAAATTTTTCGGTTAGTTAGAATCGATTCCCTGATATTTGAGTTACTAATCAAACAGTTATACCATTTCGCCAATAAAGTTATGACCCGGTGTGTACTTAGAATACATTATTCATGACAGGTGCTAAAAGTATGTACTTTTCAAGTTTTTAAAACTGTTGAGTGTTTGCAGTTGATGCTTCACATACTGTTTGCAAAAGCAATTATTTTTTAGTTCAGTTATGCTATAAATGTGAAACTTGATGTATTTTTAGATTTCTAGATTTTTATATCTCTATATTTCTAGTAAACTGTGATCCTAGACTGTACTTGCAGTGTCAAATATTCATAGATTCTTTTAATCATAAATTATAGGGTTTTAGCACTTATTCTTGGATTCTGATGTTGTTCAATTTTTAGTCATAGTATCCCTAGATCTTTGTATTCC
The DNA here is from genome assembly GCF_000220905.1 of Megachile rotundata. Classification (NCBI taxonomy): domain Eukaryota; kingdom Metazoa; phylum Arthropoda; class Insecta; order Hymenoptera; family Megachilidae; genus Megachile; species Megachile rotundata. Next base: position 3,285,250 of record NW_003797242.1, read on the forward strand.
TAGTATCATATATCTATAGATTCATATGCTCCTAGTATCACATATCCCTAGAGTCTTATACTCCTAGTGTCATATATCCCTAGAGTCCTATACTCCTAGTGTCATACATCCCTAAATTTCCATAGTCCTAGTGTCACATATCCCTAGATCTTTGTATTCCTAGTATCATATATCCCTAGATTCATATGCTCCTAGTATCACATATCCCTAGAGTCCTATACTCCTAGTGTCATCTATCCCTAGAGTCCTAATACTCCTAGTGTCATATATCCCTAAATTTCCATACTCCTAGTGCCATATATCCCTAGATTCCTATACTCCTAGTGTCACATATCCCTAGATTTCCATACTCCTAGTGTCATATATTCTTAGTGTCCTATACTCCTAGTGTCATATATCCCTAAATTTCCATACTCCTAGTGTCATATATCCCTAGATTTCCATACTCCCAGTGTCACATATCCCTAGAGTCCTATACTCCTAGTGTCATATATCCCTAAATTTCCATACTCCTAGTGCCATATATCCCTAGATTCCTATACTCCTAGTGTCACATATCCCTAGATTTCCATACTCCTAGTGTCACATATCCCTAGAGTCCTACACTCCTAGTGTCACCTATCCCTAGAGTCCTATACTCCTAGTGTCATATATCCCTAAATTTCCATACTCCTAGTGTCACATATTCCTAGATTTCCATACTCCTAGTGTCACATATCCCTAGAGTCCTACACTCCTACTGTCATATATCCCTAGAGTCCTATAATCCTATTGTAATACATCCCTAGATTTCCATACTCCTAGTGTCACACATCCCTAGATTTCCATACTCCCAGTATCACACATCCCTACATCTCTATACTCCTAGTTACTTTCTGCATTCTATACTCATGACACTAAATATCCCTAGACTCCCATATCTCCAGTATCAGCTAAAATGTAAATTTGATCTGATTCCAAATGCAAAGATATTCCTTAACAAATGCAATAATCTTTGTTCACAATCACTCCATAATTGTATTCTCCATTTTGTTGTTCCCAATAATTATATTCATTAGTCTTTTTCATCCTAATCGACCCATAATATTCACAACTTTTTTCTTCATAATCAGCTCTTATTAATATAATTATTATTAATTATTTATATAATTATAAATTATTAATATAATTATAATTATATTAATAATTTTTTTATCCACGCTCGATAATTATTCTCACAATTTTTTGCACACATTCTCGATCCTAATTGGAATTTATTCGTTGACCTCTGTTATCAGTGAAACAAGTGGCTCTAGAAGTGCCGTGAATAAGCCATTTTTTTATAAGATACGCATATTACCGATATAATGGAATAATATACCAGTAGGTATTTGACGAATCGTTGAATTCGTTAGATAAGATAATGTCAATTCGAATCGAACAGAAATACGTTTCCTGCTTCGTTTACATAATTTTATCTGGTATCAGAGGATACCAGTCGTTAGGAGTTTGAACGATGGACCGAGACTCCATGGCACACAGCAATAAAGGAACATCCGAACGCTCGCCAGCTATTATACTGGTACCCCTGGCAGGAAGTTCATCAGTAGGGACTTTCCACTTAGGATCCGCGTGGACACTTTACTATACGCATCCCTATAATATGGTTAATCGGTTCCGTGTTATGCAAAACCACGTTTTTCCTGTAACCGGGTTTTCTATTTAATTCACCCATCAATTAGAAATATTCGTTGAGGAGACTTTTTAGAGAGAAGGCAAATTAAATTTGCAAGTCGAATTAGGGGTAGGATGCTTCGACGCGGTATTCCGAACTGCGCATGCGCGTAGCGTGCCAACATGGCGGACAGCGAACAGCTGTTTAAAGTTTACATATTTACCAGTGAATTTGTAATAAATGTTCTGTTATTTCTCTGTAACACTTCTGTATTTTGTTGTGATGTGTAATTTGTCTTAAAATTGGATAAAATTTATGGAAAAATTGTCGAAAAGGCTGAAAGTGGTTAGAATTATCGAAAAATGTTGAGGGGTTTGGAGAGCACCGTGAGTTATACAAAATAACTAACAAATACAGTTAGGTACAAATACAAATACACTTGAAATACTAACAAATACTATACATACACAAAATAAATGGCTCTACATCGTTCTTTAAATGCCGATATCAATAAGTTATATCGGACATTGCCCACTCAGTGATCTTACAGTGATATTTGCAACGTCGTGAAATTCGAAGCGTGTTACGAGGATTGTCGCAACTTTTAAGTGTGCTACGTCTTTTATTACCTTTGTTTATATTTGTATTATGGATTAAGTTGAATAATACTTGTGGTATCTTTCTCTAGTCTTTTACTTATTATGAAGTACTTTTTAGTGTGATGGCTATCTTGGAATAATTACTTTAACGTGTTATTCATGACTTATTCAAGTACCCTGTTACTCCAATGCTCACTAACACTAAAACATCGTGTCAAAAAGTTTGATGTAAGAGATATTGTATTAGAATATATTTTTTTAATTTCTTTCTGTGTTTACAAGCGTTCACAAGAACAATTCAGACCATAGAATCTCGTGCACCTTATCATATTTATATGTGTACATAAACTTTATTAATTAAACACAATTATAGTAATGAAATTTAATAATGAAGTAACTTTTTATAATGAACGAAGACAATGATGCATTAAAATTTGATTACATGCATTTTTTTTAATTAATTCAGTAGAGTTATGTAAAATTAATTAATTTATATAATATTCAAAATAATGAATTATCAAGTTTTTTGTATTGTACTTGATTGATTAACAAAGTCATAAGAAACAATGCGAGTGAATTATCATTAAGTAAATATTCATAATTGTTCTGTAATACTCTTTATCTGTCACGACAGAGGACTTTACGCTTTGATATTAAATCATTGTTTGCTCGTAAATTATAATCCGTGGACTTGTACTTGTCACAATCGCACATAATTAAACGCTCTAGCGATGAACCTACATTTTTTCTTGCACGGGTCATCTACTATTCAGTCAAAACACGATCTTGAGTCATTAATATTCATATACACTTTTTGAGGTTATTTAGTATTATTTTGCCATATATTTCAAAATAGAGTTCTAATGTTTCGAATTCAAAAATTTTCGAATTTCAAAATTCCAAGTTCCAAGCTTTTAACTTCCAAAATTTCCAAATTACAAACTTTTAATTTCCAAAATTTCCAAATTCCAAAATTCCGAATTCCAAAATACCGAATTCCAAAATTGCTAAATTCCAAAATTTCCAAATTCCAAAACTGCCAAATTCCAAAATTTCCAAATTCCAAAAATTTCCAAATTCAAAAATTTCAAAATTCCAAAGCAGCGAATTCCAAAATACCGAATTCCAAAATTTCAAAATTTCAAAATACCGAATTCTAAAATTTCCAAATTCTAAAATTTCCAAATTCCAAAGCAGCGAATTCCAAAATACCGAATTCCAAAATTGCTAAATTCCAAAATTTCCAAATTCCAAAACTGCCAAATTCCAAAATTTCCAAATTCCAAAACTGCCAAATTCCAAAATTTCCAAATTCCAAAACTGCCAAATTCCAAAATTTCCAAATTCCAAAACTGCCAAATTCCAAAATTTCCAAATTCCAAAACTGCCAAATTCCAAAATTTCCAAATTCCAAAACTGCCAAATTCCAAAATTTCCAAATTCCAAAATTTCCAAATTCCAAAATTTCCAAATTCCAAAATTTCCAAATTCCAAAATTTCCAAATTCCAAAATTTCCAAATTCCAAAATTTCCAAATTCCAAAATTTCCAAATTCCAAAATTTCCAAATTCCAAAATTTCCAAATTCCAAAATTTCCAAATTCCAAAATTTCCAAATTCCAAAATTTCCAAATTCCAAAATTTCCAAATTCCAAAATTTCCAAATTCCAAAATTTCCAAATTCCAAAATTTCCAAATTCCAAAAATTTCCAAATTCCAAAATTTCCAAATTCCAAAATTTCCAAATTCCAAAATTTCCAAAAACCAAAACTGCCAAATTCCAAAACAGCGAATTCCAAAATACCGAATTCCAAAATTGCCAAATTCCAAAATTTCCAAATTCCAAAATTTCCAAATTCTGAAATTTCCAAATTCCAAAACAGCGAATTCCAAAATACCAAATTCCAAAATTGCCAAATTCCAAAATTCCAAAATTTCAACCACCAAAATAAAAAATTATTTATTAAAATTTTGCAAATCAAAAATATTGAATTCAATTAAAAATATCTCTCAGTATTACTAAATATACCAAGTTATTTTGGTAAAAAAATATAAATATTTTAATTTCGTCCAGCTGTATAATTTGCTTATCAGAAGTGATTGAGTGTTATCATGTTTTTTACTATACATGGAACTGATAAGTATCGATACCAAAAGTTCATACGTTTCGAGTTGTTTTTAAGTTGCTCTGTTCATCGAACCTGGGCTCATTTAGCAATATTCTGCTAACTGATGTGTCAGCGTTTGCGATATTCACTGTTTTAACATGACGTATCCGTTTCGTCATAAGTCTGCTCTTCGCATACTTTTATACTTGAATCGGATACACTTGATACACAGTCAAGCGCGAGCGACGTAAACGTCATCATTGGACCCAGACACGGTAAATAACTTAAACAGGATTTACTTTTTCTTTTCATTCTATTTTTATAGTTGAATGGTGTCAGACTTGATTATAAATTAAAATTAGGTATTCGGGTTTTTATGTGGAAGTTTGGGTATTTCGAAAGGGAGAGTATGTTAAAATTGAAGAGGAAGTGGAAATTAAGTTTAAATGGTCTCTGTGTTGGACATTCACTGAGTGTTGTGATAATTACGTGAGTTATGTGGGGGCTAATTTTTAGTCATTTTTATTTTATTTAATTGCGATTTGCAATACATTTTTCTGTTTAGGTCAATAAAGCGAAAGTATAATATTTATATAACTTCATAATTTTTGGAGTTTTTAAAATTTTTGAATCCAGGTTCAAAATTTGAAAATTCTAAAATTTACAAATTTCTAAGTTTCCAAATTTCGAAGCTCTGACTTCCAAAATTTCAAATTCCAAAATTTCGAATTCCGAAATTCCGAATTCCAAAATTTCCAAATACCAAAATTGCGAATTCCAAAATTTCATATTTTTAAATTTCTAAATTCCAAAATTCCGAATTCCAAAATTTCAAATTCCAAAATTTCAAATTCCAAAATTTCCAAATTCCAAATTCCAAAATTTCCAAATTCCAAAATTCCGAATCCCAAAATTCCGAATTCCAAAATTTTCAAATTCCAAAATTCAACTTCCAAAATTTACGAATCCCAAGATTTCCAAATTTCAATATTTCCAAATTCCAAAATTTCGAATTCCAAAATATCGCAATTCCAAAACTCCAAATTCCAAAATTTTGAATCCCAAAATTTCAAATCCCACAATTTCGAATTCCAAAATTCCAAATCCCAAAATTCCAAATTCCAAAATTCCAAATCCCAAAATTTCAAATCCCAAAATTCCAAATCCCAAAATTTCGAATTCCAAAATTCCAAATCCCAAAATTTTCGAATTCCAAAATTTCCCGATTCCAAAACTCCAAATTCCAAAATTTTGAGTCCCAAAATTTCAAATCCCAAAATTTCGAATTCCAAAATTCCAAATCCCAAAATTCCCAATCCCAAAATTTCAAATCCCAAAATTCCAAATCCCAAAATTTCAAATCCCAAAATTCCAAATCCCAAAATTCCAAATCCCAAAATTCCCAATCCCAAAATTTCAAATCCCAAAATTTCGAATCCCAAATTTCCAAATCCCAAAATTTCCAAATTTCAACATTGCCAAATTCCAAAATGTCCCAATTTCAAAACTCCAAATTCCAAAATCTTGAGTCCCAAAATTTCGAATTCATAAATTTCAAATCCCAAAATTCCAAATCTCAAAATTTGCAAATCCCAAAGTTCCAAATTCCAAATCCCAAAAATCCCAAAATTCCAAAATTCCAAAATTCAAAAATTCCAAAATTCCAAAATTTCCAATTCCAAATATACAAATTTAAAAATCCCAATGTTTCTAATTTCAGACTCCAAATCTAAGAATCCCAAAATTCTCGAGACACTTCGATTATCAGCTCACTCACAACTTCCCCAGAACGTGCAAATAATCGATTTCACATTAGCACCTATCTGATAGCGTTTAGTGTCAAGTGTACAATTTCCTTCGAATGACACTCATTGTTCCTACTTGTTTGACATTCGAATGCTTTGTTTAGAAATCGATATCAGTGATCGTTGAACGATCCAAGGTCACTGGAAACAATTTCATTACAACGAAAACTACACATTCGCGTCGAGAACGATATCGATTTTATTCTAGGATGTGTAATAATAAAACCTGGACCAAGCATGCATCTCGAGAAAAATTTTCGCTTTAACCGTCATCGATTTTGCCAATAGTTTTTCTTGCAGTGTCGTTAATCTGCATCAAAGAGACTACTGTTAAAGTAGCAGTATCTTTTGGAAATAAACGGTGACCGGATATAGCCACCATGATCGTGGAGGATAAACAGTGAGTCCTAGTAACATTTCTAGTTGACAAATTTAACTCGCTAATCTGCCTTCTTTTTCGCTCCTTGCTGATATTTTTAACGTAAGCATGTGTGCACATTGCCTGCTCGTGCAACTTTGCATAATTCTCATATTTCTCTTTTCTTTTTGCTAGCATGTTTTATTTATGCGAACACAGTGAATTATTAAGGTAAAGGTCAAACACTTATTTTATTATTTTGTAACATTATCTTCAATGTATAATCTGATATATTGTTCTGTAATTTATCATAGAGTGAAGTAGTCTGTTATGTATATTCTAAGGTATTCTGTTATTAGCCATATGGTAACATATTTCGTATTTGGCCATATGGTGAGATATTCTATAATTTGCCATATGGTATATTGTTATGTTGTTCTTGTAATTATTCTATAATTAGTCATAACAATAAATGTATTTTATAATTTACCAGGTACTAGTATATTATTCTATCATTTGTTATATAGTAATATATTCTGGTTTGTATATAGTGAACTTTATTTTATTTTATAACTCACACAGGGACATTCTGTAATTGGTCACGTAATAATTATTTTGTAGTTTACTATATACAGACATTCCATGATTGGCCATACAGTGAGCTTAATTTTATTTTGATTCATATAGGGAAATTCTGAAATTGGCCATATAGTGATCATTCTGTAACTCACAATATACAAACATATTTTATGATTGACCATAGAGTGAACTTTATTTTATTTTATAATTCATATAGGGAAATTCTGAAAATGGCCATATAATGATCATTATGTAATTTACAATATGCAAACATTCCATGATTGGCCATATAGTGAACTTTATTTTATTTTGATTCATATAGGTAAATTCTGAAATTGGCCATATAGTGATCATTCTGTAATTCACAACATGCAAACATATTTTATGATTGGCCATATATTGAACTTTATTTTATTTTCTAATTTACATAGAATATTCTGTAATTGTCCACATAATGATTATTCTGTACATCAACATGTGCAAACAAATTCTGTAATTGGCTATATAGTGAACTTTATTTTATTTTCTAATTACATAGAATATTCTGTAATTGCCCACATAATGATTATTCTGTACATCAACATGTGCAAACAAATTCTATAATTGGCCATATAATGATCATTCTGTAATTCACAATAAGCAAACATATTCTATAATTGGCCATATAATGATCATTCTCTAATTCACAATATGCAAACATATTTTATAATTGGCCATATAACGATCATACTGTAATTCACAATATGCAAACATATTCTATAATTGGCCATATAACGATCATTCTGTAATTCACGATATGCAAACATATTCTATAATTGGCCATATAATGATCATTCTGTAATTCACGACATGCAAACATATTCTATAATTGACCATATAATGAACATTCTGTAATTGACAATATGCAAACAAATTCCATACTTGGCCATATAACGATCATTCTGTAATTCACAATACGCAAACATATTCTCTAATTGTCCATATAACGATCATTCTCTAATTCAAAATACACAAACATATCTATAATTGGCCATATAATGAACTTTACAGAAATTGACTAAATAATTCCCTATACAAAAACACGTATAAAACCATAATTCGTCATATGACATAAGCCTATAATTATGAACGATAAATGCATTGCATAACCTGACACATGATTGACAATCATCGCAAGGGGATAAAGTTTCATTTTCCGAAATGAAAGTTCTTTGAAGATACGTTTTGTTATCAGTGTCGTATTTTTAGTATACGAAAGATAAACACGTTTTTAAAATTACCATATTTACTTTGGTGGGAAAAGTCAATTGTACATTTCTTATCGAATGTCAAATGTGTGACAGGGTTATCCACATTAGCGAACCGTGTAACTAGTCGAGCTTATCAAGTGTCTAGGCGTCGCGACGCGATAAGAAATGTGACTGCACGCTTTCCTTATTCCGTGCAAGGGATCTTATTCGAAATTGTTGATAATGCAAAGATCGTAACGCATTTATTCAAGGGAATTACGTCTGTCACGAACAAACCACGTTCAAAGTCCGTGGAGATATTCGAATCTTGTCCTCTCCGGACCGCAGTCACGCCACGCGTTTCGCTGTATTTGTGCATATATGAGACGCGGCTATATATAGGGTGTCGCGTGGCATGAAGAAAACATATTGTCTGTCTCGAGGTCAACGAAATGATAATACGTCTACGTTTTGCTGGTAATTTACCCCGTAGAGTATATTTATGCTACTAGGAAAACTTTAGTATACTTAGGGACGTAAGTAGAGTTATGTAGGTTAGACTGGGAGAGTTGGTGGAGTATACTATAATCTTCAAACTTTCAGATCTGTAAGTTAGTACTGGTAAATCTTTGAACTTTCAAGTTTACAAATTATTATTAGAGATTTGCAGATTTTGGAATTGGGAAATTTTTAGTATCACAAATTCTGTGATTTGGAATTGAGAAATTTACACATTTTTAATATTACAAATTTTTAGATTTACTGATTGAGAAATTTGTATATTTTCAGTATCAAAAATTTTGTGATTTGGGGTTGATAAATTTACAGATTTTTAATATCACAAATTTCTAGATTTACTGATTGAGAAATTTTTACATTTTTAATATCACAAATTTTGTGATTTGGGGCTTGAGAAATTTATAGATTTTTAATATCACAATTTTCTAGATTTACTGATTAAAAAATTTTCACAATTTTAGTATCACAAGTTTTGTGATTTGGGGGTTGAGAAATTTATAGATTTTTAATATCACAAATTTTTAGATTTACTGATTGAGAAATTTTTACATTTTTAATATCACAAATTTTGTGATTTGGGGCTTGAGAAATTTACAGATTTTTAATATAACAAATTTACATATTTTTAATATCAAAATTTTTTTAATTTATTAATTGAGAAATTCTCAAATTTTCAGTATCACAAGTTCTGTGTCTTATTAATTAAAAAATTTACAAATTCTCAGATTTACTAACAAATTTACGTATTTATCATAAATCATAAGATCTAACTGTTACAAAATTTCAAAATTTGCAAATGGTCAGTTTACACAAAAAAACCTCTCACTATATCGCCGATTTCAAGAACTTCCGGCAATATAGTGAGAGTACTTGCATATTCGTGCTGTAAAAATAATTTTACCACCTAGTATACTCCGCCAGTAAAATACACTAAAAATATTCAGTACTTTACATGTATATCTCTTTTTATCTGTCTTTATGCATTCCTTTCGCACGTACCGGATCAGCGTTCGCATGTGCTTCATTCAGTATCGAGACAATGCGCACTGAAGAAGATCCCGCCAAAAATTCTGTCAGTGGCCTTCGAATTTTCTCAACTCGCATTATTTTTGCACGCTGCATGCGAAATCTTCGTCCTTGCAAGTAACAAAGAAAGTATGCGAGCAGAGAATTTTGAAAAACTTTATACGCTTTCATTTATTACGATTACGTAACAATGTTAATAGATCTGATCGAGTTGCAGGAAGTATCGTCGGTGCCTTGATCAATAGGCTGACGATGCTTGTTAATCCTCAACTGTGTGGAAAATTTGTTATGTAATGTAATTGGTGGGATGAAATTGCTTGTGGCAGTTTCAATTATACGGAAACATGATTTTCTGTTTTCTTGGAATATTCATACAGAAAATCGATGATTTTGAAAGCGTATAATGGACAGTGTACATTATTTATTGAATTTTATCAGTTGAGGATTACTGTGTGTTTATTCGAGATAGCTTTTACCCTTTTCTTTTTGATTAAACCAGTTTTCTTCTGGCTGGGGTTTCCAAACCAGAAGATAACATTTTGTAAGCATTGATATTTCAATCCTTTTTTGTTGCGTTTGTTTATGATCAAATATTCACAAAGTGTGAATATTCACAAAGCAAACTTTATTGTAGTTTAAATCTCTTTTATTAGTGTTAATACTATTTTTTTAGTATATTTGTATTATGCTTATACTGCTAGTATTTTCATATTACAGTTAATATATTATATTAATATTTCTATATAAGTATTTTTTATTATAACAATATTAGTAATATTAATATTAACACTATAATAGTAAGAATATTAACACTAATAACAGTAAGAATTATTAATACTAATATTATTACTTCAAATTTAATATATAAGAGCCATTTACTATTATAATAATCTATGTAACTAATACTGTACACTGTACCTAATAGTATCATAGCATTACCAAAAATGATACTTATAAAAATCAGTATTACCGCCTCCGCGCATCACTAATGCTATATTTCCTTGCAATGAAACCTTTTTCGACCGGAAGTCAACGGCTTACGGCCGGAAGCCTTTGCACCCAGCCTCAAGGATCCTAACAATCTCAGCCGAGAAATAAGATTCGTTGGTAAACCTCATTCCTCCTTTGCAGGGAAATGGAAGGCTTCTGGATTAGCGGCGCGATCCACGCGATCAAGGCGCTTTCCTATGTGTACGATCTGCTGACGTTCCCGGTCTATCTCATTCTGCAACGGCCCTGGGAAAAGAAGAAGGCCTCCAGGAGAATCAAGGCACGGCCAATCGCGAGGGACGAGCAAAGGATCACTTACAGGAGCGTTGACCCCCCAGGACCGATGCATGTTATGCTCGAGCGCGAAAAGGTCGACACGCTCGAGAAAATGATGACTTGGGTCGTGAACATGCACAGGGAGAAAAAATGCCTTGGCACCAGGCAGATACTCGCGGAGGAGGATGAACTTCAGCCTAACGGTAGAATATTTAAGAAGGTACTTGAACGCTTTGTGAGCGTTTACCTTACTCTGTACATAAACACCAATTCAGACTAGCAAGTTTGAAAAAACAAGTTAGCTGTGAATTACAACAAAGTCTCCTGAAAGCGCTCTTTAAATCTTAATAAACTCTTTTGTATTGACATATCATGTTATCATGAACCTGCGAAGCAGTGATGTTTAACACAGCGTTGAAATTTAGATAGTGCTTATAAAGTAGAATGTTTGAGTCTCTGAGCTTTGAAATTGAGTCTTAAGTAAGCTTTTGTGGATAACATCAATCATACTAATCTGAAATTAATCTACCTACAATAATACATGAGTTCAAATTGTGAACTGACAAGGAACGTAAAGAGTTTTAATGTATACATACTTTTGCAAAGTATATTTGGCTCAAAACATGAAATATTACAGTCTTTAACTGTAGCTTCAACTTAACTGTAAGTTACAGTCACATAGTATATTAAAATACATTTTTTGTTGTCTAATGATATTACACGTTTAGTGCATCAGTATACCACCTATGCGGATGATTAGTACACCTTTGACGTAAGAACATCCATTCATTATGAACGAGTTTATATAACAAACCAGTAATTAATGTCATGACAAGTGAAAATCTTGAACATGCTAATTCTTTAAATAATAAGTGTGGGAGAGCTTATTATGAAATAAGATTTCTTAATATTAACCTTTACGTTGACAACTTAATTCAAAGTTGCCTTCATTAATTTGTGATCATTCATGTTCTATTCCAGTGGTAATCATATTTTAAATCTAAGATAACTAATTACTTCCTGGAATGAGTGAACTGATAGTTATCTCTGTCAAAAACAAGATTACATAGGAAAAGCTTTATTGTACAACTTAAGGGTTCTTGTAAAAAAGAAATTATAACTTCTATGCATATTGCATTTAGTGCGTAGACATTTTTTAGCTATGATCTATTTATTTTGACATAAAAGTCAAACGAAAACTAGTGATCCACTTGTAACTTTCTAAGGTCCCAACATTCTGAAATTCCAGAGTTCCAAAGTTCCCAAACTCTGAAGTCCAACAGGTGCCAAATTCCAAAGCTGAGACCACACCATGTAATCTATTACATAATTTATGTAATAAAGGAATAACATGTATTACCATTTCATTTGTAGTACAAAATGGGAGATTACAAATGGAAGTCTTACACGGAAGTTAATAGGCTGATGACTTCCTTTAGTCGTGGCTTGAGGGAACTTGGTCTCACGACTCGCAAGAACATTGTGATCTTTGCTGAGACCAGAGCAGAATGGATGATAGCAGCTTATGGTTGTTTCAAGCAAAATTTGACCGTGGTAACCATTTATGCGACGTTAGGCGATGATGCTATCGCGCATGGTATCAATGAGACCGAAGTCGATACAGTGATTACCAGTCACGACTTGTTGCCAAAGTTCAAACGACTCCTCGACAAGGTGCCAGAAATTAAGACGATCATTTACATGGAAGATCAGTTGAAACCGACCAATACTACCGGTTTCAAGGTCAGTATTTCGACATTAACATACATGGACATTTCAATTTATATTCGTACGTCATTGGCTTCCAAAAAATACCATGTCCAAAAAAGTTTGAATAAATCCCATCTCTTATTTGTACAATTTTAATCGTCGACAGTAAAGAATGAGGATTTATTGGAATTTGTGAGTCAGAGTAGTATGTAAATGCAAAATAACGATGCTTAGTTCCAATTGTTCATTGATGTACTACTTATACCCTGTTACACTCTATTCTTTATTCATAACAGTAGAATTTGAATATGAATTCTGCATAATGATTGAATTAACATATTACTGCCACAATGGAACTACTGAAAGTTTCACTAATTAGTTTTTAGTTTGGGTAATGTTAGGGTTAACATTGACTATCGCAGTATATATTTTAATTTGTAAATATTGCTGGTTAATTTTAGGATGGTGTGAGGCTCATATCATATTCTGAAGTAATCAAGAAAGGTAATGAATCAAATGCACCAATGTCCCCACCACAGGCCAATGACACCGCAATTATAATGTATACATCTGGTTCAACTGGAGTGCCAAAGGGTGTACTTTTGTCTCATACAAACATCATAGCAACAATGAAGGCATTCTGTGATGCTGTGGAAATTAGATCAGATGATGTTTTCCTTGGATTTTTACCTCTGGCCCATGTGTTTGAACTTCTTGCTGAGAGTGTGTGTCTACTGACTGGCGTACCTATTGGATACAGTTCACCTCTTACAATGATTGATTCTAGTAGCAAAATTCAGAGAGGGTCCAAGGGTGATGCCTCAGTGTTGCATCCAACTTGTTTAACCGCAGTACCAGTAAGTTTCATAATTAGTCTTTGCAGTGTACTATAAATAAAATCTATAATGGCTTATGCATATTTTAGCTCATTCTTGACCGCATCTCCAAAGGCATAAACGAGAAGGTAAAGAAGTCAGGTGCTTTCCGGCAAGCGATCTTCCATTTTGCTTATCAGTACAAACTGAAATGGGCCAAACGAGGTTATGATACACCTTTCTTTGATAAATACATCTTTGGAGCTGCAAGACAAGTCCTTGGTGGAAAAGTTAGGCTTATACTTTGCGGTGGTGCGCCTCTAACCCCAGATACGCACACCCAGGTTAAGATCTGTCTTTGTGTCACTGTTACACAAGGATATGGTCTCACAGAAACAACTTCATGCGCAACTGTTATGGATGGTATGTATTGCACAACGACCTATTTTACTGAATGAATTTAATTCTATGGTTTATTTTATCTTCTAGTGCACGACAGAAGTACAGGAAGGGTTGGAGCACCGACTACGGTTTGCGACATCCGCTTAGAAAATTGGGAAGAAGCTGGTTACAGAGTCACAGATACACCACATCCCAGAGGAGAGATCGTTATTGGCGGTGCAAATGTTTCGGCTGGTTATTACAAGCTACCAGATAAAACGAAAGAGGACTTCTTCCAAGAAGATGGGAAGCAGTGGTTCAGAACTGGGGATATTGGAGAATTCCATTCTGATGGTTCCATAAAGATTATTGGTATGGTTCAATATATGAGTTAGAATACTCAGTTGGAGTTCAAACAGTAACTTTATATATTTGGTTAATTACTTTCTTCTAATGAACTGAAATGTATTTTACAGACCGAAAGAAGGATTTAGTGAAATTACAACTTGGAGAATATGTATCCCTGGGCAAAGTTGAAGCAGAGTTGAAGACCTGTCCTGTCGTAGAAAACATTTGTGTTTACGGAGACTCACACAAGACTCACACAGTGGCATTAGTGGTACCCAATACTTATTATCTGGAAGAGATCGCCTCTAATCTTGGATACAAGGGAAAAACCATCGAGGAACTTTGTTGTAATCCTGAAGTGGAGAAGATGGTATTACAGGAACTGATTGAGCAAGCCAAAAAATGTAAGTATCATAGAATTTCTGTGGAATATCATTGTGCGAGGTTTGAGTTTGTAATTTATTATCTAGGCAAGCTGGAAAGATTCGAGATACCCGGTGCAGTGAAACTGTGTGCGGAACAATGGTCACCGGACATGGGACTAGTGACAGCCGCGTTCAAGTTGAAGAGAAAAGCGGTACAAGAACGTTACCAACACGAAATAAACAGAATGTACGCTTCGTGATGTTGCCCGAAATCTTGCAAGAAGTGTAAAGTATGAAGTGACGTTGAAATTCGAACTTTTTTCATCTTACAAAATAGTACCTCGACGAATCCCCACGTATGAGTTTTGTAGGACAAAGTCGTGTACGACCATTACGGAACTTCAAACTTGAAAACACAAAATTTCTCTGTTCTCTTTGCCGGAAAAAGAGTGTCGTGGACTTCGCTACCAGAAAGTCCGCTCACCGAACGTATATTTAAACATTAACGTATAGTGATTTCGTGTCTGTTCGAGGAACAATATCACCGCTCGATTCGGTTCGATATCGACGAGCAGTTTCGATTTATTCAGCCACGAATTATTCAAATTCCATAATTAAACTAAGAGGATGTGTGCGTAACAAAAGGAGCGTCCTGTAATATAATTGTCGTGATACACATGATGCGAAGTGTGAGTGGAAACAAAATGGTGCAGACGATCAAACTCCATTGGGGAATTGTCACTGTTTATCTCTTTACTATGTTCTCATTCCTCGTAGCAATTATGGAACATCATGGGAAAAAAAGATCGGTCATTAACTGGTTCGAAGTCGTGGTAATTTTGTAAGTTCACAAATCGTTTGGTGTACTTACTTTTAAGTATTATTCGAAATCGTCCGAGTTTCATTTTCGTAAAACAAAAGGTGTGACTCTTGGAAGGGTCGTTCTATTGTATACATAATTAAGGTGTACATGTATATATAGAAGGATCGGTTAGCGTTTACTTATTAATGTTAAACACGGCATGGTGTTTTAGATTTACATGAATACGAGTAATCGTTCTCACGTATAAATTGAATTTCTAACACCATAGGGTGATTCCTTGTTCAATACCGTCTGTATAACGTCATTGATTACGTGCTTGCCTACTATTTTAAATTATTCTCGCGTCGAAACATCACAGAAACTTTCTTTCAGCGTAGAAGAATGATATTTGTGTAAGTGCGTGTGCGCCTGTGCGTGTTCGTCCCATTATCGTGTATGCTTTAACACGCATATATGTAAGCGAGGAAATTAGGAAACGTATGTGAATTTATAAAGAAACGACACCCGTAACGAGGAAATTATTTAGTTCGTTATTAGTCTTCCTATTCGCATCTCCATCGTACGTGTTTACTATTCTTGGTGTCCTGTGTGATTCATCTTTTTCTATGTTTCTTAGCCATTACTTAGAATCGATCAACGAGCTTTTTCATCGAGTAACGTCAGTACGGGTCGGATTGGATCAATTACAATATATGAGCAATTGCGTAGTCTTCCCGTTCACCGTTATATGTTTTGTTGTGGTGTACAGCTCTGCACGTGAAATTAGTTTGCAATAGTGTTTAAAGAATGTACAGTTGGTTGCAATGTAGGCTTTCTTTTAAATAGGGGTTAGAGGGAGCAACACTCATCTATCTTTAATTTTGGGGGATCAAATGTGTAAACTGAAAATTAAATTTCCAAATTTTTGAGTTTCAACTTCACAAACTGTTGAGATCTAAAATTTGAAAATTTATGAACCAAAAGTGGGACCTCTTATGTTTTCTGGGGAAGTCTACCATGCTCGCCAGTGTACTTTAAATCGCTTCTAAGGATATAGTTGATATGCGTATATCTCGTCAAATGATTATTGAGTTGATTTGTAAATTTCATTAATGGTTTGACAAAATAGAGCTCATTGGACAAGGGTTTTGTATTATATGATATTCACGTTAATTGCGCATTCTGATGCTTAGTATCTAAGTATTGATATTCTATGCGCAAATATAACATTGTTTAATATTTCGCTTCTATTTTGCGGCTTGTTGAACCATGACTGTACAAGGAGAGAGTGAAGAACAATCGTGATACAAAACGATCAGGCAGCCCGTTCTCCTTTTGCAGTCAAGTTGAGAGTTCCTGCGGTGTAATTGAACACGCAAGTTGTTATAGGCCCGTTGATGATTTCTAATAAATTATTAAGGAACTGTAAAATATTAGATAGGAGATTACCAATTGTCATTTGGATATAATCATATCATCGATACCTGTTATTATGGTTTGTCATCAATTATGATTATCATTTTGAAAATTATGAACGGAAATAAATGTACAGATCTATAGTACACACAGTTAGCATTGTTATGATTACTTTCTCGCAATCTGTAGATTTTTTTTGTAACGTGTGTCGATTTTATAACGTCGACAATAATTTAGCTCTCGTGATAATTGGAAAAATTAAATTAATAAACGAGTATGATCATATCCTATATTTATATACCTTCCCATTTCCTTTCATTTTCTATTCTATAATAATAGCCTCTTTTTTTTATATTTAAATAAATTTTATTTAGTTATTTAAAATTATTTGAAATTATATTGCTAAGAATATTAAAGTTCTTTGATATATTTAGTTATTTATATTTGTATTTAGTTATTTGATTTTAAATTTAATTCTAAATTTGAATTGCTATGCAGATAATGTAGGAATCTATTGTAACAACGATAGGCAAATTAAATATCTGCTAAAGAAAATTATGAGCATTCTTTTAAAATTATAAATGTGTAACACATTTTAAAGAACGTAACTGAGCGCGCCAATTTTGCGTGCGTCTTATTGGCTCGCAGGATCGCACGTCATTGGACGCCGCCATAATGCGTGCGCAACGTTAAACGGTTTGGCAGATTCGAATCTGAAGTCGTAGGAGAACCATTGCAAGTGTCGTTTTTTATAACCAGTTAATTTAGTGTTAAATTGTAATAATGTGTGTCTACAAAAGTGTGTCCAATAAAAGTCATCACTTACCTGTACTGTTCTGCCATCCTGCGTCAAAGAAGACATCAATCGGTAAGTCAGTCCACTATACAATCACTCCAATTTATGTACCATGCGATGTGTCTATAATAAAACGACAGAATACTCGTTTCAAGATATCTTTTTAATCATTTATCCGTTACAAATGCACCAGAAGAAATAATACATCGTAATACATAGAGCAATCTATCAAGTTGGTCATTGCAATATATCGAATCACGTATTCGAAAATTGATAAATCTCTCTCTGTTTTTTGACACAAAACAGCAGCTACTTTCAATAGAAATACGAATATTACCTGCTAAGCGACTCCTTTCGAGCAAATCACGTAACATCCATAAAATCTGTAAAATCCGCCGCGTTCCGACGAGATCCCTCGTAAAAAACGATTAAACCTTATGGCGCGCGAACGCGTGACTAGTGCGCATGCGCGAGGAACATTTACATTCCGCCATATTGTGCAAGCCTCTTGTTCAATCGTTCCCAAACGCGCGAGTTTTAAAATACAAATTTCTTAAACGTTACTCAAATATTGTTTTTACAATTTCTCAAACAATATTCGACGATATAGAAACAAGTATTTTACTAATGATAAGCTTATATCTAAGATAACTTTATGGGATTTAATTTTATTTAAACAAACGTTTTATTAATTATGATACGGAAATGGTAGTTTAATAATACGATTGATACTATTTACAGGATAATGTCCTCGTTACCTACTTAGGAAATAATTCAAATATACTATTAAATTATTTAATTAAAATATATTATTTTAATTATTATTTCACAAAATTAAAAATAGATTATTTCACAGGTTGTATCGGTTTTATAAAATATTTTCAAAGAACGAAATAAGTAATATTGTACTTTGTATTGTATTGTACTTTCAACATATATATTACAGATTGGATTTTAAATAATAGAAGATTAAATAATATAAAATATTGCAAAAATGGTGATACAATTCAAAAACTTTTCTGAAACAAAAATTAGGATATTTTGATAGAAAAATCGACTTCATACGGTTTTTAAGCGATAAGATACGTAAAATTATTTTTAGAATTGCACCACCAGCCCGAGAACACTGTATTAATGTTTCAATAAATTATTAACACGTTTCTCGCCACATCGGTTATCGATGCGATTAAATAATTAGGAAACGTAAAAGTGGGTCATTCAGAGCAAAGAATGACAAAAGAAATATTATCAACGTGTTAATATTTTTAATTGAAATGATTGGAAAAAGAGGCTCGTACATAAAAATCATCTCTCACATTCTCACTATTTACCTACGTAACAGATTTATCATTCAATTCTTCTCAACAATGTATAATTCTCTAACAACAAATACTCGTTAGACTATGCACGTTCTCTACAGGCCGTTAGAATCAGACCGAGACCCTGGTGTATAATACTCAGTACAGAAGTACGTATATTCTAAAGTTTGGTCAGAATCCTTACGTTGTACGCGTATTAATTGGTATATTGAGACCCTTTGTACAATCAGTGGAACGATCAACGTTGATAAAGTCTCGTTTCTAGGAAAATGTACAGAGTTTCAGGCAAACAATTCCCAAAATGCTTACTTGAACTTTTTTTGTCCTTTAAATAAATTAATAATAAAAATTTGTGGATCCACATTACATCGTCCATCGTGAATATTTTTCGTGTACCTACGTTCTAAAAAATGACTACGTAGTAATTTTTGTATATGTACTTTCGTTCATTTTGATACAATGGACAATATAACATGGATATTGTATTTATTTCAAATGCAACTTTGCATTTATTTTATCGTATGCAGTTTATTTCAAATTATTTAACTATCGTTTTAGTTAAATTAAAAATTGATTATAAGAATTTAGTTGAATAAAAAAATTGTTGTTAATGGGAAATTTTTGAAAGTATAACATTTTGGAAATCACTGTCTGAAAAAGAGGAATAAGATCACAAAGATCTATTTACAGGAAGCGAACACATTGATCGAAATATTTTATAAGAGGTGCGTTAATTTCCTTTCACGCGTTTCAATGTGTTAAATAATTAATGCTTTTGAGCCACAGTATGAGTGCGACAATTGGTTGTAATAAATTGCAAGTATTTTTGGAAAAAAAAATTGTGTAATCGAATTGAAGAGGTAGCTATTTTGGGGGAATAAATGTGAATGTTAGCTGCAATATTGATTGTGCTATTATTTATACAATTGCATATTTTTTTACTTTTTGAAGCAATGAAATTAACAAAAGAAAATAGTGAAAATAATGGAACTGGGGAAACTAGTAAAATTAAGTAAATCAGTAAAACTAGTGAGATTAGTGAAATGAATGAAATCAATGAAACTAGTAAAATTAGTAAAATGAACAAAATTAATTAAACTAGAAAAGCCAATAAAATGAACTAAATTAATAAAATTAGTGAAACTAGTAAAATTAAATAAGTCAGTAAAACTAGTAAGATTAGTCAAATGAATAAAATTAGTAAATCTAGCAAGATTAGTAAAATGAATGAAATTAGTAAAATTAGCAAGATTAGTAAAATGAATGAAATTAGTAAAATTAGCAAGATTAGTAAAATGAATGAAATTAGTAAAATTAGCAAGATTAGTAAAATGAATGAAATTAGTAAAATTAGCAAGATTAGTAAAATGAATGAAATTAGTAAAATTAGCAAGATTAGTAAAATGAATGAAATTAGTAAAATTAGCAAGATTAGTAAAATGAATGAAATTAGTAAAATTAGCAAGATTAGTAAAATGAATGAAATTAGTAAAATTAGCAAGATTAGTAAAATGAATGAAATTAGTAAAATTAGCAAGATTAGTAAAATGAATGAAATTAGTAAAATTAGCAAGATTAGTAAAATGAATGAAATTAGTAAAATTAGCAAGATTAGTAAAATGAATGAAATTAGTAAAATTAGCAAGATTAGTAAAATGAATGAAATTAGTAAAATTAGCAAGATTAGTAAAATGAATGAAATTAGTAAAATTAGCAAGATTAGTAAAATGAATGAAATTAGTAAAATTAGCAAGATTAGTAAAATGAATGAAATTAGTAAAATTAGCAAGATTAGTAAAATGAATGAAATTAGTAAAATTAGCAAGATTAGTAAAATGAATGAAATTAGTAAAATTAGCAAGATTAGTAAAATGAATGAAATTAGTAAAATTAGTAAGATTAGTAAAATGAATTAAATTAGTTAAACTAGAAAAACCACTGAAATTAACTAAATTTGAAAATCTATTGAATCTGACAAGGTTAACTAAATTAATAAAACTAGTGAAACTAGTAACATTAAGTAGTTCAGTAAAACTATTAAAATTAGTAAAACTAGAAAAACCACTGAAATTAACTAAATTTGAAAATCTATCGAATCTGACAAGGTTAACTAAATTAATAAAACTAGTGAAACTAGTAACCTTAAGCAATTCAGTAAAACTAGTAAAACTAGAAAAACCTCTGAAATTAACTAAATTTGGAAATCTGTTGAATCTGACAAAATTAACTAAATTTGCAAATCTCTTAAATCTAACAAAATTAACTAAATTAATAAAACTAGTGAATGCAATAAAATTAAGTAAATAAATAAACCTAGAAAATTAACTAAATTATTAAAAATAGTGATATTAACCACATTAGTAAAATTACTAATACTAGTAAAATAAGCTAAATACCCTCAGAAAGGTATCCAAACATAACGCATCGAGTATCAATTACCATTCGCATTTATTTCCCCCAATATTGACGCATATGTTTAATTTCTACCGTAAACCCGTCATTTCCACGTTGATGTGTTTGTTCTGTTTGTATCTCCTCCCTCAGAATTTTGTTTACATCGAAAAGGAAAAATACGAGAAATTCCGTGACCTGTGAGCTGAAGTGTTAATCATAGCGCATGTCGAGATGCCGCTTCAACCGTGTGCACCCTACACTCGAACATGTTTATTTACACATTCTACACGCACTTGTGTACACGTAAACACACCTGTGCGATCATAATTTAACACTTGAACGTATATCTGAGCCACATGTTTATGTGGACGTTATTATTTGTATCTTCGTACATTCTATGCGAACGGCCATTTTAATTAAAAGTTGGCGATATACTCTTTATTTCTCCAATTGGGGTCAAATTAAATTCTGTGATGTATAAGTATGCATATGCATATGTAGGATAAAAGTATGCATATGCATATGTAGGATACAAGTACATATGTACTTATGTTTGATAAAAGTATGCATATGCATATGTAGGATAAAAGTATGCATATGCATATGTAGGATAAAAGTATGCATATGCATATGTAGGATAAAAGTATGCATATGCATATGTAGGATAAAAGTATGCATATGCATATGTAGGATAAAAGTATGCATATGCATATGTAGGATAAAAGTATGCATATGCATATGTAGGATAAAAGTATGCATATGCATATGTAGGATAAAAGTATGCATATGCATATGTAGGATAAAAGTATGCATATGCATATGTAGGATAAAAGTATGCATATGCATATGTAGGATAAAAGTATGCATATGCATATGTAGGATACAAGTGCATATGTACACATGTCTGATACAAGTGTATATGTATATATGTCTGATACAGTCATACATGTGCACATATGTGACACAAGTATACATGCACATGTGTCTGATACAAATATGCATATGCATATGTAAGGTACAAGTGCATATGTACATATGTCTGATACAAGTGTATGTGTACATATGTCTGATACAGTCATATATGTGCATACGTCTGATACAGTCATATATGTGCATATATGTGACACAAGTACACATGCACAAGTGTCTCATACAAGTATCTATATACATATGTATGTTCTCTACAAAATCAAGGTATGATTTTCAAAGAAATATGAAATGTTAAAAGAAACCTCAGACCCAAAATCTGAATCCAGATTCAAGTCTTACCACTTTGGTTGATGGACAAATAAATATTTCATGAAAGAGAAGTTATTTTAATCGAAATCGCCTCAGAAATGTACGAAGAATTTCTCGAATTACTTCACCCGTATAATTCAAACTGACTTAATAACGAAGAGCATAAATCATATCTATTAAACACGTTGACTGCCATGGCGGACTCATTGACTCGATGATCGATGGTCCACGCTAGGACCACCCTAACCTATAACAGTCACATTGACATAACCTTGTACCCCATTCAATTTTATCGATCTTCCGTCCAATTGTATGCTCACAAAAGAATACATCCCCCGTGCGCGAAAAATGGGTTAAGAAATTTTATATGAATGACTCTCACATTCGCAAAGGAATGAAAAAGAGAGGTTAAAGTTCATGCATAATATTAAATCGTATACACAAGTTATAATGAAGTTATAACGAAACAGATGATCCACGGTCAGCGTGTTCAATATGAAAATTTGATATCAGTCGGTGATATTCCGTCTTACGATAACAGAGACAGATAGAAGGAAAGCTCTTTAAGCTCCTGAGCTTAGCTTTAATGTAGACAGAATTGTCCTAGCTTATCACTGTTTGGTCATCTGTGGCCACCGCTCAGCACTGGTCGAAAATGTCCTCCCCTCAATTGAATACCACACTCAAAGTTAAATAAACGACTCAAACGTTAATCAAATTCACTGCATCACAGCGAATTTCCGGTACAATTTATCGCCTTTGTTCGGCGCGAGCGATGGTAAGTGGTTCAATCAATTTGGGTATTTTTGCAGCATTTGTGAAATGACTAATAATCTCGTAAACTTCTCGATTGTAATATTCTCGGTTGTGGAATTTCAGTTTGTATAATTAACTAAAATTTGACTAAAGCAAGTTTAAATAGGAAGCAGTGCATTTTTAATCTATTACAATTTTCGAGTAGTTGAATAATTAAGGGGTTGAAAATTTTTAAATGAGTGAAGTTATTTTCTAGTAGTACATTTAATATTCATGTGATTTGTAAAATGCAGGGTGTTTCACAAGTAGTGTAGATGTGTCTGAAATGAGGGGTAGCTGATTCTGAACAAAATTTCCCTTTGCGAAAATGGGGTTTGAAGCTTCGTTTTTGAATTATTACGGAAAAACACGGAGCAATCAGAGCGCGAGGATTACGCATGCGCAGACGCGAGAGCGACAGCTTCGAGCTAGCGGCTGAGCGCGTAGTACTTATCACGCGTTGTATTTACCACGCACTGTATTTATCACGCATTCTTTACCACGTACTGCAATTACCACGCGTTGTATTTACCACGTGCTGCACTTACCGCGCGTTGTTTACCCCGTGCTGTACCTACCAAGCGTTATATTTACCACGCGTTGTATTTACCACGCATTGTATTTACCACGCGTTCTTTACCACGAATTGTATTTACCACGCATTGAATTTACCACGCATTGAATTTACCACACGTTGCTTACCACGTGCTGCACCTACCACGCGTTGTATTGACCATTATATTTACCACGCGTTGTATTTACCACGCATTGAATTTACCACACGTTGCTTACTACGTGCTGCACCTACCACGCGTTGCATTGACCACGCATTATATTTACCACGCGTTGTATTTACCACGCATTGTATTTACCACGCGTTCTTTACCACGTGCTGCACTTACCACGCGTTGTATTTACCACGTGCTGCACTTACCACGCGTTGTATTTACCACGTGCTGCACTTACCGCGCGTTGCTTACCACGTGTTGCACCTACCAAGCGTTATATTTACCACGCGTTGTATTTACCACGCATTGAATTTACCACACGTTG
>NW_003797242.1:3309952-3357653 GCF_000220905.1 Megachile rotundata
TTACCACGCGTTGCTTACCACGTGCTGCACCTACCACGCATAGTACTTGCCACGCCTTGTATTTACCACGCGTTACATTCACCACGCATTGATTTCGTTCGCGTTGTACTCACCAAGCGTTGAATATACTATACATTGCATTTACCAATTATCCGCTAGCTCGAAGCTGTCGCTCTCGCGTCTGCGCATGCGTACTCCTCGCGCTCTGATGGGTCCATGTTTTTCCTTAATAATTCAAAAACGAAGCTTTACACGACATTTTTGCAAAGGGGAATCTTGTTCAGAATCAGTTACCCCTCATTTCAGGCATGTTATCCTCCCTTTCAGAGATCTACTAGTTGTGAGACCCCCTGTATAAATAACGTGAAACTGTATTAAATGATATAATGTATTAAGTAAAGAATGTATTAAATAAATGACATAATTTATTAAGTAAAGAACAACAAAATTAAGTAAATACCGTATTAAATAAATAAGGACATATTTGACGTTATTATTTGTCATATAACTGTT
Organism: Megachile rotundata; assembly: GCF_000220905.1. Classification (NCBI taxonomy): domain Eukaryota; kingdom Metazoa; phylum Arthropoda; class Insecta; order Hymenoptera; family Megachilidae; genus Megachile; species Megachile rotundata. The sequence continues at coordinate 3,310,466 of NW_003797242.1, forward strand.
TTACCATGGTGTTTCGTAAATAAATTCCCTGCAGCGAAGATGATCAATCAATTATAATCAGTACAGAAGCAAACAGAAAGGAGAATATAAAATGTGGGATGAAATTTGCATTTCTATAGTAAAATTCCCTGAAATCTCCGAAACACTCGTTGAATATTAAAAATCATTCGAGCATGTACCGGAAGCTGCTGTACCGCCATTTGGCAGCGTAATTCCACGATAAATTCGACTGTCGCGATGTTTGCCAACAGTTTTCGTTTAGAAATTGACAGGGGCGACATGCGTTCTGCATATCTAGATTTTCGAATTTGTCTCCACTGTTCTTGAGACTCTGAAACCTTGAACCTTGAGTTGTGGCTCCAACAAACTTTATTATTTCATAAAATCTTCGACGTAAAGTGTGCATTGCGGTGAATAAGAAGCAGTGTTTCAATCCTTCTCTTATGAAAGCATATTCTCGTACGAAAAGTTTTATTTCTCTCACCTTGTTTCGAAGTTTTGCAATTTTGGTTAAGGAACTTAACCATTTAATATCTTTCGCAACACAAAGGTTATATATTATTTCTGAAATTATATAAGTAATCTAAGCTTCAGCTTTCTTATCATTTTTAGTGTTCAATGAGGATTTTAAAATGATTTGTTATTATTTAAAATTTAAGATTTTTTATCATAACTTTTGGAGTTCATTCTTAAATGTTCGATTGCTATTTTTGTTTTGACGAAAATTATTGATTAAAATTTTAATTAAATATGTATAAATAGTAAATGCAATATTCTGTTCTCATTTTCAGCTTCATTGTGTAATTTTGTTTGTTTAAATTTTAGTAAATGAAGGGAAGAAAAATCTTGCAACAGCAAAATTGAAAAAATCGTCGAACTTTCCTTCTGACGAAAATCTGCGCTCCCAAAGAGTTCTCCGATAAACTATAAAATTGATGTCTACTATAAAATTGATAAAACGACGTTCTTCACCTACGTAAGATTAATCGATCCGATTATACAGTGTTCCTAAAACATCTACAGAGAGCGGAACATTCACGAGCGTGCAGACGCTTTGAGTTTTAACGAGAACAAAGTGCCCTTCCACTTTGCTATAATTACAGTCGACATTGTTAATCTAGTTAAAAATATTCCATAGAAGTTACGAGTGCGCGGAGACTTCTGATAAATTACGATCGCGTTAAAACTTGAAGCGTTCAAATGACCCTCGTCGAAAGTTTCTCGTTGGGTTTTTGAGCTTTAATGACGGATCAATTTAGAAACGTCTCGTTACAAATAATCTGTCGTTGTTCAACAGTCGAAACTTGTTGGCCCTTTTGTTCCTTTGTAATCGTACAGTCGCAATTATCTCCGCGTTTCTTTCATTGTCTTTTAATTCGTTCTGGAGGCTACTTTCCGGGGAAGTGCGCTTTTGTTACGCGAGCTGTACGAATTTTACGTTGATCTCGTTAGTGTGGAGAGAATTCGATTAATTCGAAGCGGCACGATCTTTTTCTGGGTTCAGTGCGAGGGGAATGGATGGAGCAAAAAACAATTTTAGGTTTCAATTTTTGTATGCAAGCTTGGGAATGAAGAGAATTTGAATACGGGTTTGTGGGGTTTGATTTTAGTAGGTGGGGAATTATGTGAGTGGGGAATTAAGAAGATAGGAAATTAGGAATTTGGGAAATTGAGAAATTAGGAAGTTGGGAAATAAGAGACTTGCAAGTTAGAAAGTTGGAAAATAGGATCATTAGACAATTAAGAAATTGTGAAATCAGGAAATAAGGAAATAAGGAAGTTGGACAATGAGGAAGTTATGAAATGAAGAAATAGAGAAATTAGGACATTGAGAAATTAGGAAGTTGGAAAATATGGAAGTTAGAAATTAGTGAATTGGGAAGTTAGGTAATAGGGAAATTAAGTAGGTCAGAAATTAGGAAATTATGTAATTGGGAAATTGAGAAATAAGGAAGATGGAAAAATGAGAAATTAGAAACTTGGAAAATTAAGAATTGGGTTATTGGGAAATTAGGAAGTTAGTAAATTAGTAAATTAATAAATTAGCAAATTAGTAAACTAGTACATTAGTAAATTAGTAAGTTAGTAGATTAGTAAATTAATAAACTAGTAAACTAGTGGAGTAGTAAATTAGTAGATTAGTAAAATAGTAGATCAGTAAATTAGTAGATTAGTAAATTAGTAGAATAGTAAATTAGTAGATTAGTAAAATAGTAGATTAGTAAATTAGTAGAATAGTAAATTAGTAGATTAGTAAATTAGTAAATTAGTAAATTAGTAGAATAGTAAATTAGTAGAATCGTAAATTAGTAGATTAGTAAATTACTAGATTAGTAAATCAGTAGAATACTAAATTACTAAATTAGTAAATTAGTAAATTAGTAAATTAGTAAATCAGTAAATCAGTAAATTAGTAAACTAGTAAACTAGTAAATTAGTAAATTAGGAAATCAGTAAATCAGTAAATTAGCAAATTAATATATTAATAAATTAGGAAAGTAAGAAATTAAGAAATTGGGAAGTGGGGAAGTTGGGAAATGAGGAAATTTAAAAATGAGGAAATTGAGATATTTGGAAGTAGGGAAATTGAGAAGTTAGGAAAATAGGAAATTAGATAGTTGTGAAATTGAGAAATTAGTAAGTTGGGAAATTGGGAAATTAGGCACTTGGAAAATTTGGAAATTACGAAATTAGGAAATCAGGAATATGGGAAATTGAGAAATTAGGGAATTGGAAAATTGGGAAATTAGGCACTTGGAAAATTTGGAAATTAGGAAATCAGGAATACGAGAAATTGGGTAATTGAGAAATTAGGGAATTGGAAAATTGGGAAATTAGGCACCTGGAAAATTTGGAAATTAGGAAATGAGGAATATGGGAAATTTAGAAATGGGGAAATTAGGAATATGGGAAATTTGGATATGGGAAAATTAGGAATATGGGAATATAGGAAATTGGGAAATTGGGAAATGGAGGAATTGGGAAATTGAGGAATTGGGAAATTAGTTAATTGGGAAATTGAGAAATTAGAAAATTAGAAAATTAGCTAATGGGAATTTGGGAAATTAAGGGACTGTAAGATCCGAAAATCAGTAAATTGTTAAAGTTCGAAATTCAGAATTTGAAAATTCCGGAAATTAGAAACTAGGAAAAATAGAAAATCCCCCAATTAGAAACTATACCCACTAAAAATCAGAAACTTCAAAATTAGAACCATACAAATCCACAAAACATGAAAATAGCGAATCCAAAAATATCTCCCCATTTATAACCAGCATTGTTTGCCCCAAACACACCCATCTCCACCATTCATTCAATCGATAAACACCTCCATCGCCATGTATCCTTATACAAAGCGTAAACTCGTAATCACCCAAAGTTTCATCGATACGTTCCAACTAATCGATCCCTCTCGGCACACCGTCTCATCCAATAATTTGCATCTCTCTTTCCACCTTAATCGCCATCCTCACGACTCTTGTCTCCGCTTCCTCTCGCACAGATTAGACCGGTCGAAGTACGCGTGAAGAGGAAACGTAGAGGGAGAGGTTAGGTTAGGTAGGAGAAGATTGGTCGATTTTTGCGGTCGCCATGAAACGTCAGGTCGCTCTAGCTGAAGTGGGATCATTAGTCACCGGATTTCGGCGTTAGACGGTGATGTAGTACGCCCTCGGTTTGCCCCTCGACGTGGTCGGGCTGAAAAAGACGCCCGGCGTCGACGGTGAAAAGGACCAGGAGGCCCAAGAGGGCGGCGGTAATGTGCGTCAGGAAGCATAATATCCTTCGTGCCGTTTGCGACACTTTTCCCTAGCGATGTAGCACAGAGCTATTGTGATCAATACGGCGATGGTGATGCCCATACCGATGCTGATCCACATGATCTCCTCGTTTATACCACTGTAGCCTTTCCCTGAAAGCATGCTGGATTTATCTTGGCATCGAAACCTTGCACTATGAATATGGCATCGGGGACCATTTGTACTTAGAGTACTATGTACTCGTTTGAAGTGCAAAATTAACCCCCTGCGCTGGCAAGGTTTAGGATTAACTCATTTGCCACCGTGATGCCCATTTTTATGGAGAGGTTATAGGAGGTTCACTTTTAACCCTTTGCACTCGAAGATAATTTTACTGTTTGCAAACAGCAACTTTAAAGTATTAATTAAAATGTTAAATGACTTCTTTTGAAGTTATTATTTTTCTACTAATAATTTCCACTATTGTCTATTTCACTATGTTTATACATCACATAAGCACTATTATAGAATTAATTAAATAATGCTTCTTTTAAATTATTGTATTAAATCGAATGCAAAGGGTTAATTTATTTTAAGAAAATTTGTTAGGAAAAATTGCTTTATTTAAGGCACTATTGCTATATATTAGGAAATTAGCAAATTTTCTAACTTCCTAATTTCCCATTTTCCCAAATTTTTTGGGAAAATATTGCTTTATTAAAGGTACCACCGCTATACATTTACGTGCTTTTCAAATTGTGTCAAAATTATTTCTTGCTTCACTGTTGTCTTACTAAAGCATTTGACATGTGGTAGAAATTTGGTAGCCAATGAGTTAACCCTTTGATCATACGTGCATATGCACTACAAGTATCAAACTGATTTACTGCTAAGTGTACGTCTATGTGTTCTCGTTGGAAGTGCATTTTGAATAATTTTGAATAATTTTTACACCTCAAGTTAAAAATGCAGGAAAGTGTCTAACAGGGGTTAGCTCTCTTGAACATTTGTTTGTGGACAATTTGTACTAATTATTTAATTATGTTAATGAATAAGAAATATAAAAAGTCTTGACCATGTAGGAAATATTTAAATAACTACGAAAATTTGAGGGTTAAATCATTTTAAAAATTCCGGACTACACTTTAACCCCTTGCACTATGATCTATCTATCAGGTCAGTCAGAATTAAATAATCCACAATATTAAAACAAATAAAAGAATGTTAAAATGTTACGTCAATTTGGTATTAATTGTTGACTATGCAAGTTGGACTTGAATTCCAAATTGAAGCGTTACCTAGTAAAATTGATTTTAACTGAGTGCGTCACGTGTCAGCTGAGTGCGTCACGATTCGGATGAGTGCGTCACGTGTCAGCCGAGTGCGTCACCAGTCAGTTGAGTGCGTCACGCGTTAACTAAGTGCGTCACGAATCGGACGAGTGCGTCACCCGTCAGCTGAGTGCGTCACGCGTCAACTGAGTGCGTCACTAGTCAGCTGAGTGTGGCATGCGTCCTATATGAGTGCGTCACACGTCAAATGAGTGCGTCAAGAGTCAGCTGAGTGCGTCACGCATCAACTAAGTGCGCCACTCGTCCCATATGAGTGCGTCAAGAGTCAGCTGAGTGCGTCACACGTCAATTGAGTGCGTCACGCGTCCCATATGGGTGCGTCATCAGTCAGTTGAGTGCGTCACGCGTCCCATATGGGTGCGTCGCCAGTCAGTTGAGTGCGTCACGCGTCCCATATGAATGCGTCAAGAGTCAGCTGAGTGCGTCACGCGTCAACTAAGTGTGCTACTCGTCCCATATGAGTGCGTCAAAGGTCAGCTGAGTGCGTCGCGCGTCAACTGAGTACGTCACGCGTCCCATATGAGTGCGTCACCAGTCAGCCGAGTGCGTCACGCGTCAACTGAGTGCGTCATGTGACAGACGCGTGCGTCACAAGTTCCATACGAGTGCGTCACGTGTCGAACGTGTGCGTCACGAGCTGTCAAAATAGTGCAAGGGGTTAAAAACTTGTGTCTTAACATCTCAAAAGAATACACCTACTATTGGAGTACTACTATAACACCTACTATTAAATTTGTATCGAGTGAATCTGGTAATATCTATTAAATTTGTATCTAATAAATACTCTAATACCTATTAAACTTGTATCGAGTGAATCTCGTAATATCTATTAAATTTGTATCTAGTAAATACTCTAATACCTATTAAACTTGTATCTAGTAAATATTGTAATACCTACTAAACTTGTATCTAGTAAATATTGTAATACCCACTAAACTTGTATCTAGTAAACATCGTTACAGTTTTAGAAAAAGTGATGGCAACATATATTCGCAAGCTACTGTATACTTAACCGCGGTTACCATTTATCGGCAGAAATACTCGTTTGCACGGAGCAGGCAAATATCGATGATTATCGAGGTCAATAAGCGAAGGAATGCACACGTAGCAGAAATTCTATTCTCTATTAGCACGCGCAATAATTTAATATCCCTGTTTACATTACCATTATAGTGAGAGCTGTAAATCCCGACTTTACCAGCCACCCGACCACCCACAGGCATCTCTGCGGTGTTTCCCTTATGTCCTGTGAACCTGCAACAATTCAATCCTTTTGTTCCGTCCATCTGAATCGCCGGGAAAAAGTCATGATAGATTGCACCCTTTGTTTCTGTCGTTTGCTCGGTAAAAAGTAGATAAATGATTTCGGAATGGATAGGTACGAAAGAAGTCGGTGTTTTACACCGGTGGTGATGAAGAGGGAGGGGTTGGGTAAAAACTTTGTTTTTAAGCTGATTACCAATCTAATATAATGAAATTTTATGTAATGTAGAGTCGGTTTGAAAAAATTGTCGAAATATGGGGAATTAGGAAATTGGGGAATTAAGAAATTGGGAAATTAGGAAATTAAGGGATTGAGAAAATGGGAAGTTAAGGGATTGGTAAATTGAGAAATTAAGAAGGTGGGAAACTGGGAAATTAAAGGGTAGAGAAATTGGGAAATTAGCAAATTGGGAAATTAAGGGGTTGGGAAATTTAGAGATTGCGAAATTAGGAGATTGGGAAATTAGGAGGTTGGGAAATTAAGAGATTGGGAAATTAGGAGGTTCGAAAATTAAGAGATTGGGAAATTAGCAAATTGAGAAATTAAGGGTTTGGGAAATTAATAAATTGAGAAATTAAGGGGTTGGGATATTAAGAGATTGAGAAATTAACAAATTGGGAATTTAAGGGGCTGGGAAATTAAGTGATTGGGAAATTAGCAAATTGGGAAATTCAGTGGTTGGGAAATTAAGGGGCTGGGAAATTAAGAGATTGGAGAATTAACAAATTGGGAAATTAAGGGGTTGGGAAATTAGGAAATTAGGAAGTTGGAAAATTTGAAAATGTTATTAAATATTATTTATCACATTATATGAATATTAAGGCCACACCAAAATTTTGCAAATATTCCCCAGTTAATTTGCACACACCCAAATAAACAATTCACCCTCACAGCAATAATTTCTCATCGCTGACAATGGCGTCCCCGGACGCAAATTAGACGATTAAAATTCTTTTCAAACTCACACGCTCCCACTTTGCATACAATTGCGCCTAACGATAGGGTTGTAGTTTTAATTGCACGTTCCACGTAATTTCTTTGTTTGGTTCATTTCCAAAATGCGCTTTAGAGCTAGATTTCCACGGGAATTCATTCTTTGTCCAAGCTGTTTAATTCGCGAAGCTAATGCGAACCAATTTCCTGGACAAAGCTCAGGAACGTATGCCGAGCACGAACCGATTCAACGAAACACTCCCTTTTCTAAGGGTTTATTCCTTCCTTGAAACGTGTTTCAACCAGACCAATGTATTCCGTACAAACGTTTTCCCTTGTACAAACGTTGGCTGCTTCGAATCACACGTAAACCGTTTGCTGTACGTAAAGGTTGTTTCAATAGAAACCGCCTGATATTCAGGTGATTCTACAGGCTGATACAATAATGAAGCCTTCAGAGATATCATTGCGTAGAACTTAATTTGTTTAGCTTGATTTATGTGTACTTTGTTCATTAGCGAGAAGATTGTTTCGTTGAAAGCGCGGAGATGTCGGGAAATTGTACAGGGCGATTCAAAAGAAAGGATTTTAGTGGTGATACTACGTTCATGATTTATGGTTTACTTTATTTGTGAGAGTTGAAGTTTTTGGGTAAATGGAACATTTGTGAGGTTGAGGTTTGTGGATTACTGAGGTAAATTGTACAGGGTGTTTCAAAAGAGAGTACTTTAATAGCCACATAGCAACTATGATATATTCTTGTATTTATTTTTACTTTATTCACATCATACTTAATTTTTTTGATATATAGAACATTTGTGATGTTGTATTTTGAGTATTATGAAGGTAAATTGTATAGGGTGTTTCAAAAGAGAGTACTTTAATAGCCACACAGCATCTATGATATATTCTTGTATTTATTTGCACTTTATTAACATCATACTTAATTTTTTTGATATATAGAACATTTGTGATATTGTGATTTGAGTATTATTAAGGTAAATTGTATAGGGTGTTTCAAAAGAGAGTACTTTAATAGCCACATAGCAACTATGATATATTCTTGTATTTATTTGCACTTTATTAACATCATACTTAATTTTTTTGATATATAGAACATTTGTGATATTGTGATTTGAGTATTATTAAGGTAAATTGTATAGGGTGTTTCAAAAGAGAGTACTTTAATAGCCACATAGCAACTATGGTATATTCTCGCATTTGTTTTTACTTTATACATGTTGTATTTGAAAAGAAATAAAATATTTGTAAAGTTGTGATTTGAGTATTATTAAGGTAAATTGTACAGGGTGTTTCAAAAGAGAGTATTTTAATAGCGACAGTACATTTATGATTCATTTGTGCATTTCTATTTACTTTATTCACTTGATACTTGAATTGTTTAACAAACAAAATATTTGTCAGGTTACGATTTAAGTAACTTTGGAAATGTACAGGTAGTTTCAAAACAGATAAATAAAATAGAAGACTACATTTTATATAACACTTCATATAACACTTCATTCAAGTCAGATAATTCTTTACTGAATAGAAGATTCATTTCAATGAAGTTTTGCGAACTATAGAAAAGTACAGGGTGTTTCAAAAACAGGTGGTTGAATCCTAAAATCGTTTTCCATTCAATATAACAATCCCTCTCCTCCAATATTCTAACAAATACACTAACATACTAGAAATTCAACATCACATTGAACTAAAGATTCAAAACTAAATTCTCCATTTTGATTTCGAACTTAATAAAATCATTCTTTATTTTGCAAATTTCTGAGGAATGCTGTACATTATGATCGTTGTGTCTGGAGATTTAATTGTTTGTACAAAAAGTTTCTTGCCAAGCTTGGACACTCTCCAATTAGGTCTACGCAAAACTTTTGGCTCGTGACTATGCAACTGCTTAAAATTGATGTTTCAGTGGCTCTGGAAGATGCTGGTTTAGCCAAATGGACCGACAAACTTACGAAACAATTTCTGAACAGGAAAAGTTTCATATGCAAAATAACTTAACAAATATTTACTTGGAATCTGGGGTAATTCATTACTCATTTCGTTCTTCACATTTATAATTAACGTTAATTAGAGAAGATAAAATTTTTAAACTTACATTAGGAATCTTTAGACGCTGTTCAGAATTTCCCTAGATTCTTTTTGTGGTTGCTCAAGATTTTTCTAGGTTCCACTAGATTTTTTTAGATTTTCTGTTTTTTTTTTCTAAATTCCCTAGATTCTTATTAAGACTTTCTGGATTATCCCTAGGCTCCCCATAGGGTTTCTTTCGATTTCCTAGGTTCTTCTTAGGTTTCACTAGATTTCCTAGGTTCTCCATAGGTTTCACTAGATTTCCTAGGTTCAAGCTAGATTATCCCTAGACTCACCCTAGATTTTCTTTAGATTTCCTAGATATTCCGTAGGTTTCTCCAGATTTCCTAGGTTCGCTCTAAATTATCCCTAGACTCTCCCTAGGTTTCTCTAGATTTCATAGGTTCGTCCTAGAATATCCCTAGATCCTCCCTAGGTTTCTCTAGATTTCCTAGGTTCGTCCTAGAATATCCCTAAACTCTGCCTAAGTTTTCTTTAGATTTCCTAGATTCTCCCTAGGTTTCTCTAGACTTGCTAGGTTCACTCAAGATTCTCCCTAGGTTCTCCTTAGGTTTTTTGTCAGTTTTCTAGGTTCTTTCTAGATTTTTTCTACATTTCCTAAGTTCGTTTTACATTTTTAAGATTCTCATCACATTCTATCTAGATTCCCTAGATTCCTTCTAGATTCTCTCTAAATTTCATCTAGAATTCCCTAGAACTCCCTAGGCTTCTTCCAGGTCCTTCCTATATGTCCGATATCTGCTAAAAAATGACCAAATCTTTAAATTAAAAAATTCACAAACTTGCAAGTTTCCAAACTTCAAACTTTCAGATTTTCAAATTTGGAAATTAAGACATTCAATGACCTGATAATTTAACAATTCCACAAGGTGGAAATTTTTGAAATTAAACAAAATGAAAATGAGAAATGTGCAAATTTTGTAACAAATTGATCTCGGACAATTTAAGCACTAATTACGATTCCCAAAAATCGTCGACTTCGCTCCCGTTTCGATAGAGCTCAAAATCCATAATCCATTTTCACCGTCCCAATTCCGCGAGACGTTCCCGAATCATTGAGTTCCCGGAGGGTAGCATCGTCGCCGCCTTATTTCCCGTCGAATCGAGCCGTTCCATTAAACGCCTTCTCATTATCGATTTCCATTCGTCCGAGCAGGGCGACAGCCTGGCCGCTAACGAGCCGCTGCTAAAGTGACGTGTTCGTCGCGCTGAAAGACAACAATATCGGGGGTCCTTTTCAACCCGACAATAACCGGGGCCGCGTTACAATGCCTGTCCGCTGGTAAGCGACACATCAGCCAACTTCTCGCGTAATTGCAAACAACAAAAGAACGGCTAAACACGCGAGCCCGACAATCCTCGGACACAGATAGAACGAGACACAATGATAACTTGTTGCATACGTTCGTGACATCCAAGACATCTAGCCGATGACAACGGTGTTGTTTGCACGTCCATTGAAATCGTGTCGTGACACCGCGTCCTTCGATTAAACTACGAACGAGAGCTACGGAATCGATTGAGGCTTGATTAGATTGGAAATCGAAACGATTCGACGGTGAAAGGCGGAGACACGTGCGGACAATCGAAGAATTACGGACCGGAGATGTTTGCTCATTGTTCCGATCGATAGTAAATTCTGTACTGAAATCACATTTCTAAGGTGTTTCTTTTTGGAACAGTGGATTTATGTGTGTGGATAGGAGAAAGGGTGGGAAAGAAAAACAAAGAGTAATTGGGTTTGACCTTGACCTGATGTTCAAGGTCAAATTAGTTTCTTGTGCTGATGTGGAGTACTTGGTAAGGGTTGAAAAGATCCAACTTGTGGTGGAAATTCTACTATTTCTTGGAAAAATAATTCTGAAGGGTAGGTAATGTTTCATGAAGGGTATTTCAAATTTTCAAATTTTCAAATTTTCAAATTTTCAAGCTTTCGAATCACAAATTCAGAAAATTAGTTTTTTGTACCATTGTGTAGTACTTGGTAAGGGTTGAAAAGATCCAACTTGTGGAGGAAATTCTACTATTTCTTGGAAAAGTAATTCTGAAGGGTAGGTAATGTTTCATGAAGGGTATTTCAAATTTTCAAATTTTCAAATTTTCAAGCTTTCGAATCACAAATTCAGAAAATTAGTTTTTTGTATCATCGTGCAGTACTTCGTAAGGGTTGAAAAGATCCTAAGGAACTTGTGGAGGAAATTCTACTATTTCTTGGAAAAATAATTCTGAAGGGTAGGTAATGTTACATGAAGCTATTTCAGATCTTCAAATTTCCAAGCTTTCGAATCACCAATTCAGAAATTAAAAATTAAGAAAATTAGTTGTTTGTACCATCGTGTAGTACTTGGTAAGGGTTGAAAAGATCCAAAGGAACTTATGTAGGAAATTCTACCATTTCTTGGAAAAATAATTCTCAAGGGTAGGTAATGAAGGGTATTTCAGATTTTCAAATTTCCAAGCTTTCGAATCACCAATTCAGAAATTAAAAATTAAGAAAATTAGTTGTTTGTACCATCGTGTAGTACTTGGTAAGGGTTGAAAAGATCCAAAGGAACTTATGTAGGAAATTCTACCATTTCTTGGAAAAATAATTCTCAAGGGTAGGTAATGAAGGGTGTTTCAGATTTTCAAATTTCCAAGCTTTCGAATCACCAATTCAGAAATTAAAAATTAAGAAAATTAGTTGTTTGTACCATCGTGTAGTACTTGGTAAGGGTTGAAAAGATCCAAAGGAACTTATGTAGGAAATTCTACCATTTCTTGGAAAAATAATTCTCAAGGGTAGGTAATGAAGGGTGTTTCAGATTTTCAAATTTCCAAGCTTTCGAATCACAAATTCAGAAAATTAGTTTTTTGTATCATCGTGTAGTACTTGGTAAGGGTTGAAAAGATCCTAAGGAACTTGTGGAGGAAATTCTACTATTTCTTGGAAAAATAATTCGGAAGGGTAGGTAATATTTCGTAAAGGGTATTTCAGATCTTCAAATTTCCAAGCTCTCGAATTACCAATTCAAAAATTTTAAATTAAGAAAGTTAGTTTTTTGTACCATCGTGTAGTACTTGGTAAGGGTTGAAAAGATCCAAAGGAACTTGTGGAGGAAATTCTACTATTTCTTGGAAAAATAATTCTGAAGGGTAGGTAATGTTACATGAAGCTATTTCAGATCTTCAAATTTCCAAGCTTTCGAATCACCAATTCAGAAATTAAAAATTAAGAAAATTAGTTGTTTGTACCATCGTGTAGTACTTGGTAAGGGTTGAAAAGATCCTAAGGAACTTGTGGAGGAAATTCTACCATTTCTTGGAGAAATAATTCTTGAGTTTCATTGTAATTAATGTTTCATGAAGGGTATTTCAGATATTCAAATTTCCAAGCTTTCAAATCCCCAATTCAGAAATTTTAAATAAAGAAATATTTACATTTTCATACTTACAAACCTTCAAATTTGCATTAATTATTTATTTATTCTAAATTAATTAGGGTTCTATGTTCTTAAACATCTGTGAACTTTGAGATGGATGCACTAGTAATTTCCAAGCATAGCTTGAATCTCAGCTAACTAGAACAATGTACAATTAGATTGACTGTCAACCAACTCTGTAATTTACTGTCCAATAATTTCATATTAGCTGCATCGTGACTTGAAGTTCTGTTACACTCATGTTCCTTTACAACATCCTCGCGTAGTATAATTTCGTTAGTTTCATAACGAAACGTTACATTAACTTCGTCACATGCTGTTCGATTCGTGAAAGTTAAAATTGTTATAAGTTTTAAATTTATCATTCATCATTCATTTATAAAAACATCTTCACGTAGCATAATTTCGTTAATTCCATAACGAAACGTTACATTAACTTCGTCACATGCTGTTCGATTCGTGAAAGTTAAAATTGTTTTCAGTTTTAAATTTAATATTCATCATTCATTTATAAAAATATCCTCATGTAGCATAATTTCGTTAGTTCCATAACGAAACGTTACATTAACTTCGTCACATGCTGTTCAATTCGTAAAAGTTAAATCTATAATTGCTTTAAGTGTTTTATCATTTATCATTCATTTACAAAAATAACGCATTGGACGAACAGAGTTCGATCACCGATTTTCACACACTTAATCCGAGGCCACGAGGGTGTAAAATCAGTAGGTGGGGATTCTTTCTCGAACTCGTACGAAAACTGTAAGAACTTCGGAGAAATCACCCGAAAAATATTGAAACTCTAATAAAACTGTCGTACAGAAAGAATTAGTAGCTACAAATTAAGTTAAATTAGCCGTGAAAGGGAAAAGTGTTTTCGGCTCTGCATTTTCTTGAATGCCGCGACTTTTGGAACTTTGAAGCATGAAAATATTTGAAGTTCCGAAACTTTTCTCATTTCAGGACGTTGTAAATTTCCATTATAATCGTCTTTCACGCTTAAGACACTTTGCGAATGCGGGTGTATTAAGTAATTGTGTGGTAAACTCGAAAGTCATCAGAATATTCTGATTTTTAATTATACGAGGTGTTTAATGGAATTCTGAAGGCGATTTTAGGTGAAAGAAGCTAGGTAGAATTATATAATAATGTTCTTTTGTAGGTAGTTTTGTTTTAGAGGGAAGTGAAGTTGAATATTTTTTAAAATGTTCGTGAAAGGTTTTTATTAAACAATTCTTGGTATATGGTTTATGCTTTATAATATATATGGTATTGTTTTTTTGTATAATACTGTTATTTTCGAATATATTTATCACATATCGTTGATAAATACTGTTATTCGATGAATAACAAATAATGAATTATGTGGATGGTAATGAATTACTATTAACGAGTAGTGAGCTGAAATAATGTACAGTAATGAAAAATATCGAGTAGCAAGGAAAGGTTACGAGTAGTAAGAAAAAATATCCAGTAGCAAGGAAAGGTAACGAGTAGCAACGAAAAACTTCGAGTAGCAAGGAAAAGTAACGAGTAGTAAGGAAAAATATCGAGTAACAACGAAAGATCACGAGTAGTAACGAAGAAACATCGAGTAGCAACGAAAGGTAACGAGTAGTAACGAGTAGTGAGGAGTAGTAACGAGTAATGGCGACTAGTAGCGAATAGTACCGAGTAGTACCGAGTAGTAACGAGCAGTGCCGTGTAGTAATGTATAGTAGCTAGTAGTAGTGACTACTACCGAGTAATAACGAATAGTAACGAGTGGTAAAGGATAGTAATGAGTAGTAGCGAGTTGTGACGAGTAGTAACGAATAGTACCGAGTAGTAACGAGCAGTACCGTGTAGTAATGCATAGTAGCGAGTAGTAAGGACTACTACTGAGTAATAACGAATAGTAATGAGTAGTGTGGAGTAGTAACGAGTAGTAGCGAGTAGTGGCGACTAGTAACGAATAGTACCGAGTAGTAACGAGCAGTACCGTGTAGTAATGCATAGTAGCGAGTAGTAAGGACTACTACTGAGTAATAACGAATAGTAATGAGTAGTGTGGAGTAGTAACGAGTAGTAGCGAGTAGTGGCGACTAGTAACGAATAGTACCGAGTAGTAACGAGCAGTACCGTGTAGTAATGCATAGTAGCGAGTAGTAAGGACTACTACTGAGTAATAACGAATAGTAATGAGTAGTGTGGAGTAGTAACGAGTAGTAGCGAGTAGTGGCGACTAGTAACGAATAGTACCGAGTAGTACCGAGTAGTAACGAGCAGTGCCGTGTAGTAATGCGTAGTAACGAGTAGTAACGACTACTACCGAGTAATAACGAGTAGTAACGAGTAGTGAGGAGTAGTAACGAGTAGTAGCAACTAGTAACGAATAGTACCGAGTAGTACCGAGTAGTAACGAGCAGTGCCGTGTACTAATGCGTAGTAACGCGTAGTAACGACTGCTACCGAATAATAACGAGTAGTAACGATTAATACCGAGTACTATCGAGTAACACCATACAGTACCGAGTTACCACGAATAATATTGAGTAATATACTAACGATTACTAACGCACAACGAATACTACCGATTAAAGAATAATACCACGTACCGATTAACTTCCAAATACCAAATAAATTGCAAAGAAGACCGTAATATCATTAAACCTTAAATATAACGAGCAAAACTTATTATTCCTTAACGAATAACGTTCAATACCGGTAGCAACCTCTATAATGAAAAGATTAACGTAAAACCTCATCTCAGAAATTCCGTGAAAAGCTACAAAGATTAACAAGGAGCTGGAGTACTTCTTAGCATAAGCTCATCAGCGGTTCCATTAAAGAATCTTTAATCAGATCATCCTTTTCTCCTTTAGTCACCCATAAAGGCGCTGGAAATTTTAAATTTCTTTCGTGAGAGATACGAAAAGAGAATGCCTTGAAAACTTTTTCGCAACAGAGTTAATAAAACCACTACCGCCATTTTCTTCCTACCTTTGAAAAATCTCTCTCGGAAACGCGTAACTTTAGAAAAAATTTACGATCGCATTTACAGATTGAACTTTATATACGTGTTTATCAAATCTTTCGAGAATGCACTTCGCGTTGCCTTTTGCTTTCTGCGAACGTAAAAGCGCCTTATCGTTATCCTATTTTGTGATATCAAACGTAAGATCCATCTTAAGGTTTTACCATGGCAACCGGCTGTCGATGGACTTAGAAACACTGGGTGAGAATTTTTTCTTCTTAAAATTAACAAATTCTCTGACTTTATGACTATGACTTTTAATTAAAAATATTTCATTGATGTTAATTAAAAATTTGGACTTCAATTCTCTCATTTTTCTTTCTGTTCATTTTTTAATTGAAAAATTTGTTTATTATTAAATTAACAATTTTCTTTCATAAAAATTCTGAAAAGATTTTTTTTAATTAAAAAATGAATTGAAAGAGAAATGAAAGAACGTGAAAACAATTCAGAAGTTTCAGCTGGAATATGATTTGCGTAATACACGAATGATTACTATAAAGCAATCGCGCCAATTAAACGATCGATCCAGATGGAATTCGCAACGCGAGCAACGATTTTCAATCGAACGTGGATTAATTAACCGATTCAGTCAGTCAATCAACGTTCGATGAACGAAACGCGAAATCATTAGTGGTCAAGCGAGGTGTGATTAATTAATTACAAAGAGATTGTTTGCATAGCTAACTGCGTGATAAAGGAAACGCTACGGTATTGAACGACGAGTGTTTTTTTTTATCGCTCGTTTTATTTAATTGGATGCCTCTCGATGCTTTTGTTCTCAGGAAAAGTTGTTTACTTCGTACAGAAGATGCTTTTACCGATGTTTCCGACATGTTTGATTATACTTTTTATAGCTTCATAAGTCTTCTGTTATTGCTAATCATCTTTGAAATAGGTCTTCATGTTATTTCTTTTTTGCTTTAGTATTGTATTCAATTGCTTTAATATTTGATGTCTTTTGCAAACTTTTGTGGATGGGGTTTTACCTGCATATTTTATTTCAGACCGAATTTACATATCCAGGATTTAATACCGAACTAAATTAGATTTTAATTAAAGTTTAAATTAGAGTATAAATTAAAATTTGAATTAAAGTTGTCATTAAATTTTAAAATGAGTTTTAATTAAATATTAAACTAAATTTTAAATAGCTGGTATGTTTAAATTAAATTTTGAATAACTAGTAAATTTAAATAAAATTTTTAACAACTAATAAATTTAAATGTAAATTTTACATAACTAGTAAATTTAAATTAAATTTTTAACATCTAATAAATTTAAATAAATTTTACATAACTAGTAAATTTAAATAAAATTTTTAACAACTAGTAAATTTAAATAAATTTTGAATAAATAGTAAATTTAAATTACATTTTGAATAAATAGTAAATTTAAATTACATTTTGAATAACTAGTAAATCAGAATTAAATTTTAAATAACTCAATTTAAATTTAAATTTTGTATAACCTTAGAGACCCCATTATTTTTACTTTTTATTTAAAAATATCTTTGCCACATTCAAATTTGAATTTTTTCACCGTTGAATACATTGATTTAATGCGAATACTTGCCGCTATTCATGTTTATGCAATATCCATAAATATTGCCGACTTTGTTTTGCATATTTCGCACACGGTATTTGCATACTTGTATCGCAAATATTTATAGACAAGTTAATTTCAAGTGTAAACTTCAGTTCTTGTATTTCCTCTTTCTGTTGTGTTATGTCTTTTTATTATACCTGTTAATCATCAGGTATAATAAACACATTGTTATCATCACAGTGTGACTCAATAAATTAAACAAATATTTACGTAAATAGAAACTTTTGAATTTTTTTTGTTTAGATTTTATAATCAGTCTTCTCTGCGCAGAATGTGATGACTAAATAAAAATATGAATAAGGTGACTAAATATAATAAAATGTATAAATAGTTAATATAAATAGTCAACATTGTCATATCTATGTAAACAAAGATCGTCGATTCCATTTTGCATATTTCACATCTTATATTTCAATACCTGATACGTAGCTCATGATTTGCATACATATTGCATATTTAGTTAGCTGCGACAGAAATGGAAGTAGAGTGAACATAATTGGTTCGACATATTGCTAGGGAATAATATCTTGAAGAGTGAATATGGTTCTTGGTATGTAACTTCAATGTGAAATAAAATTTACCAATATTATAAATAAATAATAATACTACAAATATTACAAATAATTCATAATGTTACAAATATTTTAAATAGTTCATAATGTTACAAATATTTTAAATAATTCATAATGTTAGAGATATTTTAAATAATTCATAATACTACAAATATTTTAAATAATTCATAATATTACAAATATTTAAAATAATTCATAATGTTAGATATATTTTAAATAATTCATAATACTACAAATATTTTAAATAATTCATAATGTTAGAAATATTTGAAATAATTCATAATACTACAAATATTTGAAATAATTCAGAATGTGAGAAATGTTTTAAATAATTCATAACATTACAAATATTTGAAATAATTCATCATACTACAAATATTTGAAATAATTCATAATACTACAAATATTTTGAATAATTCATAATGTTAGAGATATTTTAAATAATTTATAATACTACAAATATTTGAAATAATTCATAATGTCAGAAATATTTGAAATAATTCATAATACTACAAATATTTGAAATAATTCATAATACTACAAATATTTGAAATAATTCATAATATTACAAATATTTTAAGTAATTCATAACATTACGCATATTATAAATAATTAGTAATATTACAAATATTTTAAATAATTCATAATATTATAAATATTATAAATAATTTATAATAATATAACCAGAATAATATTCAGAATATTATGCAACACTAAAACGTTTTCTGATCTCATTATCGTCTTACAATCCTTCAATTAAATTGCATCTTCACTTCTTATCCCGTGGCCCTTCATTCTGTCTCAATTTATTATATTATTACCTGGAAATTGCTGCTGCACAGCTCAAAGCAAGCATTTGCAATAATAACTGAAGCACCAAGTATTACAGTTTCTCTAATTGGTGCGCTCTCGAGCCAATATACGTGTGAGCCGACAATACGTGTGCGGCGTCCATTTTTCTATTCTGACCAATCAGAGCCATAGCTCTTCCCTTCACGCGCCAACGCATGGATTGACATCGGTACCTGTCGCTAATGTTGCTTTCACAAACTTAATTTAACAATAGACTCTTTTCTAACAATTGATTTATTCTTTAATTTCTAAAGAAACTAAAATGAAACCTTACTCTACACATTGCACATTGAAAATCAAGTAGGTTCTTTATCTCCAGACCCTCTAAAACAATTCAGATTTCCCAAACGTGCCGTTGGAGAATTTCTAAAGTCCTTAACGGGTAATTTGTCGGTTTCCTACTATTACTATTTTTCGATAAAACGTTTTCTGAATTTTTTAGTTCGTCGCCTGAGGACATTGCCTCTCAAGTGTCCTATTCGAACCTCATCCTAATAACAAATGACTAGAAACTACTAAGCTTATTTGTCTGTGTTTTCTTCACGATTCATCAACATTCCTTCGTTACGTAACACTTTCCAGTCTCCATAATCTCCAAATATTACCACTGCACCCGAACAATGCTAAACAAGGTTTGCTTTATCCATAAACGGGTCGACGAGTGAAAATTCATGAGTTAGAACACGGAGGTGAGAAGTTGACGTAAGAGACAAACGGGTGGAGACTTTTGTTCTTTTCACCGAGGCTTCACCCCGAGGAAACTTCTTTTCCGGTTGTTTTCATGTGTCGACGGAATCGCTACTGCGTCTGGCGTTCCAATTGCCACGGACCCGTAGTATTTATACAACGATCCACGACGGTTGCCAGGAATTCTTCCGATATCACTGATAAACGCTCGAATCCCTGCCGCCGCTCCCGTTATTTCGTGTGCACGCCAATTAAAAGTTTTTCCGATATCTCTCCATTCTATACCGGGTGACTTCTAAATAGTTGTACAACAACTTTGAACCGGCAATTTGATCGCCTACCGGTGCGTTATAAGCGGGTTAATATCTTCGGGGGATTAAGTACGCGTAGAAATTTTTATTGGAACACTTCTTGGATACTGGGGATATTTTCGAAAATCCTAGTTTCAATTTTTCAAATTCCAAAATCTCACTTTTATGGTTCCAAAATTCTAAAATTCTAAAATTCTTCAATTTTACAAAATTCTAATATTCTTCAATTCTCAAAAATTCTAAAATTCTTCAATTTTCCAAAATTCTAAAGTTCTTCATTTTTCCAAAATTCTAAAATTCTTCAATTTTCCAAAATTCTAAGGTTCTTCAATTCTCAAAAATTCTAAGATTCTTCAATTTTCCAAAATTCTAAGGGTCTTCAATTCTCAAAAATTCTAAGATTCTTCAATTTTCCAAAATTCTAAAATTCTTCAATTCTCCAAAATTCTAAAATATTCCAATTTTACAAAATTCTAAAATTCTTCAATTCTTCAATTCTCCAAAATTCTAAAATTCTTCAATTCTCCAAAATTCTAAAATTCTTCAATTTTCCAAAATTCTAAAATTCTTCAGTTCTCCAAAATTCTAAAATTCTTCAATTCTCAAAAATTCTAAAATTCTTCAATTTTCCAAAATTCCAAAATCTCCAACTCACCAACACTAACTTTCCCCCAACCCCCTACACAGCAAACTAAATCCCCCAAAAAGTGTAATCACCCCAATAATATGATCGTCCCACTTTCACAACAAAGAAGCGATATTAAAAACGTAATGTCTGACCATTCGTGGCTTCATCTACTGGCAGCACCGCCTGCGAATTTCCATTGATCGTAAAACGGCTCTATACGTTTGGAGGGTCTTAATTGCTCTCAAAATGCTCTCGTGACACGAGCTGCCGAAATCTAGTTCAATCCCTTTTCGTTTGCGATTAAAGCGGAATGAAAACTCCGTTATCGAAGAAAACGCGGGAAATGATAAAGGGCGTGGCTATGTGAAAGGATACAATGGTTTTTCGAAGACAACTCGGTTAATCCTTCGTGGAACCGTTGTATTATATCTCGTGGTTGGTTCGATTGATTCGTCGACTAATGGCGAAACGATAAATTCGAGTGCATTGAACCGTGTATGGGGTGAATTATGGTTTGACCCGGCTTTCTCGTGACTTGTGATCTGTTGGGTGGTGCGGGAAAGCGGGAACAATAGCGTGTTCGACATTTAACGTGTTTTTCGCAAGGAAAATATTTTGGAGAACTGTTATTCTCATTCCTGTGTGGAAACTTTAGAATTTTGGAACCTCGATAGTAAAATTTTGGATTGTGAGAAATTTAGTATTAGGGGTACCGAAGAGTAATCAAAATTTTTTCGATGATTTCAAAGTTTTTCTATGAAAAATCGAAGGACTTTTTTTGAGAAGGGAACAATTGCCTTTACGCTGGCAAAAAGCGTGATGGAAATTATTTTGTTGATTTAAGATTTCTTTAATAAATAAATATTTGTCGCCAGCAAACAAAATTTAGATTACTTTTCGGTACCCCTAATAATTCGAAATTTTAGAAAGTACTTCAAAATATTTAAATTTTCAAATATCAGAATTTCAAAAATTTGTACAAATATATAATTTTGATACAGTTGAAAAATTATAGTTTTGATTCTTTCAAAATCTCCATATTCAAACTTCAGAATTAATGTACATAAAATCACATTATTCTGAAACTTTCCCACTTAAGTGCAAAATGGTTTAGTTTATACGTTTCAATTGTTCTTCGTTGTTTCTTGCTGCACAAACAGTGATTGCTTGTACGAAATTCGAGTCGTATCACTTCCCAGCGAGGACGGGTCGCTCATCGGGATGGAAATCCGCCGGAAATGCGATTAGCCCCGATTAATCATTCGCTGCGCCGCTTCGCCACCGAGTTCGTGACCGACAGTTCGGTAAAATGCGCCACTGTTCCTTTAATTATACCTACCGTAAAAAAAACTATTGTCTATACTTCTAATCCTTCATCTCCAAACTTGTTCATCATTCTGCTTTAATTTATCTTTCAGCTTTCATTCAATTTTACCATCCATCTTCATCGTTCGAAATTTATATTTCCCGCCTTTTTTGCGATATACTCAATTTATCATAGTTTTGGACAGGAAGAGTTATGGTTGAAATTTTTGTTTCGAAATTTATGTTTTTTTATTAAATATTGGATCTATATAATTATCTTTAATAGTCTTTTTTAATATCAGTTTTTTGTATGAAACTTCATATAAAGTTTCTTTGATAATAATTTATTGATGCTCTGTATAATGACTTACGTTGTTTTATTGATAACTATTCTAATCTTGCACAAAATACAACTGTGATATTGTAAGGTAGTGATACTATAAATTTATAAGGAGTTCAATTATTAATTAATGTTTAAGTTTGCGAACTTTTAAATGCAAATATACTTGAAGTTACATTTTTTAAGGAAACCTTCATGAGGCAATATATCACATATGCGCAGTAAATAATTATAAACAATATTCATGCGCAGTAACGTTAATACACTTTATTTTAGTATAATTAACTCTATTATATTCACTGCGCAGATTTATTGCATTTCGTTCTCTACTGCGCATGCGTTCTACCTTCAATGTCACAGACAAGGTTGTAAGTCTTTTGCTTTATAAAAATGGCCTCCTCAGTGACTTCAAAATTAAAATTAACAGTTTAAAATGTAATATATAAGAACCATAATCTTGTATACACATTTTTATTCTATTTAATGCAGAATTTAAATAAAATTTATTATATTTAATACAGAGTTTGAACCTAACCTAACCTACCCATAATCTACTACACATTTTTATTTTATTTAATACAGAATTCAAATAAAATTTATTATATTTAATACAAAGTTTGAACCTAACCTAACCTACCCATAATCTTGTATACACATTTTTATTTTATTTAATGCAGAATTTAAATAAAATTTATTATATTTAATACAGAGTTTGAACTCCATAAGTTGTTAATTTCAATTCTTCCTCCCTTGCGTAAACATACAGTCGCAGTACAATTTTAAAACAGGAAAGCCATTAGTATAACGAGTCCAGTAATTCTAGCGCTCATAATTAAAATTGAAACTTTGTTGCGTAACAAAAAGCTCGTGTCTAAATCGCTAAATACAAGGGTTAGAAGTTAAGTTAATTAACGTTGAGTTTTTGAGAAACTTCGCGTTTGTTGTAATTAAAATCATTAACGCGTCTAGGTTATGTTTGCAAACATGCCGCACGAATTTAAATTTAACAATTGTTTATTCGCGAGTACAACGCGTCAACATACGGAATTAATTAAACGCGATCTCAAAGCGGCTGTATTTCATTTTCGAAGTAAACCAGAGATATCGCTTTTTGACGTGTTTTCGCTGATGCATTTCAACCGGAAGTATCGGATAATATTTTTTTTTTTACTGGGTAAACTCAATATCCCTCGATTCCGGTCTATTCTCTGCAATTTTCAAATACGATATTTAATTTTTATCGCGGAGATTGTCGGGAAAACTGGCTATTGTTGGACAAATTTCTAGTTTCGTTTTTTACTCTCTTGTGTCCTTTTTTTTGGGTTTAATTACAACGGAACGGTGTATCGATTTCAATTTTGTTTTTCTCTCGTGTAAAACAGTTTTTATGTCCTGTATTATGTTGCTCGAGCTATTTCGAGATTTTTGATACAACAATGTAATTTGTTGTTTTAACGAATATTGGGTGTTTTGTGTTAGAGAAAGGATTAAATGAATTTTAGGAGAAAAGTAATTTCACTGAGAGGAATGTAATTGTTTAAAATTGTGAATATAGTAATTGTAGAATAATAAATAATAATTAATAATAATAAATAAATACAGAAAAATTAAATATATATTTATTCATAATTATTTATTATATTTTTCATCAATATGTGTTAGTTAATGTACAATATATAATTTATTATATTATTTATTTTTAATGTAGTCGTATTTTATTGTACACAGCAAAGTTTATAACTAAATAAATAAATGAGCAATAGGTAAATAAATAAATAGTTAGAAAAATAAATAAATGAGTACATTAGTAAATAAATAATTAAACAACTAAATAATCAAGTGATTGAATAAATAAATGATTATATGAATTAATCCATTTTGCATTTATTCAAAGTGCAAAATTCAAAGATGAATAATATTCAAAATTTTCAAACAGTAATCTAAAGCAAAATTAAATAAAACAAAAATTGTACAAAATAAAATTATTTGCAAATGACACACTTTTTATAAAAAAATAATTTTTAGTAAAAATGTACCACTTCTTTGCAAATATTAATTTTTACAACACAAATTCATCAAACAAAAATTATTTGACGCCCATGAATATATTAATAAAAATGAAGTTTCTCTAAAAATGAAGTTTTTTTAAAAATGAAGTATCTCTAAAAAATGAAGTTTTTCTAAAAACAAATTATCTCTAAAAATAAAGTTCCTCTAAAAAATGAAGTTAGCAATTATTAAAAAATCCACTTGATTTGTCTTCAAACCAAGTTCGAGTGCACAAATAATACCATAGGAATACGAGACTCGCAGTAAGAATATTCGAAAGCATCTCAAAGAGAAAAATATTCCACGGAAATATATCAAATTCCGTCGAAGCCGATTCGTGGGAAGCCTGAAAGAACGACGTTCCGCGGAATTCGATTCGGAAAACTTTGGGAAAGCTATCATATTTTCTATCTTTCTGAATCCATGTGCCAAACAATGGAGCTAAGTAGAAACGGTCGGTTTGTTTGGTCTGACAAGTAACGAACTGGTCGATGTACAGTCCACGGCAAACCAGCTCTCCCTAGGGGAAATGTGACAACTAAAGGCGAGATAGCCTGTTACTGCTTGATTTTTAGGGACATTGGGAAATATATGGTTAGGTCAGGTATTTGCGATGGGTTCAGAATTTTGGGACGTTGGGATTAGAGGATTTATGGATATAGAAATTTGGGGATTTTGTGGGTTAAGAGTTTTTGGATTTAGGAATGTGGGGGTTGAGAAATTTGGAGATGTAGGAATTTGGGGATTTAGGGATTTTTAAAGGTAAGAATATGGAAGTTTAGAAATTTTGAGATCTAGGAATTTGGGGATTTAGGGATTTTTGAGGGTAAGAATATGGAAGTTTAGAAATTTGGAGATCTAAGAATTTGGGGATTTAGGGATTTTTTAGGGTAAGAGTATGGAAGTTTAGATATTTGGAGATCTAGAAATTTGGGGATTTAGGGATGTTTGAAGGTAAGAGTATGGAAGTTTAGAAATTTGGAGATCTAGGAATTTGGGGATTTAGGGATGTTTGAAGGTAAGAGTATGGAAGTTTAGAAATTTGGGGGTCTAGGAATTTGGGGATTTTTGAAGGTAAGAATATGGAAGTTTAGAAATTTGGAGATCTAGGAATTTGGAAATTTAGGGATTTTTGAAGCAAGAATATGGAAGTTCAGAAATTTGGAGATCTAGGAATTTGGGGATTTAGGGATTTTTGAAGGTAAGAGTATGGAAGTTTAGAAATTTGGGGGTCTAGGAATTTGGGGATTTTTGAAGGTAAGAATATGGAAGTTTAGAAATTTGGAGATCTACGAATTTGGGAATTTAGGGATTTTTGAAGGCAAGAATATGGAAGTTTAGAAATTTGGGGATTTAGGGATTTTTGAATTTAGTAATATGGAAATTTAGAAATTTGGGAATTTAGGGATCTTTGAAGGTAAGAATATGGAAGTTTAGAAATTTGGAGATCTACGAATTTGGGAATTTAGGGATTTTTGAAGGCAAGAGTATGGAAATTTAGAAATTTGGGGATTTAGGGATTTTTTAAGGCAAGAATATGGAAGTTAGAAATTTGGGGATTTTTGAAATAAGTAATATGGAAGTTTAGAAATTTGGTGAATTTAGGGATTTTTAAAGCTAACAATATGGAAGTTTAGAAATTTTGAAATTTGGGAATATAGGAATTTTTTAATGCGAAATTTGGAGGTTTAGGAAGTTTTCAATATAGGGATTTGAGGATCTAGGGATTTTGTAAACATAGAACTATGGAAATTTTTCAATTCATGAATTTACAAATATGAAAATGTAAAGATTTTGGAGTGTAGGAATATCGAAATCTAAAAATTTTGGATCTAGGGAAGTTAGAGACATAGGTGTTAGAGAATTTTGCTACTTAGAGATCGACGCATATGAGAATCTAGTTATTTAGCAATTTAAACACTTGGGAATCTAGAAATTGTGAAATGATAATATTTGAAAACTTCAGAAGCTAGAAAATTTGAACATATTATCTAGGGATTTTGAAATTAGATATTTAATAACCTATACACTTGAAAATATAGAAACTTAATAACCCAGGAATTTGAAGACATCAAAATTTAGTAATTCAGAGATTCATACACTTCGAAATTGACTCAACAATCATAATTCTCACATGTCTGACCACACATGTCTATTTCCACTACAATAATTAATACGTTATCATATATGTTGACATTCCTTATATCTTTCTAATCTATTATCCTATAATTGCAATATTATAATCTTGAAAATTCAACATAAATAATTTCCCACTAATTTGAGTTCACACGTTGACTGTTATGGTGGTCACTGTCACAGTGGCCGGCGCCATAAACTCAATTAAACACTATTTATGGTAACAGAAACAAACTCTATAACACCCTCACCACGACAACAATAACACACTAACAAATCAAAGAAATTATTTATATTCACAATAGTGAATAATATTAATAGTGAATATAGTCAATAGTCTACACACATCAAATTCCACAGTGATCTCCTATTAAAAATACCTTACATGCAAAAATTTTCCACTACCTCCCAAACATTCGATAAAAATCCCCTAACCCCGTACAAACACATTCCAACCAAACCCTACTCCATTCACAGCCACCCACACGAGCCCTTCACAAACACACGACCCGCATCCACAACAACTCCACCGAGACCCACCAAAAGTTCAAAAGAACCATACTTACTGTTCTCCGTACAAATCACCAGCTCGCAAGCACGTTGCACAAAGCTACACACCTCAGTGTCTTCAGGGTATTCCTCTTCGCTCGTCGACCCTGCACACAATACGCCCGGTCCAAGTCACCTACAGCTTTCCGTTGAACATTCGAGCCTTTTGGAACCGCCAGAAACCCTCAACAGCCTCCATGAGTCAGCCACAGTCCCAGGGTGTTCATATTCCTCGCGGAACCTCGAGAGCTGGCGCGAGAATGTGGACTCCCCGCGTCGCCCACGGTGGCCAGGGTGGGAAAATGTGTCGGAAGCGGGTCTAATAGACCTGGTGGATCGTTTCGATGGGTCAGGGCGAAAATTGGCGGTGACAAGCGAGGTGAACGCGGGTGGTACGCGGTGCCGACTGAACGTCCCCGGCGTCCGCCAGAATGTTGCCGCTCGCGTAATGACGCTGCGCGGACCGGTTGCCACGGTTCAGGACAGAGAAACCGCGGGAAAGACAGGGAGAAAGCGAGGGTAATGCACGCAGGATCGAGCGAGAACCCTGGAGAGGGGTTGTCGGGAGCGACAGAGGCTGGAGGATGCGAGAAGGAGCAGGAGGGTTGGGTCGTAACGCCCAGCGGTGCCCGAACGACCGAAGCGATATGTAACGGAGCAAGATGGAAAAACGGGCAAGGAATTGGGGAGGTTACAGGGTGGAATTGGTCAGCGGGAACGTGAGAGGAACAAGGATGAATAGCAGTTTTTTATACACCGACAGAGACGAGAGGGGTGGCGAAGGGGACGAGACGGTCTACCGTGAAATAAGGTGCGAAGCGGGGGTGAATAACTCGCGCGAGAGGACGAGACGAAGGTGAAAGCTGAAAGTAAAGGTTCATTTATACCGGCACGTCACTCACGACGGGGTGGATCTGATGGGTTACTGCGGTTGTGAGAGCGCCGTATGTGGCCGGCCGTCTGCGGACAACGATAGAGTCAACTTCTCTACCTTTGACTCTGGGAAGATATTTTCTGAAACTCTCTACGCTTTGGGAGGCCATTTTTTAATTTTAAATGGTGGGATTTTAGGTCTTGTGTTGGGGATTTTTTGCGGATTTGGGAATTTTTTTAAATTTGGAAATTTTAAGCTTTGGGGGGTGTAAATTTCTGAACTTTCGGATTTGGAAATTTTGGAATTTTTGGATATTGGACAAGTTTTAAGGTTAGGTTAGGTTTGTGATTTTTTAAGTTTTGTGATTTTAAGGGTGGATATTTTGGAACTCTTGAATATTGGACGAGTTGGTAATTTTCAAGTTTTAAGGTTAGGTTAGGTTAGGTCTGTAATTTTTGAAATTTTGAGATTTTAAGGGTGGATATTTTAGAACTTTTGAACATTGGACGAGTTGGTAATTTTCAAGTTTTAAGGTTAGGTTAGGTTAGTGATTTTTTAAGTTTTGAGATTTTAAGGGTGGGCATGTTGGAACTTTTGAACATTGGACGAGTTGGTAATTTTCAAGTTTTAAGGTTTAGTTAGGTTAGGTCTGTGGTTTTTCCATTTTTGAGGTTCGAAGGGTGGAAATTTTGGAACTTTCGAACATTGATGGCATAGAATAATTGCACAATGATATTTTGGAACTTTTAATTACTAAGACATTGGTATTTTGAAATTTTAGAATTTTGGAATTTTTGAATTTTAATAAATTGACATTTATTAGATTAAAAGTTTTGAAATATCGACATTCTAGAGTTTGCAAAATTTGAAATATTGACATTTTGAGATTAAAAAATTTGAAAATATCGACATTCTGAAATTAAAAAATATCGACAATGTTTTAAAATATCGACAATCTGTACTTTAAAAGTTTTGAAATATTGACATTCTTTAAATTAAAAAATGCTCAAACATTGACGTTCTGAAATTTAACAAACTTTTGAAATATCGACATTTAAAAGTTAAAATATGTCGAAACATTAACATTCTAGAATCAAAAAATTGTTAAACATCAACATTCTCAAATTAAAAATTTTAAAACAACATTCTGGAATAAAAAAATTTTTAAACATCAAAATTGTAAAACTAAAAAATTTTGAAACATTCACATCTTTGATCATCGTAATCTTGCAAAATGTCAAAAGCAATATTGAATGAATTTTTCAAACGTCCACCCTTGAAATTTTAAAAAGTTCGAATTTGTAAAATATCAGAATACCCAAGGTTTGCATATTCTGAAATATGTATAACAGAAGTAGGATTTTTGTTATTTCTGTTTATATATCCATGTATTGCAGTCTGCATTCCCAATGCAGCAATTTTTCACATTTCACCTCCATCAGTTTGTTTTCCCTAGTCGTACGTGTCCTCGCGATATAACCCTTTTTATACGTTTCTATTTGCAGCTGCACGTTCTCCTAGCTTTTGCTGCCACCCTATTTGAATATGCACACGGTCCTTCTTACATGTCCCTGGGAAATTTAGTAACAAATTTGGAAATATGCGGATTTTGAGAATTTGAGAAAATGAGAAAATTGTGCATTTCAAAATTTTAGTATTTGGTTCGCATTTATGGTTTGTGATTTGAGAAGGTGGGAAATTTGGTTTTTAGTGAGTTGGAAATTTGATAATTTGGGAATTTGGGGAATTTGGGAAATTTGGGAAATTTGAGAAATTTGGGGAATTTTGGGAATTTGGGGATTTTGGGGAATTTGGAGAGTATGGATAATTTGGGAAATGTGGAGAATTCGGTGAATTTGAGAAATTTGAGAATTTGAAATTTTGAGAATTTGGAAATTTGAGAATTTGGAAATTTGAGAGTTTGGAATTTTGAGAATTTGGAATTTTGAGAAATTGGAAATTTGAGAATTTGGAATTTTGAGAAATTGGAATTTTCAGGACTTGGAATCTTGAGAATTTGGAATTTTAAGGATTTGGAAA
Source organism: Megachile rotundata (assembly GCF_000220905.1). NCBI lineage: Eukaryota > Metazoa > Arthropoda > Insecta > Hymenoptera > Megachilidae > Megachile > Megachile rotundata. The sequence continues at coordinate 3,340,259 of NW_003797242.1, forward strand.
TTTAAGAATTTGGAATTTTGAGAAATTGGAATTTTTAGGATTTGAAGAGTTGAGAATTTGGAGTTTTGAGAATTTGTAATTTTGAAAATTTGGAAATTTGAGAATTTGAAATTTTGAGATTTTGGAAATTTGAGAATTTGGAATTTTGAGAATTTGGAATTTTGAGAAATTGGAAATTTGAGAATTTGGAAATTTGAGAATTTTAGAAGACTCAGGAATTTTCAAATTTAAAAATTTGAGAAATTGAAATTTTGAGGATTTGGAAATTTGAGAATTTGGAATTTTGAGAAAATTCCTTTGAGAATTTGAAATTTTGAGAATTTGGAAAGCTGAGAATTTGGAATTTTGAGAAATTGGAATTTTAAGGATTTGGAAATTTGAGAATTTTAGAAGACTCAGGAATTTTCAAATTTAAAAATTTGTGACTCAAAAGTTTAGAAACTCACATACTCATACTTCAAGAATCTAGAAAATATCAATTTAAGAACCTGAATATCAAATTAAGAGCACAAAGAACATCTCCAGACATCAAAACATAAATTTACTCTTTCAAACCACAAGCAAATCACAAAATTTCCCTCAAAATGATCAAATTATCAATTTCCTCATAAAAAAAATTTCCAACCCACACAATAAAGCTTGAATCGTATAAAATGAAGTTGCGATACCATTTTATACAGCTTAGCCTCATTTTGGCACCCTCGTATCGTTTTTTGCACGAGCCTGCTGTTATTCCTTTGCTTCGATATTTTTTTCCTCGTCAAACTATCTTCTGAACGTACTCCTTCTCTCCGTCGTTCTGTATTTACGCCAAACCCACGACTCCTATCATTCTTCTCTATCTTCCTTTCTCTCTCTCTTTCGTTTGGTATCACCTTACCGACGATCGATCTCTCTCAGTCTCGCCATTTTGTTCCTTCTTCGTCTCTGTCCCCATTTGCACCGACGGAGCTGCTTTTCTCCCGCTTTTTTCTCCTTTTCTTCTAATCGTCCTCTCACTCGAGCGTTCTTTTTTAACGTTTCAGATACAGGTTCACATTTGTGTATTCTCTTTTATGTTTTTCAAAATAATGTTACATGAGGGCAGGAAAAGGTGGAAGTTTTGGAATATTGTATGGAATTTGCATAGTAGGGTTTCTGGTTAGGTTATATTGCTGTTTTGTTTATTAGTTATTTTTATTAATTGGGTTAGTTATTATTTTTTTATTTTTAAGTTGTTAATTTATTTGGTATTTAATTTTTTGGGGGAGGGTTTGGAGTTTTGGAATAATGAGAGGATGGAGCTTTAGGATTTTGGAATTCTTGGGGTGCAATTTTGGGATTTTGGAATTTTTGGAGTGCAATTTTGGGATTTCGGAATTTTTGGGGGCAATTTTGGGATTTTTGAATTATGAAATTTTTCAGGGAAGAAATTTTAGAACTTTACTGTTCACAAATTTTCAAATTCCAAAATTCCAAATTTACAAATTTATAAAATTCCTAAATTTCCTAATTTTCCAATTTGCCAATTCCCCAATTTCCCAATTCACCAATTCACCAACTTCCCAATTCCCTAATTCCCCAATTCCCCAAAATCCACAAATCCCAAATTCCCCACATTCCAAATTCCCCAAATTCCAAATTCTCCAAATTCCAAATTCTTCAAATTCCTCAAATTCCAAAATCCCTAAATCCCAAATTTCTGAAATTCCATATTCCCCAAATTCCAAATTTCCCAAATTCCAAATTCTCCAAATTCCAAATTCCTCAAATTACAAAATCCCTAATCCCAAATTTCCCAAATTCCAAATTACCTAAATTCGAAATTCCCCAAATTCCAAAGTCCCCAAATTCCAAATTCCTCAAATTCCAAAATCCCTAGATCCCGAATTTCCCAAATTCTAAATTCCTCAAATTCTAAATTCCTCAAATTCCAAATTCCCTAAATTCCATATTCCCCAAATTCCAAATTCCCCAAATTCCATAGTCCCCAAATTCCAAAATCTCCAAATCCCAAATTTGCCAAATTCCAAATTCCCCAAATCCCAAATTTTCCAAATTCTAAATTCCCCAAATTCCTAATTCTCCAAATTTCCTAAATTCCAAATTCCCCAAATTCCAAATTCCCTAAATTCCAAATTCCCCAAGTTCCAAATTCCCCAAATCCCAAATTCCTCAAATTCCACTCTCCCCAAATTCCAAATTCCCAAATTCCAAATTCCCCAAATTCCAAATTCTCCAAATTTCCCAAATTCCCCAAATTCCATATTCCCCAAGTTCCAAATTCCCCAAATCCCAAATTTCCCAAATTCCAATTCCCCAAATTCCAAATTCCCCAGATTCCAAATTCGCCAAATTGCAAATTCCTCAAATTCCCCAAAATTCCCAAAATCTCCCAATTCTCCATATTCCCCATATTCCCCATATTCTCCAAATTCCCCATATTTCCCATATTCCCCAAATGTCCCAAATCCGTCAAAATCCCTAATACCAAATTACCCCAACTCCTCATCAAAAGCCCCCAAAGCCCACCACCCAATAAATCCTAAATTAAAAAATATACTACCTCAACAAAATCTCATAAACCCCCAACCCCCTCGTAACTTCCAATTCTTCCCTCCACCAAAAATACAAGCGTCCAACGTAATAAATATAACATCCCGATCCGCACAATCCCGTAATAAATTTATCGAAAATCCTTTTGAACATGCTACACGATACAAGCTTTCAGTCCCATAATTTCCAATCCCTCGATAAGAGACGGTAGAAATCAGTTTGAACCGTGATTGATATCGAGGGACCTTCGAAGCGGACTGCAAAAGGAGCAAACAAACGGAAGTATAATCAAGGGAAAGGGATGAAACGAGCTGGAAGAGCGGGGAAAAGGTAGCATAAATTGGAGCATTCGGGGGTTGAGGGAAAAGGGAGGGATCTTGGTTCATCTCGAACGGTTGCTGTGCAAAGAACCGAGGGCGGTGAGTCAACGGGGATAAGAAAACGAGACGAAATCATGGGGATGGAAAACAAAGGAATCAGGGTGAAGTTTTCTAGTTCTTTTTTTTAGTGCAAGTATGAAAAGAAATTTCATATTCGAGGGTGGTTTTATTTTGACGGATGCGGAAATTTTGTGTTTGGAGATGTAGGGGTGGTTTGAGGAATTTGGGAAGTTGGGGTTGAGGAATTTGGAGTTTAGAAATTTTTATCTTATGGAATTCAGATTTTTTAATTTTTTAATTTTCAAGTTTTGAAATTCTTGGATTTCCAAAATCTCAAATCTCCAAATTTTCAAATTTCCAAATTCTCAAATTTTCAAATTTTCAAATTTTCAAATTTTCAAATTCTCAAATCCTCAAATTCTTAAATTCTCAAATTCTCAAGTTCCCCAAATTCTATAAATTCCACACATTCCCTAAATTCCTAAATCCCCCAAATTCCACTATTCTCACAAATTCGACAAATTCTCCAAATTTCCGAAATTCTTAAATCCCCCAAATCCCCCTAATTCCCCTAATTCCCAAATCCCTAAAATTCCCAAATTCCCAAATCCCCAAATTCTCCAAATTCCCAAATCCCCCAATTCTCCAAATTCTCCAAATTCTTCAAATTCCCCAAATTCCAAAATTCCTAAATCCCCCAAATTCCCCAAATTCTATAAATTCCACAAATTCCCTAAAATCCTACATCACCCTAATTCCACAATTCTCACAAATTCTCCAAATTTCCCAAATTCTTAAATCCCCCAAATCCCTCAAATTTCCCCAATTCCCAAATCCCTAAAATTCCCAAATTCCCAAATTCCCAAATTCCCAAATTCCCAAATCCCCCAATTTTCCAAATTCTCCAAATTCTCCAAATTCCCTAAATTTCTAATTTCCAAAATTCCTAAATTCCCAAAATTCTCCAAATTTCCCAAATTCCTCAAATTTACCAAATTCCCTTAATTCTCCAAATTCCCCAAATTCTGGAATCCCTAAAATTTCCAAATCCCCCAAATTCTTCGAATCCCTAAAATTCCCAAATTCTCAAATCCTCCAAATTCTCCAAATTCCCTAAATTCGCCAAATTCTGAAATTCCCCATTTCTCAAATCCCTAAATTCTCATCTAAATAACCACATAAATTTAAAAATTTCCATCTTTAAAAGTCCCCAAATTCATCCTTTACCACAACGCGCTCCTAAATATACCCTAAAATTCTGAATTACAGCCTCATCACATTCCCCAACGATTTGCATAACGTAACAGAAATACACCCTGTGTGCACGCGCCTCGTCCAGCGTACCATCAATCTTTTTCAGTCGAACTCGTAAAATTATCCCGAATTTCCTGCAATTTTTTCTCTCCTTCAACCATCGCGAAAGTTTTATAACTCAATGAAGTTCCCCCCGACTGCCCTCCACCTCTTTTTTCTATTTCGAGTCTCTTCCTTTTTTCCTGTTCCAACTACGGGCATTTCAAAAGCTTCTCGACAAGGTTTTTTCTGTACGTTTCCATGAAAACGAGATGCATTGGGAATATTCTGTTCGTAGGTACTCATTATTGGAAATTATTGGAAAATCTCAGTCGAGCGAAATATTTTACATATTTATTCTAGTCCCGACTGATTTATGATCAGCTTGATGCTAATAAAAAAGGGAGTTGTACAGAAGGTCGAAATTTATGATTATTTTTTATTTGGAGACTCGTGTTATATGGGTGTGTCATATATTATTGTTATGGTAGATATTTGTGTTACATTTATGTGTTATACAGAAATTTATGTCATATGTACATGTATGGTGTACATGGTGTATATGGTGTACTTACATTTATATTACGTGTGGATGTTATATGTATACAAACTTATGTTACATATGTATATATGCTATACATGTAGTATGTTATTTGTAATAAATTTATGTTACACATATGTACACATGTCTCATGTATGATTATATGGTGTAAATAAATTTATATTACATATGTGTTATATGTATAACACCCTCATGTTACATATGTATATGTGCTATACATGCAGTATGCTATATGTAATAAATTTATGTTACACATATGTACACATGTCTCATATATGATTATATGGTGTACATAAATTTGTATTACATATGTATGTTATATGTATAACACCCTCATGTTACATATGTATATGTGCTATACATGCAGTATGCTATATGTAATAAATTTATGTTACACATATGTACACATGTCTCATATATGATTATATGGTGTGCATAAATTTATATTACATATGTATGTTATATGTACACAAACTTATGTTACATATGTATGACTTGTATTGAGTATGAAATGTATGAAATATGTATTACTTATGCACAAGTTTATGTTACACATATGTACATATGTCTCATATATTATTATCTTGCACATTATTATATTATATATAAATCTGTTTTATATGTATATGAATATATATAAACATACAAAATGACATATAAACAGTATATGAATTAACAAATTATTTTGTTGATGTTCTAACAGAAAATATTGTCAAATAATAAATTAAAATAATAATAATGAGAGCTTGATTCACTTCAAATTGAACAGCCTATAGTTTATAACTGTAATTTCTTATCATAATAAATTATTATCTTAAATTTTTACGAAATGGATTTGTATTATACAGAGATTAAAGAAAAGTAAAAGAAAATTGTTTGCAAGACTTGTGTAATTACAGATTTCACTGTATTTGTGTTGTAAGCAAGTTATTATATCCCGTAGCGCCATCTTTTGAAACTTTTAGCTGTAATTAAGATGGCGCTGTAAATGGCGGCACGAGTGTACCACAGTCTAATTTTCCAAACTCAAAAAGTTTAGATTTTAACGAAAGTTTATAGTACCATAAGAGTCATCAAGTTTTACTAAATATTATAAAATTATTATTCTGTGTATAATTTTTAAATTTTGGTAATTTAAAAGAAAAATACATTTCCCAGTTTTCACAATTATTTTTCCTGATACTTTTTTATACTGTTACAAATTTGAAGTGTTATTTACAATGTTATTCATTAAACAAACGTTATTTATTAATAACAATAAATATTATTTATTTCTTAAGGAATTCTATAATATTATAAAAGTCATCAAGTTTTACTGAATATTATAAAATAATATCCTGTGTATAATTTTTTATATTTTGCTAAAAATTAACCTGTATATAAAACTTGATAACCAACAAAATTATTTAAAAGAAAAATACATTTCACATTTCCTATAATTACATTTCCTCATACTTACATTTTATTTATACTATTACAAGTTTTCTGTTTTTTTATATTTACAATATTATTCATCAAACAATCGTTATTTATTAATAACAATAAATGTTACTCCATCAAAAAATTTTTCCAACAAAAAATATTACTGTCATTACAAAAAATTGTACTCTTAACAAATGAAAATTGTCTACCATAAAACTTTCATTCCAATTTCAAATAATTATAAACAATGACATTGCAAATGCCTACTAAACAAAATACCACAACCATAAAGCTTTGCAGCAAGCAATAAAAATTATCTCCAATTCAATCAAATATACATCACTTTTAATACCACGATGTTATCGAAGAATCATCCGGTTGAGAGGCCATTTTCTTTTTTCGTACTACTCAGGAGCCATCAAATTAAAATTCATTTAGATTCTTCCTTGTACAGTATTCGCTCGATCGCCAGTTCCTTCGTACTTTATTGCGAACTTGTTCAGCAGTTTTACGAGGAAAGGCTGTAAAGTTTGATTTCTTCCTATTGTTGCTTTACGAGTCGGCCATTTCCTTAGGACATTATTAAGCGACATAACAAAATTTTGATTACTTACATATGGTGCGGGAATTTATGGACTCATGGAAATTTATGTTTTGAAATTGAAATAATTTATTTTTTGATTTGAGGGAATGTTTGTATTTTGTATTGTAACAGATTTATGTATTGTCTTTAATAAATTATTAAAATGAATTATTATAATGAATTATTATGATTTGTATTATATATGTGTACTTCATATGTTGTTATATTATGTATTTAATATATGTATATTAATGTTGAGTTGCAGTAATATTTATATCAATGAAAAATTTGAACTAATATTTATATTATAACATTTTCAGAAAATTTTACAATAAAATGAATTATGTACTTGTACACATTTAAGATATATTATTATATTTTACACTAAATGTTTAATAATATTGTACTGCAATAATATCAATGCAATATTGTTTTAATTAATTTATAATTTAAATCAATAATTTTATTATAACATTTATTTGACAATTTTCAGTAAAATAAGTAATAAACTTGTACTTAGGTATTAAACATTAATATATTATAAAATTTTATAAAGTAATTAATTTATAGCTTGAGCGAGTGCTGACATGACTTAGAATATAATAGCTATCTGTATTTTATAATATTTTATAAAATTTGTAACATAAATAACTTGTATAACATAAAATTATAAAATTGCAATATAACAAGTAGTAAACATAAAAGCCACCAAACTGTAATATTTCACAAAATAATTAATTTATAATTTAACTACCTATGAACATTATAACACATCACTAAATTGCAACAAAATAATAAATAAAAATTATACTAAACTTGAATATTTCCTAAAATAATAAATATATAAATTAAAGCAATATAACGTGACACATTTGTACAAATTTTGTTGAGGCATTTTACAAAAGTCTGACCGTAGATAAAGTACTACAAATCCTTGTTGCTCCCATGAAACAAAATTTACAGTTTTTATCAAGTCGTAATGGTTACTTTAGATAATATCGTGTTGGTAATTTCACTACCGGTCCTTGTTTCCGTCAGTACACTCGTTTCACAAACTGCTCGTTCACTCGACCCTCCGTATCTAAATAATTAATCCTTGGGATCGTTTTATCGTGTTTGCCGATCCAGTTGAGGTTCGTTAGTACAAAGTTATAAATTATATTAGATTACACCTCTATATGTATTCTCACGTTTGTACTTCTGAAATCCCGTTTTGCGAATATCCCGCAGGATAAACACAAGAGATAATTGTGCGAGTTGATAATTGTTGACAGGTTGAAATAAGAGTTCTGACTAAATTGAGACGTTTGAATTTTATTTAATATTGGTAATACTTATATCAAATAAATTGTTCTTATATCAAGTCAATGGTTTTATCAAATAAATTGTTATAGTCACATCAAATCAATAATTATAGATATATCTAATGAAGAATTTCACTTACATAAAAGCAATAACTACACATATATCAAATAAGAAATTTCACTTACATTAAAACAATAATTATATACATATCAAATAAACAATGTCACTTACATCAAATCAATGATTACACATATATCAACTAAAAAATTTCACTTACATGAAAGTAACAATTATACATATATCAAACAGAGAATTTCACTTACATGAAATCAACAATTATACATATATAAAGTAAAGACTTTCACTTACATGAAATCAATAATTTTACATATATCATCTAAAAAATTTCACTTACATCAAATCAATGATTACACATATATCAACTAAAAAATTTCACTTACATGAAAGTAACAATTATACATATATCAAACAAAGAATTTCACTTACGTCAAATCAATAATTTTACATATATCAAATAAACAATTTCACTTACGTCAAATCAATAATTATACACATATTAAATAAACAATTTCGCTTACATCAAATCAATAATTACACACATATCAAATAAACAATTTCACTTACATCAAGTCAATAATTATACATATACCAAATAAAAATTTCACTTATATCAAATAACCAATTATCTTCACACAAAAAACCAACGTTTTACTTACAATTAAATCAATTGCAATTCTTCTTCCGAATAATACCAAAGATTACTGTCACAATTACCGTATTAAATCCTGAATGAGTTATATAACCGTACAAACAGAGTCTGACAAATCTAGAGAAAAGAGGAAACGATATCAACGGAAGAAACGATCTTAAATATGATATCGAATGCATTATTCAGATCGTACATCGATTCACGAGTGTATTCCGAGCCGGGAGCAAATATAGCAGCAGAATCTGACAAGTGCAGCTTTCCCGGCAGAAGTTTCACGATTACGCCGTACCCCCCTGAGTGAAAACCAGGTCGTGAATGTAACCTTTGCCTTTCCTCCTGCGATATTCGTCCTATCTAATTTCATACGGATCAATTAGGGATTAAGTAAGTTCACGATCCCTCAGCATCATCCTAATTCGGTAATACCCTTGCAATTTAATTGAAAGTTCGATGAACCGTTCGGATTCGTGACAATGTATTGTAGCTGAACGGTAATAGTCGATTTATATGTATGTGTGGATTCGAAGTTATGAGAGGATTTATGGTATTGATAATAGGAGTTTGAATGTGAAACTTAAGAGTTTTGGGATTTTGGTATTTTGGAATTTTGAAATTTTGGAATTTTGGAATTTTGGAATTTTAAAATTCTGAAATTTTGGAATTTCAAAATTTGCCAATTTTCCAATCCCTTAATTTCCTAAGGTCCCAATTTGCCAATTTCCCAATCTCTTAAATTCCCAATTTGCCAATTTCCCAATCTCTTAAATTCCCAATTTGCTAATTTCCCAATCTCTTAAATTCCCAATTTGCTAATTTCCCAATCTCTTAATTTCCCAACACCTTCATTTCTTAAATTGCTAATTTCCCAATCTCCTAATTTTCTAATTTTCTAATTTCCTAATCTCTTAATTTAACTTCCCAATCTCTTAATTTTCCAATTTGCTAATTTCCCAATCTTTTAATTTCCCAATTTGCTAATTTCCTAATCTCTTAATTTCCCAACTTGCAAATTTCCCAATCTCCTAATTTCCCAATCCCTTACTTTCTCAATTTGTTAACTTCCCAATCTCTTAATTTTCCAATTTGCTAATTTCCCAATCTCTTAACTTCCAACCCCTTAATTTCCCAAGCTTTTAATTTCCCAATTTGCTAATTTCTCAATCTCTTAATTTCCCAATTTGCTAATTTCTCAATCTCCTAATTTCCCAATTTGCTAATTTCTCAATCTCCTAATTTCCCAATTTGCTAATTTCCCACTCTCTTAGTTTCCCAATTTCCTAATTTCACAATCTCTTAATTTCTCAATTTGCTAATTTTCCAATATCTTAATTTCTCAATTTGCTACTTTCTCAATCTCCTAATTTCCCACTTTGCTAATTTCTCAATCTCCTAATTTCCCAATTTGCTAATTTCCCACTCTCTTAGTTTCCCAATTTCCTAATTTCACAATCTCTTAATTTCTCAATTTGCTAATTTTCCAATATCTTAATTTCTCAATTTGCTACTTTCTCAATCTCCTAATTTCCCACTTTGCTAATTTCTCAATCTCCTAATTTCCCAATTTGCTAATTTCCCACTCTCTTAATTTCCCAACCCCTTAATTTCCCAGTTTGCTAACTTCCCAATCTCTTATATTCCCAATTTGCTAATTTCCAAATCTCTTTATTTCTCATTTTTCAAATTTCCACATTCAAAACTCCAAAAAAATAAAATACTCCAAACTCCCCAACTCGAAAACCAGAAAATTACTAGAACCCTCTCATCCCCAAAAAATCCCCCTCTCCCCAACATTCAATCAACCCCCCCGAAAACGTACCAAAACGAATAACATCAATTACACCTAATAAACCCTAAAACCATAATTGAAATTTCACGAAATAAAACTACACGAGCACACGAAATTCATGCTCATTAATATATCACTTTCACATCTGCAGTACCCTTAGTTCTTTAATTAAAATTCTTGAAAAGAGAAGGCTCATTAAAAATTCCTTTTCAATCTCAATAAAAGCAACTTGCTTCCCGTAATTGTGTAATGCCTGCACACATTCTGATGAATTCGGTAAAGTGCATAAACGAGAATGCATCCTGTATGACACGAACTCCTATATTTACGTAGACGTACGAGCCGGCACACGCGTGTCCTTTCGCTCGTGTAATCTAATTTTCAGGGTTAATTAGCGAGTTAAATGCATATTAAGGTCTTCTCGTTCTGGGACAGTTGATGATAATTGGATGAAATCTGTCACTCTATTAAGGCCGTCGTTACTTTGCTCTGTATGCGAATGTACATATTCATTCGGTGGCGTTAATGGAACTTTGTTAATTCATCTTTCGATATATCACCGTGTCAGTTATCGGTCCAATTTTGTAACTGAAATTTTCGGGTATTGGAAATATTTATAATGAGGTAAAATGTGGATAGCAAGTAGAGTGAAAGATATTTAGTAATAAAATATTTGGTGGGTTTTTGTTGGGAAATGGCGATATAGGGAGAGGGGGTTGTGAGAGTGAATTGTTCTTTGGTGGGAAGTTTTTAGGATTAGAATGTTTGGATATGGAAGGGTGGAATGGAAGGTTTGAAAATTTTGAACTTGAGAATTTGGAAATGGGGGTTTGGAGATTTGGGGAATTATGGGGTTGGAATTTAGGAGATTTGGGGAATTAGAGGGTTGGGATTTAGAAGATTTGGGGAATTATATAGTTGGGATTTAGACGATTTGGGGAATTATAGGGTGGGGATTTAGAAAATTTGGGGAATTAGAGGGTTGGGATTTAGAAGGTTTGGGGAATTAGAGGGTTCGGATTTAGAAGATTTGGGGAATTAGAGGGTTGGGATTTAGAAGGTTTGGGGAATTGCAGGGTTGGGATTTAGAAGATTTGTGGAATTATAGGGTTGGGATTTAGAAAGTTTGGGGAATTAGAGAATTTGGAAATCTAGAGATTTGGAATTTGGGGAATTTTGAGATTTGGACAATTGGAGAATTGGACAACTAGAGATTTGGGCAAGTTACAGGGTTGGGATTTAGAAGGTTTGGGGAATTAGAGGATTGGGATTTAGAAGGTTTGGGGAATTACAGGGTTGGGATTTAGAAGATTTGGGGAATTAGAGGGTTGGGATTTAGAAGGTTTGGGGAATTAGAGGGTTCGGATTTAGAAGATTTGGGGAATTAGAGGGTTGGGATTTAGAAGGTTTGGGGAATTGCAGGGTTGGGATTTAGAAGATTTGTGGAATTATAGGGTTGGGATTTAGAAAGTTTGGGGAATTAGAGAATTTGGAAATCTAGAGATTTGGAATTTGGGGAATTTTGAGATTTGGACAATTGGAGAATTGGACAACTAGAGATTTGGGCAATGGGAGAATTGGGCAATTGGAGAATTGGACAATTAGAGAATTCGAGAAGTGGACAATTGGACAATTTAAGAATGGACAATTGGAGTATTGGACTATTGGAGATTTAGGACATTAGACAATTAGAAAATTTAGTAACTTGAAGATACCAGAAATAAGAATCCTTGAAGACGCAATATTTTGAAATATGACAATTTGAAATACTCAAAAGTCTTCATAATCAAAAAATTTCAAAACCCAATTTTCAAACTCCCCCAACTCCAACTAACAAACATTTCTCCATCCAATAATTCCAAAAATTGAATAAAACCTAAAAATAGCACTAAATCAGTCCAATAAAATCCTCCACTACCCCAACTACCTCCACCTCCATATATCACGGCTTACTTCCATTGTCCCGGTATACCCAGAAAAATACTCCTCGTACACCTCATATTCTGGATGTCTCGCATAATTTAATTCTTTTCCGTCGATCGATGTCGGAGAATTCCTCGAAAGTAATAGAAAGGATAAGTTGGTCTGACGAAAGTTTTCGCGGTTGGATTTATTGCTCGTTCGATCGCGGCCAAGTTCGCGAAAGTTAAGGGTTATGGTGTTGGCTTAGGGGATGGGGAACGAGATTTTCTTTTGCGGTGCGCGAGAAACTTGGGCTTCTCGATGCATGGTACTTCAGAATTTTTATTGGGGACGCATCGTCGAAGCGATTTCGTCCTGGAGAGCCGTGTTACCAGCGAGAAATCGACCGACGTAATTTCATGGTTGGTACAGTCAATGGCAAATATGGTATTACTAGGTGAATCGTGGATTGCAGTAACAAAATGTGTTGATCGAGTTGGTATCTAGTGATTTTTTATCGTGGGGTTTGGTATCTGGGGATTTGGGAGGTAAGGATTTTGGGATTTAGGGTTTTTTTTCAATTTGGGGATTTTTAGATTTAGGAATTTGGAATTTGGTATTTAGGGATTTTGGGAATTTAGGGATTTGGGATTTAGCGATTTGGGATTTTGGGATTTTGGGATTTTAGGGATTTGGGATTTAGCGATTTGGGATTTTGGGATTTTGGGATTTTAGGGATTTGGGATTTAGCGATTTGGGATTTTGGGATTTTGGGATTTTAGGGATTTGGGAAATTTGGGATTTTGGGATTTTGAGATTTTGGAATTTTGGGATTTTAGGAATTTAGGGATTTGGGATTTTGGGATTTAGCGATTTGGGATTTTGGGATTTTGGGATTTTAGGAATTTAGGGATTTGGGATCTAGGGATTTGCAATCTAGGGATTTGTGACTCTAGAGATTTGGAACTCCAGGGATTTAGGATCTAGGGATTTGGGATTTTGGGATTTTGGGATTTTAGGAATTTAGGGATTTGGGATCTAGGGATTTGGAACTCTTGAGATTTGGGACTCTAGGGATTTGGGACATTAGAGATTTGTGACTCTAGAGATTTGGAACTCTAGGGATTTGAGATCTATGGATTTGGGATTTTGGGATTTCGAGATTTTGGAATTTTGGGATTTTAGGAATTTAGGGATTTGGGATCTAGGGATTTGCAATCTAGGGATTTGTGACTCCAGGGATTTGAGATCTAGGGATTTGGGATTTTGGGATTTTGAGATTTTGGAATTTTGGGATTTGGGATTTAGGGATTTGCAATCTAGGGATTTGTGACTCTAGGGATTTGGAACTCTAGAGATTTGGGACTCTAGGGATTTGGGACATTAGAGATTTGTGACTCTAGAGATTTGGAACTCTAGGGATTTGAGATCTATGGATTTGGGATTTTGGGATTTCGAGATTTTGGAATTTTGGGATTTTAGGAATTTAGGGATTTGGGATCTAGGGATTTGCAATCGAGGGATTTGCCATCTAAGGATGTGAGGCTCTAGGGATTTGGAACTCCAGGGATTTGTGACTCTAGAGATTTGGGACTCTAGAGATTTGTGACTCTAGGGATTTTGAATTATAGGGATTTGGAGATCTAGGGATCTGGAACTCTAGAGATTTGGAACTCTAGGGATTTGGGACTCTAGGGATTTGGAGATCTAGGGATTTGGAACTGTAGGGATTTGGAGATCTAGGGATTTGGAACTCGAAGGATTTGGGACTGTAGGGATTTGGAGATCTAGGGATTTGGAACTCTAAGGATTTGGGATCTGGGGATTTGGGGTTTGTAATCTAGGGATTTGAGATCTAGAGATTTGGAATCTGGTGATTTGGGATTTAGGGATTTTTTTATTTGAAATTTTCAAGATTGAGGGATGTTTTCAGTTAGAAATTTTCAGATCCAGGGCTTTGGTATCTAGGGATTTTTTTATTTGGGTTTTTTATGATCTAGGGATTTTTTGATCTAGAGATTTTTGGATCTAATGATTTGGGATCTAGTGATTTGCGTTTTAGGAATACCAAGTCCAGGAAATCAAAATTTAGTGATTTTGTGATATAAAAATAGGAGATATATTGATTTACAAACATAGAGATTCGGAGTATAGAAATTTGTGCATGTAAAGATTTGGTATTCGTGGATTTGATATCCAGGGATATTCTATCAGTCCAGTTGATTGTCTAGTAATTTTGAAACCTATAAACTTGATAATCTAGTAATATACACATTCACATATTCCTAAATCTTTGAATCCAACAACGTGAGAATTCAGAAGTGTGTATAAATAATTCGATAACCGAAGCATGCAAAAGTAAAAAAATTTGTCAGTACGAAATTATGAGAACGAAATAATTCACGAAGTGTGAAACTTGCATATATGCAAATGAAGCTTAAGCTGCACCAGAGTGTACATAGTTGCATCTTCCGCTCGTTCACAGCGTCGTTACGAATTTTTACGTGTGATTTTAGTAGGCTTTTATTCCCCGCGAAACTGGGACGCGTGTTGGCGATAAAGTTTTTTATCAACTTTTATAGAGCTTGTCTATTTTTGTGCCAATCGGTGCTCGATGTTTGGATGCGTTTTTGCTTTTCAGCTTCGATTTGTTTTTAGGATCAAACAAATTGAAGGGATCGCAGTGATTTGCTCTTGGAAATTTATGAGAAAGGATTCGAATCATTTTGGAGGATTGACAGTTTTGGAAATGTTGACACGCGATGAAAGCTCTGATAAACCTCGATTGGATTAAATTGAGAAGTTTATGGATTTTCGGTGGTACTGATAAAATATTGACGCCAGTGATCGGGAATTTATTAGACTTGTGAACCACAGTTTCTAATGAAATCTTTTAAAGTAGGTTAAAAATTGCTATCAAATTGTGATTATGGTTAATAAAAATTTGTTGTAATAATTTTATAAATTGTCTGTTTTTATTAGTGGATTTAAATATTATAATCTTTTCGTTTAAACAAAATTTATTTTGTACTAATTTATTGTTAAGAATTTTTTAGAACATCAAGTTTGCATTAATTGAATTAATAAAATTTAAAAAATTTTTAATTATAATTAAATTTTTTGTCTGAAATTATTTCTTCTATAATTTTATTTTATTTCAATCTTCAAATTTACTTAAAAATAATTTAAACTCTCATCATTAAATGTAATCACTTATTATTCACTCTAAAAATAATCAATTTTTATTATGTGATAAATGATAACAGTGAGAGTATACAATTTTATAATTTGAATATTTGTGATTTGGAGAAGTAATGAAGGATTATTATTTTGTTGAATATGGTTAGTTTAATTTTGCAATAAAATTGATCGAAAGGTTTAAATGTGATTTGAAGTTAGAATGGTAGAGAAGGTAACGAGTGGGCAGAGACAAAAGGAATGAAGACTCTTAGACATAGATGGCGCCATCGTTCTTTCTACTGATCTTTTAGTAAATACATTTAGGGTCGATCTTTTCACTGCAAAATTATATTTATAAATGTTTAAAAAACTTAAGAATTAATACTACTTAATATCTATTGAAAATTGTTATAATATGAAGATGATAAACAAAAATTTATTTTAAAATGTACAATCATTAATTTCTCTTTCAACTTCTAATTTATTTTTCATAAAAAATTATTGTGACTAACAAATAAAATGAATGCCAAAATTAATAATTAACCAATAAAAAAATTTCTAAAATTAATGCAACTAATATGCAACTAATATTGTAAGTAATAATTTTATTTTTCAAATTATTCAGATAAAAAATTCTGAAAATAGAAGCCATCTTTTCAAAATAAAGATTAAAAATTGTATCTATCCAGAGAGTTCTAAATAAAAATTAAAATAAATTATTTTATAACATCTGAAAGTTTCAAGATTTTTAAATTTGAAAAATTTTGAAAATCTTAGTTTTGAAAATTAAATTTCTTATCAAATTATTGTTACTTGGAATCAGTTTTCTTACAAAATTATTTTTAGTAAAAATCCATTTTCTCACAAAATTATTACTATTAAAAATTGAAATATTGTTCCTAATAAAATTATTTCTGTTATTACTTATTTCATACCCTCAGTCCGCCATATTATGATAAATCATTTTCCCTCTAATTTAGTATTATATTTAGCCCACTCAGGACACTAAAAACACTCCTCACATTCGAGATACCTGTAGAGAAACTTTGCTCTCTGCAAATACCCGTTTGAATCAAGAACTCGGACCATCTAGAAGTGTTTAAATTCAAAACACTGATATTCTGTGGGCGTCGTTAACGTTACGGCCAGCAATGCAATAAAACGACGTTTTTACAACTCTCTTATTTTATGAAATGTTAGGGAAGAGATATCTGGAGAGAAGATATCTAGGGATTTGGGGAGGAGATCTTTTGGGAGGAAATATCTGGGAAATTGGGGTGTATTTAGGAGATTTGATATTTGAGAATGAGGCAATTTAGAAAATTAGAAATTTACAAATTACCAAATCACCAAATTCCCAAATCTTCAAAGGCCCCAATCTCCAAAGTCCCAAATCTCCGAAGACCCCAATCTCCAAATTCCCAAATTTGCAAATTTCCAAATCTCCAAAGACCCCAATCTCCAAATTCCCAAAACTCCAAAGACCCCAATCTCCAAATTCCCAAATTTGCAAATTCCCAAATCTCCAAATCCCCAAATCTCCAAAGGCCCCAATCTCCAAATTTCCAAATCTTCAAAGACCCCAATCTCCAAAATCCTAAATCTCCAAATCCCCAAATCTCTAAAGGCCCCAATCTCCAAATTCCCAAATCTCCAAAGACCCCAATCTCCAAATTCCCAAATCTCTAAATTCCCAAATCTCCAAATCCCCAAATCT
>NW_003797242.1:3368969-3407785 GCF_000220905.1 Megachile rotundata
CCATCCCCCTCCTATCCCCCGTCCCCCATCCTATCCCTCATCCTCCCTCCTATCCCCCATCGCTCTTCCTATCGAAACGGTCCTTCTTCTAGGGGCGCCGGAAGCGTGAGTCTTTCCACACTACCTGCGCTATCTTCCCAGGTGTACGTAATTGGATTTCTGTCTTCCTAAATAAAAAAAAAAGACACTAGGTGATCAGTAGGTGGTAAGACAAGTAGTAGTAGACACTAGGTGATCAGTAGGTGATCAGACAAGTAGTAGTGAACAGTAGGTGGTCAGACAAGTAGTAGTGGACACTAGGTGGTCGGAAAGTGGTCAGACAAGTAGTAGTAGACACTAGGTGATCATTAGGTGGTCAGACAAGTAATAATAGACACTAGGTGATCAGTAGGTGGTCAGACAAGTAGTAGTAGACACTAGGTGATCAGTAGGTGGTCAGACAAGTAGTAGTGGACACTAGGTGGTCAGTAGGTGTTCAGACAAGTAGTAGCACACACTAGGTGGTCAGACAACTAGTAGTAGACACTAGGTGGTCAGACAAGTAGCAGTAGACACTAAGTCAGTAGGTGCTCAGGCAAATAGTAGTGGACTGTAGGTGGTAAGACAAGTAGTACTGGACAATAAGTGGTCAGACAATCAATTGAATTTGAGTAATAAATTTTTTATACTGAATTTTAATAGTAATAATAACACTCTGAACGTTAATAAAGCTTGCCAAAAATTTTTAATAAATAGTAACTCCATTCTTAATGAACACTGACGATTATTCTAAAAATATTTTTAAACCATATAAACTTTTTAAATATATATTTTTATTTTTTCCTTCCCACTGTATATCTTACAGTCTCTAACAATATTTATCACTAGTTTATAATATTCATTGGCTCATCCATTTTAATAAAATTAATTTTGATAAATATAGAACAAGAATAAAAGAACATATGTTTTTCAAACATAATCTTGTCAGTACTCATTATTTTTGAAAATGTTTAATTTCTTTTTTTAACAAACACTATTAGGAATAAAAAAAAGTAATAATCATAACCGTGATAGCGAAGGTGGTTGAGTGGCAGGTTCTTGAACTACTTCGTCGCGAGTTCAAATCCACTTGTGATCCACATTTTTTTTCCCATCGTTAGAGACACTCTGCACCTATTTTCTATCTTTAATAATCTACTAACAATAATAATTGCTAACTGTAATAAATATCATTACATCAACATGATATTATAATTGCTCTTAACTGCAATCATATACAAACTTTAAAATATCTCCTTGTAAATTAATTTATAATAACAAAAGTTTGTATAATAATGTCAAATAATGTACAGATGTAAATCCACCAATTGGCGCCTGGTTTCATTCATTAAAATGTAGTTTATGTATAGTTATCGATATTCTCGAATAAATATGAAGAAAATAGGAAAAATAGTGTGTATAAACGCAAGATATACGAAAATGCTGAGGTTACGCTGATAATGCACTTTTTACTGGGCTTGTAATAATTGTTGTGACAGCATATTAACTACACGAGGATTTTATTCGCAGGAACATGGACAGTCCAATTATTATTATCTGATCAAATACTGCCCTTATTTTACTTGGCCAATGGCAAAATTATCATGTTGTGTAACATACTGGGAAGTCCAACGTCAACATTTAGATTATTTTATTATCGATTAACTGGTTGGACAAATTCCAGGTTTTCAATGTGCAGTGCAGTGATTTGGAAAATTGGATTATTGAGAATTTGAGAATTTAAAAATTTGGGATGAGCAAACTTTTAAGAATTTGGGAAGTTAGGAATTTAAGGGTTTTGAGAATTTGGGAATTTTAGGTTTTGGAAATTTGAGATATTGGAAATGTAGGAATTCAGAAGTTTAGATATTTGGAAAGGTGGAATTTTGAAAATTTTGGTACTTGTAGAAAAAAGAATTTGGAAATATTGGTATTTGGGAGAATTTGGGAATTTTAGGTTTTGGAAATTTGAAATATTGGAAATGTAGGAATTCAGAAGTTTAGATATTTGGAAAGGTAGAATTTTGGAAATTTTGGTACTTGGAGAAAAAAGAATTTGGAAATATTGGTATTTGAAAAAATAGAAATTTGCAATCCTTCCCTCCAAACATCACAAATAATATCTCCATCCAAAGAATAAATAAAGATTCGAGAACAACAGAAATATAATGTCATTAGTTATCGAAACAAAGAGTAACAATCCCGAAGTGTAATTTGATTTTCAAACAAAGGGTGCCTTTCAATTCCCGTTATAAGCTTCCAACAAAGAGAGAGGTAGGTTCCGAGGGTAAGTTAATAAATGTGAAATGAATAAAAAGAAGTTTCCCGGCAATTGTATCCTATTAGAACGGGAAGAAAAGTAGCTCCGTAGCTCGCAAGTAGAATAAGCCGGTGACTGGTCGGACGCAACATTATTCACTGCAGTAACGACACAACTTTCCATTTGTATAAAACAAACATCGAATAAAAACTCCGGAAAACTACCGAATAAATATGTAACGAACATAGCTCCTTTATCAACCTACATTTTCTTCAAATAATAAGGAACTTCTCATTTTATTTCGTGTACAGAACAACAGCAGTTTTTCAAATTTAAAATAGGAGAAACACGTAATAATATCGTTATATTAATTTATACTAACGTAGGAGAGAATAAAAATTATTTAAGTAATTTATGGTAAATTTATTTTCACTGATCAGCGTTTTCTTATTGTTAGATTTAAATTTTCAAGCTTAAATTTCCATGAGGATTTTTGTTATCTCACATTTTAACTGTGTGATTAGGATGGGTGGTCAGACAAGTAGTATAGGATAGTAGGTGGTCAGACAAGTAGTATAGGATTGCAGCTGGTAGTCAGACAAGTAGTATAGGATTGCAGTTGGTGGTCAGACAAGTAGCATAAGCTAGTGAGTGGTCAGACAAGTAGTATAGGATTGTAACGGGTGGTCAGACATTGGGAATTTGGAGATTGGGGCCTTTGGAGATTTAGGGATTTAGAGATTTGGGAATTTAGAGGTTTGGAAATTTGCAAATTTGGGAATTTGGAGATTGGGGTCTTTGGAGATTTGGGGATTTAGAGATTTGGGAATTTAGAGATTTGGGAATTTAGAGGTTTGGAAATTTGCAAATTTGGGAATTTGGAGATTGGGAATTTGGAGATTTGGGAATTTAGAGATTTGGAAATTTGCAAATTTGGGAATTTGGAGATTGGGGTCTTCGAGATTTGGGAATTTAGAGATTTGGAAATTTGCAAATTTGGGAATTTGGAGATTGGGAATTTGGAGATTTGGGAATTTAGAGATTTGGAAATTTGCAAATTTGGGAATTTGGAGATTGGGAATTTGGAGATTTGGGAATTTAGAGATTTGGAAATTTGCAAATTTGGGAATTTGGAGATTGGGAATTTGGAGATTTGGGAATTTAGAGATTTGGAAATTTGCAAATTTGGGAATTTGGAGATTGGGAATTTGGAGATTTGGGAATTTAGAGATTTGGAAATTTGCAAATTTGGGAATTTGGAGATTGGGGTCTTCGGAGATTTGGGGATTTGGAGATTTGGGAATTTGGAGATTTGGGAATTTGGAGTATGGGGCCTTTGGAGAATTGGGAACTTGGAGATTTGGTAATTTAGAGGTTTGGAAATTTGCAAATTTGGGAATTTGGAGATTGGGGTCTTTGGAGATTTGGGGATTTGGAGATTTGGGAATTTAGAGATTTGGGAATTTAGAGGTTCGGAAATTTGCAAATTTGGGAATTTGGAGATTTGGGAATTTGGAGATTTGGGAATTTGGAGATTTGGGAATTTGGAGATTTGGGAATTTGGAGATTTGGGAATTTGGAGATTTGGGAATTTGGAGATTTGGGAATTTGGAGATTTGGGAATTTGGAGATTTGGGAATTTGGAGATTTGGGAATTTGGAGATTTGGGAATTTGGAGATTTGGGAATTTGGAGATTTGGGAATTTGGAGATTTGGGAATTTGGAGATTTGGGAATTTGGAGATTTGGGAATTTGGAGATTTGGGAATTTGGAGATTTGGGAATTTGGAGATTTGGGAATTTAGAGGTTTGGAAATTTGCAAATTTGGGAATTTGGAGATTGGGCCCTTTGGAGATTTGGGATTTTGGAGATTTGGGAATATGCAAACTTAGGAATTTGAAGATTTGTTACTTTGCAAATTTAAGAATTTTGAGATGTAGGAATTTGAAAATTTTGAAAGTTGGACAATTGGAGATTTGGAAAGGTAGAAACTCAAAAACTTAGGAGTTTCAGAAATTATAAGTAGACAATGTGGCCACCAGTAATAAAATTCAAACTTACAAATTTCCACATGTGATGTAGTGGACAGTAGGTGGTCAGACAAGTAGTATAGGATTGTAGTTGGTGGTCAGACAAGTAGTATAAGCTAGTGAGTGGTCAGGCAAGTAGTATAGGATTGTAACCGGTGGTAAGACAAATAGTATAAGCTAGTGAGTGGTCAGGCAAGTAGTATAGGATTGTAACTGGTGGTCAGGCAAGTAGCATAAGTTAGTGAATGGTCAGGCAAGTAGTATAGTATTGTAACTGATGGTCAGACAAGTAGCTAAGCCATTGTGACTGGTTATACAAGTAATATTTTCAATCGTACATGATCAGATAAATAGTATTTGAGGTCTTGAGTGATCTAAAAATATAATAACAAAAAAAAATGAAGAAGAAATTTTATTCCTGAAGGGGGTAAATTTTATTTAATCTCATTACTTTAATCTACCCTATTACCAATAAAAATGATTGAAATAATATTTAGTATTTATGTATATAATTATGACGAATCTAACGAGTAAAAACTGAGAAGAAGAAAATTATACTTGAAGAGGTAAAATTTGATTTAATTTCGCGGAACTCTCCTCAGTATTTTTCATATATTTTCTTTGAAAACGGACTCTCAAGGCTTTTGTTAGCGCGTTCCACGTTTGTAAAGACGTTTATAAAGGATCCTACGCAAACTTGGCTGAAATGAGACTTTAAAGTTCTCATTTACCTTAGAAAGTAATTATGCTAATTGAACGGTTGTTCCCTGAGTGTGCACATTTTATCTGTTATACAAATATCGCGGCACATTAAAGCTTTTTTAAATATTGCGATCCTCGACAGGAGACGAGACACGGCGGTCCGAGTGGAGAATTTCATAATAATTGTCCGGAGCAATAAACAAAGCTCAAAGAGACAATGGCCTCAAACAGGTCAACTGAAATATTTCGCGAATCGTTCGGAAGAGTACTAAATATTTAACGAAAAAAAAAATATTACCTCGGCAAAGCAACTTCAATATCCTTTATTTTCATTTCCGCGATTCAATTCTCTTTTTGCGCTTTCAGAAAATTAATTCGAAATGCACCCTTTTAGCGAAAGCATCATTTTTCTTTAATTATTCGCGCTGATTAATTGCGCGTTCGATTTGTTTCTGGTAATTGGAGGATATTTCATTAATTCCATGACGTGTGTGTGGTCTTTTTACGTTTTCATATGTTCAATTATATAAGAGGGATGTTTTTGAAATATGTTTTCTCCTGGAACTGAGAGAAAACAGTCATGTTGCTTCAGAAAAGATATCTGACAACAGACGTGCAATTTTCTCTTGTTTTCATTCGTTTTGTGTCCTTTGCTGAATCTTAGATTTAATATCATTTACTGCAGCTGTGCTCTGAAATGTTTACATCCATTTTTTTAATTCCTGGAAGCGTAATATATTGTTTTAATATTTTTTTTTAATATTGTGCTAAAACTTTGGTACAGATAATAATTATTTATAACAGTTAATAAGTTGTATAGTTAACCAAACTTAAATAATAAAAAAATAAAAAATAATTAAATAAAATAAAAACCAACAGTTATTAATATTACGTTGTCTTTTCTGAAAGATCAATGGTGACCCACATTTCAAGTATAATACCTTTTAAATATTAAATTAAATGAATGTATTCGAATTTAATTAAACTACCTCAAAGGAAAGAAATATCAATAACCCTTTGTTCTTAATAAATCTATTCAAAACTCGCAGTATAAAGAATAATAAAAATCTTCAGTCGGTAACAATCAAAATTTCGCAACGTCAGCTAATTGACCGTCGACTAACTGACTGTCAAATATTCTTCGGTGAAGAAACTGATGGTATCAGCAGTTCGAATGTACCGAAATCTTTTTTCGGACCATTCTTTATTGGATTTACGGAAATCCTACCTCAGATCCTAGACTATTTGTTCAACTCCGGGTTCTGTGTGAAACTTCTCTTTTACCACACTCCGGATTTTTCGAACAGCTACCTTTTATTACGTTGGTTAACTTGTTCGACTTTGTTGTACTCTGTGACTGACAAATTTCTTGGAGGAATTTGTTCGCTGAATTTTTTTTATTTATTGTGGAGTGTTGTTTGGGAATTTTGGAATTTGGGGATTTTAGGGATTTTAGGGATTTTTGGAATTTTAAGGATTTTAGGGATTTTAGGAATTTATGGGATTTTAGAAATTTTTAGGATTATAGGGATTTTTGAAATCTATGGGATTTTAGGGATTTTGGGGATTTTAGGAATTCCTGGAATTGTAAGGATTTTAGGGACTTTAGGAGTTTTAGGGATTTATAGAATTTTAGAAATTTTTAGGATTTTAGGGATTTCAGGAATTTTTGGGATTTTAGGAATTTTGGGAATTTTAGAGATTTTAGGGATTTATAGGATTTTAGTGATTTATGGGATTTTAGGGATTTATGGGATTTAAGGGATTTATGGGATTTTAAGAATTTTAGGAACTTTAGGAGTTTTAGGGATTTATAGAATTTTAGAAATTTTTAGGATTTTAGGGATTTCAGGAGTTTTTGGGATTTTAGGAATTTTAGAGATTTATGGGATTTTAGGGGTTTATGAGATTTTAGAGATTTATGGGATTTCAGGAATTTATGGGATTTTAGGGATTTATGGAATTTTAGAAATTTTTAGGATTTTTGGGATTTCAGGAATTTTTGGGATTTTAGCAATTTTGGGATTTTAGCAATTTTGGGAATTTTATAGATTTTAGGGATTTATAGGATTTATGGGATTTTAGGGATTTATGGGATTTTAAGAATTTTAGGAACTTTAGGAGTTTTAGGGATTTATAGAATTTTAGAAATTTTTAGGATTTTAGGGATTTCAGGAGTTTTTGGGATTTTAGGAATTTTAGAGATTTATGGGATTTTAGGGGTTTATAAGATTTTAGGGATTTATGGGATTTCAGGAATTTATGGGATTTTAGGGATTTATGGAATTTTAGAAATTTTTGGAATTTTGGGGATTTTAGGTATTTTGGGGTTTAGGGATTTTGGGATTTTTTGATTGAGGTATTTTAGGATTTAGGAATTTAGGGATTTTGGAGTTTTAAGGATCTAGGGATTTGGAGATTTAGTATTTTATAATTCAGGAATTTATACATTCAGTCATTTTAGAATTTAGAGATCTAAGTATTTAGGGATTTGAGAATTTAGAGATTTTGAAATTTTTGATACTTTGGGTATTTGGAAACTTTGAAATTAAGTATTTGGAAATTTCAACATCTAGGAAGCCAGAGGGCTGAGAATTTAGGAATTCAATAATTTGGAGAGAAATTTATGAATTTACAAATCTGACAATTTATGAATTTTGTATTTTAACGACATATTATTTGAGAACTCACGCATTCGGAAATTAAAGAATTTAAAATTATCTGTCATCAGTAATACCATCAAGCGCACCAGTTTCAACCCCCATGACGGCTCTCGAATTCTGCAACCACAGTTTTTGCCACAGTTTTTCCACTCGGATTTTATTTCTATTTTTCCCCGCCTTCTGTTCCCTTCGCTATCACGAACGACCGCAAAACTTCCTAATCTACTTGGCCAACCACGTTCGCGAGCTTCAACCAAGTTTATGAACATTTATTTCCCCGTGGCGGAAACTGCCGGTCTCGAATTATCCTGACGTTAAGCGTTCACCTTTAACCTCTGCCCACTCGCGGCCGCGTTTATGGCCAGATGAAGCATAAAAAGGGCACGCGCCGTTATTATCGCAGAAATGACAGCGTGTTAGATTTTTCGCTCGCGGTACAGTGGACACGAAACCGTGACCGCTGACGGAAAGTTTTCTATGGGATGTGGGCGTACCATGACCGCCAGTTCCTCTGATATTTATACACTCTGCAAGGAGAAAAAAAAGGAACGGAGATAAAAAGATCGCCGACAAACGACGCGAACGGGTTGCTCGTTATATCGCAGCCTTTCCACTATTGGAAAAATGATTTATCGAGGGATCGTTAACGGGCAAAAAAAGGGAAAGTGACTAAGGAGGATGATTTCATGTTTTTTGCTGTGTTGGAAGATTGTTTCAAAGTGTACTGCTTTTTCTTTTTTTTGTATTTTCACCCCTTTTTGGGTTACCATGCTTGTGCGAGTGTGAAGCAGTTATATGGAAATACATTTGTGAATATATTTACTCTATCTGTTCGATCTATTTGGAATTTAGGTTGTGTTCATAAATTCTGATAGTTTCGTATGGGAACCTATCATTTTTATAATAAAAACAAATTGAGAATTGACAAATTGAGAATTGACGAATTGAGAATTGACAAATGGAGAATTGACAAATTGAGAATTAACAAATTGAGAATTGACAAATGGACAATTTGAGAATTTAAAAAATATTAATTAAACGAGGTAAGAAATGAGAAGCTTGAACCATAAAGAAATATTGTGTAAGCAATCTTAATTTTAACGAGAACATGAAAAAAATGTGTAGGGAAGTTAAAAGGATTTGAAATAACGTTAAATTTATATTAATTAAAAGGGTAGTTAAACAGGAGCTTAAACTGTAAGGAAGAAGAAATGTTGTTTCAAGTAATTGTAATTTTAACGTGGAAGCAGGAAAATGAAGAAAATATGTAGTGAGATTAAAAGGGGTTCAAATAGCGTGGATAGGATGTTAAATAAATAAGGCAGTAAATGGGAATTTAAAATGTAAAGGAGGAATATTGCGTTTCTTGTAATTGGGATTGGGTGGTCAGGCAAGTAGTAGAGGACATTGAGGTGGTCAGACAAATAGTAGAGGACATTGAAGTGGTCAGACAAGTAGTAGTGAACAGTAGGTGATCAGACAAGTAGAATAAGATTGTCAGTGACAAGGCAAGGAGTAGAGTATCGTGGGCAGTTAGAGAAGTACTATGTAAGCACAGTAGGTGGTCAGACAAGTAGTAGTGAACAATAGGTAGTCAGACAAGTAGTAGTGAACAATAGGTAGTCATACAAGTAGAATAAGATTGTCAGTGACAAGGGAAGTAGCATAGTATTGTGGACAGAAAGAGAAGTACTATGTAAACACAATAGGTGGTCAGACAAGTATTAGAGGACATTGAAGTGGTCAGACAAGTAGTAGAGGACATTGAAGTGGTCAGATAAGTAATAGTGAACAGTAGATGGCCAGACAAGTAGAATAAGATTGTCAGTGACAAGGTAAGTAGTGTAGTATCGTGGGCAGTTGGAGAAGTACTATGTAAGCACAGTAGGTGGTCAGACAAGTAGCAAAGGATTGCAGCAGGTGGTCAGACAAGTAGTATAGGATTGCAGGTGGTGGTCAGATAAGTAGTTTAGGATTATGGATGGTGGTCAGACAAGTAGTAGAGGATAGAGGGTGGACAGAAAAGTACTATGTAAGCACAGTAGGTGGTCAGACAAGTGGTATAGTATCATAGGTAGTCAGACAAGTAGAATAGTATCATAGGTGGTAAGACAAGTAGAGTAGTATCATAGGTAGTCAGCCAAGTAGAATAGTATCATGGGTAGTCAGAAAAGTAGAATAGTATCATAGATAATAACACAAGTGAGAATAGTATCATAGGTGGTAAGACAAGTAGAGTAGTATCATAGCTACTCAGCCAAGTAGAATAGTATTATGGGTAATCAGAAAAGTAGAATAGTATCATAGATAATAAGACAAGTGAGAATAGTATCATAGGTAGTCTGAGAAGTAGAATAGTATCATAGGTAGTAAAACAAGTAGAATAGTATCATAGGTAGTCAGAGAAGTAGAATAGCATCGGTGATAGTCAAACAAGTAGTACAATACCATACCTGGTCAGACAAGTAAAATAGTATTGTTGATACTCAAACAAGTAGAATAGTATCATAGGTAGTCAGAGAAGTAGAATAGCATCGGTGATAGTCAAACAAGTAGTACAATATCATACCTAGTCAGACAAGTAGAATACTATTGCTGATAATCAAACAAGTAGTACAATATCATACCCAGTCAGACAAGTAGAACATTATCGCTGATAGTCAAACAAGTAGTGCAATATCCCACATAACCACACCAGTAACCTAACGTCATTACTATTTATATCATGCATTGCATACATAATTCCCATGAATATGTAACGCAAAACAAATACGAACCGACAAAAAAAGTAAAACTCTCTAATGCAACTGCACAAATGAGAGAAGACTGAACGAATGTTAAAGAAATGTAAATTTATGGGGAGACGTAAAATGATTAAAAGAAGAAAGAGCACGCGGGTCGCTTTCATGAAAGAAGTTCGATCAATCGACTTAATTAAGCCGCAATTTAAATTATTCAAATGAGGTGCGACATTTTCGAGTTAAGTGATTTTCTTGAATTTACATAAATTTAAACACGGAGCTGAGAGTAGATTCTTACGGTGAATGCATTAAACATGTTCTCAATCATAAAATTTTGAATTTGAAACCAATATTTGATCAAATCACTTCAGGTAATACAGTAAGGATATTATGAAAAATTATTTATTTTTAACAAAAGGTAGTCACATCGTCGATATAACTAAAACGTTTACGTTTTATGTTGAAATATTTATTCGAGACATTCATTGAAACTCTCCGGTAAATAAATGGAACACAGATTCGATAAATGTCGTTCGAGTTTTGTTTATTATTGTTTACTCCAACGAATTATGGCATTTCTATAAATCCGTATTTGGGTAGAATTGACTACTCTCCGCGTGTACCATAAAATCTATAGTATACCATCAACAAAATCGATCTCCCTTCAATCTAATCATTCTCCACTCTCGAACGCTATCTAATCATCAACCTGCTCCCTCCGTGCACCTGTTCTCTCGAACCAACAGCTCAGTTCAAATCAAATCCACAACCCCAACAAATCAGCCAAACATAATCCAATAAATTTAATCCGAAGCAAGAAAAATCCTAACAACGTAATCGACCGGCACCACGCAACACGCGATCTTTGAGCACGGCATGTAAAACTACTATCAAACTTTTCAATATAACGATCTCAATTTATTAACAAAGTGGGAACTAAATAAATTGGGGTTGCAATCAAAATATATAGAATTCCAATAAATATAAGGAATAGCAGTTTCAGATGAAATATGTTAAAAAGTTAAGGAAAAATTTCAGGAGATGTGTGATGTGTGCCTCACGAGTTGGCAGACGGAGACAATGAAGGCGATTCGATTGGCAACTCACCAAGTGTTCTTATTATCCAATCATAGGGTGCGTTATGAGTTACAAACATTTTTAGTGGAGAGACATTTAGTTGTGATGCAGTTTGTAGAAGTGGTAGATGTAGATACTGGAAGAGGGAAGTTGATACTTAGGTAGATACTAGTAGACACTTAGGAAGGTGGATATGGACAAGGTAGATATTGGAAGAAGTGGGAGCTTGTGAGGATGGAAACTTGTGAAGGTTGATACTTAGAAAGGTAGAAACCTAGGAAGGTTGACATGGAACAGGTGGATACTTGCAAAAGTGGCAACTTGTAAAGGTAGATACTTAAGAAGGTGGATGTGAGCAATGTAGATACTGGCAGAAGTAGGAGCTTGTGAAGAAGGAAACTTGTGAAGGTTGATACTTCCAAAGATAGATACCTAGGAAGGTAAATATGAACCAGGTGGATATTTGCAAAAGTATCAACTTGTGAAGGCAGATACTAGAAGAGTAAATATCTGCAAAGGTGGATACTAGAAAGGTAGAAACCTAGGAAGGTGGATATGAGCCAGGTGGAAAACTTGCAAGGATGGCAACTTGTGAAAGTAGATACTTAGGAAGGTGGATGTGAGCAATGTAGATACTGGCAGAAGTAGGACCTTGTGAAGGTTGATACTTCCAAAGATAGATACCTAGGAAGGTAAATATGAACCAGGTGGATATTTGCAAAAGTATCAACTTGTGAAGGCAGATACTAGAAGAGTAAATATCCGCAAAGGTGGATACTAGAGAGATAGATATCAAGGAAGGTGGATATGGATCAGGTAGATACTTGCAAAACTGGTAACTTGTGAAGGTGGATACTAGAAGAATGAATAACTGCAAAGTTGGATACTAGAGAGGTATATAGATACCTAGCAAGGTGGATGTGGAATAGATTGATACTTGCAAAGGTGGCAACTTATGAAGGTAGATACTTAGGAGGCTGAATGTGGTGAAGGTAGATACTAGTAGAGGTAGAAGCTTCTGAAGATAGAAACTTGAGAAGATTGAGACTTGCAAAGGTAGATACTTAGGAAGGTGGATGTGGACCAGGTGGATACTTGCAAGGGTGGCAGCTTGTGAAGGTGGATACTTAGGAAGGTGGATGTGGCGAAGGTAAATACTAGCAAAGGTAGAAGCTTGTGAAGATAGAGACTTGTCAAGGTTGATATTTAGAAGGTTAGATACCTAGGAAGGTGGATGTGGACCAGGTGGATACTTGCAAAGGTGGCAACTTGTCAAGGTGGATACTAGGAAGGTAGATATCTGGGAGGGTGGATATGGACCAGCTGAATACTTGCAAAGGTGGCAACTTGTGAAGGTGGATACTAGAAGCGTAATTATCTGCAAAGGTGGATACTAGAAAGGTATATACCTAGGAAGGTGGATGTGGACCAGGTGGAAACTTGCCTAGGTGGCAACTTGTGAATGTGGATACGAGAAGAGTGAATGCCAGCAAAGGTGGATACTGATAAGGTGATGGATATGGACCAAGTAGATACTTGTAAAAGTGACACCTTGTGAACTACATACTTGCAAAGGTAGTAATTATAATACTAGATACTTGCAAAGGTAGACACCACAAAAATGCATACTTGCAGTCCCAAGGCTCTAAATACCCGACACATATCGAACATATAAAACAAAAAGAGGATGACTACCCTTCGACAGACACTAGAAAAAAGAATACCATAACAGAAACCTAGTGCACATATGAAAAACGTCGATACTAAATAAACCACCGAATCCCGCCACCCAGCTAATACAATAGCAAGAACATCCCCAAGTAAACATCAAACTAAAATCACAGACATCCCACACAGATCTCGAAATTTCCCTGTTCCAATAAGGTAACTACCTCAAAAACCACGAGCCGAGCATACCTCTCACAAAACCACCTTAATCCTCATATCGCCGACCCCAACCCCAAGAAATTCGTCGAAATTCGTTGTTAACCGAAACCGGCGCAACATCAGCAAGTCCGAAAGTCCAAAACAATAGAACATCTGGTAACGCACAGCAGGGTGGCAGGGGTAGGCCTCGCAGGGCAGGGCAGGGCAAGAGCTGAACCTTCTAAGAGAAAGCGACGCAGGGCGGCAGAGACAGCGCACAGGGCGAAACATGAGAGTCCCGAGGGAGAACGAGACGGGTATACAGTGCGTCGAGCGTGGTAGCGACGGAGAGGGACTACAGGGAGGTGGGGGTTGTGGGAGGTGCGAGTAGGACAGATTCCCGGCGCCTGCGTGTTGATTCTTGAGAGCTCGCTCTCATCCGAAATCCAGGATTCCAGTCGCGAACGCGCCACCGGTAGAAAGTATTCGGAGGAGCGAGGATACGGTCGGTGACCTGGCTGTTAGCCGGCGAGCAGTTCACCCTCTTTCATCCCTCTCTCTCTCTGTCCCCTCTCTCCGCTTTCTCTCTCCTCCGAGCCACAAGTTAGGATCCACGAGGAACCGGCCGGCCGGTCCGCGACGAAAGGACCCTGTTCTACGGGGTCGTTCCCCAGGAAAATTCGCTACCGAAACAATTATAAACCCCGGTGAAGTGTGTCTTGTGGTCTGACGGTGTCAACGAACTCCGGAACTGACCCTGTGTGTCATCTGAACAAAGTCTGAACCATGACAGATCTCAAACCTGAGGTCTCGAAGAGTCACCCAGTGAATCTTGACTGAACCTGATCTGAAGAGATTGAGCCTGGTGTACGAGTCTGAAAGACTCCTTTCGACAAACGTGTATCCTACGAGACTAATTACAAAATTACCTGAAGATATTTGATAGTGCACGAACTTGACTAATGAGATAGTGGTTGGACGAGACATAACTGGCCAAACGAGACATAACTGGTCAAACGTAGTCTAATCAGGCTGGGATGTAATTGGCGCCGGTCAGATAGTCGCCGAGACTCGATTGGCCCTAAATTACGGCTCTGAAGAAAATCTACCTTCCGAGCCTTCTCTAAACAGACGAATGCTCTGGAGACTAAACAAGTCTATCAGATTTATTTTGAGGAGTGTTTGAACCAGTCTGGTGGACCGCGGTCCACCTGGAACTGGAAAACGGGTGAGGATTATTGTGTAGATTAGTGATTATGTGGAAGTGGATGTGTGGTTGATAGGAAGGATTCGTGTGTTCACAGAACTTTGGACGCTCCTGATTTATCAGGATCAAGGACGTCGCAAGCACCTGGGACACGCATGGTGTAGAACGAGTGTCGCAGCTAAAAGCGATCAGCATCGCTGGCACGTGTACATGCAGCGAGTACGCTTGAACAGCTTGCATGCACAGGTAAGGGGAGCTTGCAGTTCGATTAAGAGCGATCGAACGATTAATTTCGATCAGACTTGACGCGGGGATTAGGCTCTCTGAGATTGTTTCTTTAATGTGGATTTATTTGGTGGGGATATAGTGGGCAGGTGGATAATTGGAAGATTTATTGCGTGTTCGTATTAGAAAATTGAATTTTGAGGTGTGAAATTTGGGTTAATGTGATTTTGTTTGGGAGTGAAGGGAAGTTAACTGGTGATTACAGCAAGTTTAATATTATCAATATTGTCAATACTATCAATGTTATCAATATTATCAATACTATTAATATTATCAATATTCAGATTTATCAATATTATAAATTCTATCAAAGTTATCAATATTATCAGTAGTGTCAACGTTTTCAGTATTATCAATATAAGCATTCTATTAAATACTATCATTATTATCAATATTACCAGTATTATCAATATCATAAATACTATCAATATTATCAATATTCAGATTTACCAATATTGTAGATTCTATCAAAGTTATCAATATTATCAGTAGTGTCAACGTTTTCAATATTATCAATATAAGCATTCTATTAAATACTATCATTATTATCAATATTACCAGTATTATCAATATCATAAATACTATCAATATTATCAATATTCAGATCTATTAATATTATAAATTCTATCAAAGTTATCAATATTATCAGTAGTGTCAACGTTTTCAATATTATCAATATAAGCAATCTAATCAATATTATCATTATTATCAATATTATCAATATCATCAATACTATCAATATTATCAATATCATCAATACTATCAGTACTATCAATATCATCAATACTATCAATATTATCAATATCATCAATATTATCAGTACTATCAATATCATCAATATTATCAGTATTATCAATATCATCAATACTATCAAAACTATCAATATTATCAGTATTATCAGTATTATCAGTATTATCAATATTATCAATATCATCGATACTATCAATATCATCAGTATTATCAATGTTATCAATACTATCAATAGTATCAATATTATTACAATATTGTAAAGAATACATCAATTGTTTATTAACTGCTAATTCTTCATTTTTAACTAATCATTGTTTGATCGTTTTTAGTCATTGATTAAATATTCAGTTAAATGACCATCATAATTCATAATATTAATCATAATTTGTTAACCAGTCACTGATCAAACGTCAACTATTATATTTTATTAATTGAACTATCTATTATTAATTGAACGTTAACTGTGTTTTCACTGAATCATTGATCAACCATTACCTGTTAATTAATCATAGATCAGACATGCATCTCCTAATTAATCATCACTCCCTAATTAATCGTTACTTCCTATTTTATCATTAATTGTTACTTCCTATTTTATCATTAATTATTACTTCCTAAATAATCATCAATGAAACCAACAATTAATCATCAATAAAATTTATTATTAATTTATGTACAATTATGTCCCAAAAATGAATTCATAGTATATAAATGACACAATTAATTTTGATACACATTTTATTACCAGCATTTCCTTACACTGTCATCGATCACATTACCCAGTGTTAAATAGAGTTGTTTACCATATCACGACGGAACCCAAAGTCATTGATTAACAACGATTGTCCGGAACACAATCGCCAACGTATCGCTCTTCAGCGATTTGTTTACGCTCGGAAACTGCCAAAGTCGATGAATCCACAGCAAATACGTGTTCACCGAGATTCAAATTTATTTATTTGCCCCCGTTGCCTTTTCAATGGCGGTATTATGCATGGAACAATACCTTTACTACCTCGTAGTATAATACACATAATATCGCAATAAGGAAAGATTATACGAAGCTGTAGAATATGTTTCTTCTAACATAGTGTGTTTACCAGTATTCGCTGTGAAAAGTAGGGAAAAATGTTTTACGATCGCAATTAAGTATTCTGTGGGTATACACGAGGTTATCTTATTAGACTTTTGTGAGAGGGACCGGGTTTATGGCCGACGTGACGGTGATTCTATGTACCGATGTCATACGATGAGTTGGCGCG
Source organism: Megachile rotundata (assembly GCF_000220905.1). Taxonomy (NCBI): domain Eukaryota; kingdom Metazoa; phylum Arthropoda; class Insecta; order Hymenoptera; family Megachilidae; genus Megachile; species Megachile rotundata. The sequence goes on from NW_003797242.1 coordinate 3,385,831, forward strand.
TGAAGAGGGTGGTGTTTAGAAGAGATATGGTGAAATGGGTTAGAATGGAAAATGAGACCATGTATTTTCGGAGGTGGAACAGTTAGCTCGAGTCGTCGCGCAACAATTATTACCATTTACAAGTTTCAACGTTTCAAAGTTCTAATGTTTCAGAGTCCCAACTTTCCAAGGATCCAACCTTCCAAAGTTCCAATCTTGCAAAGTTTTAACCTTCCAAAGTTTCAACTTTACAAAGTTTTAATTTTCCAAAATTCTAACCTTCAAAAATCTCAAGATTGCAATGTTTTAACTTTCCAAAGTTTTAACCTTCCAAAGTTCTAACTTTGCAAAGTTTTAACATTCGAAAGTTCCATCCTTCCAAATTTCTAAAGTTATAAAGTCTTAACCTTCCAAAGTTCCAACTTTACAAAATATAAATCTTCCAAAATTCTAACCTTCCAAAATTTTAAGATTGCAATGTTTTAACATTCCAAAGTTCCAACCTTCCAAATTTCTAAAGTTATAAAGTCTTAACCTTCCAAAGTTCCAACCTTGCAAAGTGTTAACCTTCCAAAGTCCCAATATTGTAATATTTTAACCTACCAAAGTCCCAACATTGCTCTGTTTTCACATTAAAAGTACCAACCTTCCAAAGTTCAAATCATCCAAAGATTTAACCTTCCAAAGTTACTAACTTCTAACGTTATAACCTTCAACATTTTTAACTTTCCAAATTTTTAACCTTCTCAAATTTCATCTTTTTCAAGTTCCAACCTTCTAAAGTCATTACATTCCAAAGTCTTAACCTTGCAAACTTTCGATCATCCAAAGTTCTAACATTCCAAAGTCTTAGCCTTTCAAAGTTTGAACACTCTAAAGTTTTAACCTTCCAAAGTTCCAACACTCCAAAGTTTTAACCTTCCAAAGTCCTAACCTTCCAAAGTTCCAACCTTCCAAAGTCTTAACCTTCCAAAGTTCCAACCCTCCAAACTTCCACCTTCCAAAGTTCTAACCTTCTAAAGTTCCACCTTCTGATAGTCCCAACCTTCTAAGGATCCAACCTCACAAAGTTCCAACCTTCCAAAGTCCCAACCATGCAATGTTTCAACCTTCCAAAGTACTCATCTTCTAAAGTTTGAATCATCCGAAGGTTCAATCTTTCAAAGTTCCAACCTTCCACTGTTCCAACTTTCCAAAGTCCCAACCTTCCCTATGTTCCAACCTTCAAAAGTCCCAACCTTGCAAAATTCTAACCTTCCAAAGTCCCAACCTTCCCTATGTTCCAACCTTCAAAAGTCCCAACCCTGCAAAATTCTAACCTTCCAAAGTCCCCACTTTCCAAAGTTTGAATCACCCAAAGTTTCAACTTTCCAATGTCCCAACGTTCCTGAATTCCAATTTTTGAAAGTCCTAACCTTTGCACATTTCGATCATTCTAAATTCGATCATTCAACCTTCTTAACTTTCGATCTTCCAAATTCCAAAGCTACGAATATTCAAAATTTCTAAAACTAAAGCTCCAAATTTCGAAACGTACATCTTCTCAAAACTTTGAATCACCTTATTCCAAAGCTTCCTAACCTCTAAATGATAGTCGACAAACGTCTCAAGAGTGTGTGAGATACATGCGTTCAGCAGTTATGGTCATTATCCTTATTTACCGAAATGAAAGTGTTCGCGATGGAACCTCTTTTACTTTGTGTCACGCGCCAACTCGTCGGTTCACATCTCCACTTATACAATTAACTCTGTCACTGATATAATTGAAAATAATCGAAAAGTATCAAAGAACACTCTCTACCCTTTCTACCCTATTTCCACGATTTTATTCTTCTAAAGACTAAAATTCTTCACAAATTGATTCAATTTGACGTACTCGCGTTTTTATTCCACGCTCATTCCAATATAAGATTTTTTAATCGAAACTTTGTAGAATTCGCTACAACTCTTGGCTGACTAATTAACGGTAATAAAATGTGAAGAAAATGTGAAATAAAATGGTGAAACCATGTCAAACCACTCGTAACTTGTTAGAGTGTTATACCGGCCGGAAGGAAGTTGTTAGAACTTCGTGGACTTTTATACATTAGTTGAAATTCGTGTTTCAAACGTTTATATAACATTTCACTGATTTATGTTTGTTAATTTATGATATTATATTTCTGCGATATTAATATTTGCTGGCTGTTATATAAATTAGGGAATTAAATTTTGAACGGTGACGTTTTGGAGATATTTAAATTTATTTGTTAACTTATGTTATTGGGTTAATTGGATGCATGTATGTATTAAATATTCAAAATTTGTATTGTTGTTAATAACAAGTAATTTATTTCTTTCTTCTTTATTACTTGCAAATGCTCGACAAGGTTAGGAATTTAAGGTACTAATTATAGTTGTTGGGCGGTTTGGGAATTTGAAATTTTGTGAAAGTTAGGGATTGAAAAATTGGGGAATTTGAGAAATTGGACTATCATTTGGAGATTAGGAAGCTTTGGAATAAGGTGATTCGAAGTTTTGAGAAGACGTACGTTTCAAAATTTGGAGCTTTAGTTTTAGAAATTTTGAATATTCGTAGCTTTGGAATTTGGAAGATCGAAAGTTAAGAAGGTTGAATGATCGAATTTAGAATGATCGAAATGTGCAAAGGTTAGGACTTTCAAAAATTGGAATTCAGGAACGTTGGGACATTGGAAAGTTGAAACTTTGGGTGATTCAAACTTTGGAAAGTGGAGACGTTAGAAGGTTAGAATTTTGCAAGGTTGGGACTTTTGAAGGTTGGAACATAGAGAAGGTTGGGACTTTGGAAAGTTGGAACAGTGGAAGGTTGGAACTTTGAAAGATTGAGCCTTCGGATGATTCAAACTATAGAAGATGAGTACTTTGGAAGGTTGAAACATTGCATGGTTGGGACTTTGGAAGGTTGGAACTTTGGGAGGTTGGATCCTTGGAAGGTTGGGACTATCAGAAGGTGGAACTTTAGAAGGTTAGAACTTTGGAAGGTTGGAACTTTGGAGGGGTGGAACTTTGGAAGGTTAGGACTTTGGAAGGTTAAAACTTTGGAGTGTAAGGTTAGGACTTTGGAAGGTTAGGACTTTGGAAGGTTAGGACTTTGGAAGGTTAGGACTTTGGAAGGTTAGGACTTTGGAAGGTTAGGACTTTGGAAGGTTAGGACTTTGGAAGGTTAGGACTTTGGAAGGTTAGGACTTTGGAAGGTTAGGACTTTGGAAGGTTAGGACTTTGGAAGGTTAGGACTTTGGAAGGTTAGGACTTTGGAAGGTTAGGACTTTGGAAGGTTAGGACTTTGGAAGGTTAGGACTTTGGAAGGTTAGGACTTTGGAAGGTTAGGACTTTGGAAGGTTAGAACTTTGGAAGGTTAGGACTTTGGAAGGTTAGGACTTTGGAAGGTTAGGACTTTGGAAGGTTAAAACTTTGGAGTGTTGGAACTTTGGAAGGTTGAAACTTTGCAAGGTTGGAACTTTGAAAGGTTAGAACTTTGGAGTGTTGGAACTTTGGAAGGTTGAAACTTTGCAAGGTTAAAACTTTGGAGTGTAAACTTTCGAAGGTTAAAACTTTAGAGTGTTGAAACTTTGGAAGGTTAGGACTTTGAAAGGTTGAAACTTTGCAAGGTTGGAACTTTAAAAGGTTAAAACTTTGGAGTGTTGGAACTTTGGAAGGTTAGGACATTGGAAGGTTGAAACTTTGGAAGGTTGGATCCGTGAAAGGTTAGAAATTTGCAAGGTTAGAACTTTTGAAGGTTGGAACATAGAGAAGGTTGGGACTTTGGAAAGTTGGAACAGTGGAAGGTTGAAAATTTGTATCTTTGAATTCAGGGATTTAAGAACTTGGAACTTTGAGAAATTTGTGGCTTCGAAAATTTAGGAATTCGAAAATTTGATAAATTTGTAAAATTTGAAATTCCCTAAAATTCACAAACCTTGAAAACTTGGAAATTTCATAAATTTGAAACCCAGAACCTAGGAAGGAATTTTATACTAAAAACCCCATATTCTTGAACATCCACCAACTAAAACTCCCGATGTCTTACGTTCACAACATTTCCCCCAACATCTCCCCTCTTCAAAAAAAAGTAATTTTCTGTCTTATTTAATGATTAACTCCAATTACCATAGAATGTATATTTTCGTACAGCACACATGGTTCATATTGAACGTATGTCGTTAATCGATTGTGGCCCTTGCTCTTTGCCATTATTCGTCCCATTGACTCGTTCTGCCTGAAGCTAATAGCAAATGGAATTTTTCATTCCATTTTCGACGATGTCGGAAACTCTGATGTTGACTTTGGGCGATTCCATTCGAACAGTTCGATTTTCTACCGACTCAGTGTGAAATTTTCATCGTTAAATTTCATTAACATTGAAATGCTCGCTCGTACGTCGAGCACTGTGGATTGGTTATTGATTATTAATACGCTGATGGTATTTATTTTAACTTGTTTAAATGGTGGAAGAAAAATTGTCTTACAAAGTGGGGTTTTATATTGTTAGAGAAGAATGAAATTATTAATTTGATGATTGGGTAGAAGTAGGAGGATTTATTTTTGAGTATATTGGTTTTTTGAAGTACTTTTTTAAATAGATTTTTATATTTTTTTTTCTGATAAATTATTGGTTCTGTTTCTGATAAATTTTAGTCTGTCAAGTTAAATTAAGTTTGTATGTCTTTGGAGGTAGAATTGGATTATTTATTAGTGGTGCGTTTGAGTATTTGTTAAAATTAATTTGTTTGAGATAATGAAATGAATTATGGATTATTTGTTGAAATAATTCACGTTTGTTATTTGCTGAAATTTATATTATTTGTTACAATTTGTATTATTTGCTGAAGTTTAAATTATTTGTTAAAATTTGTACTATTTGCTGAAATTTAAATTATTTGTTAAAATTTGTATTATCTGCTGAAATTTAAATTATTTGTTAAAATTTGTATTATCTGCTGAAATTTATATTATTTGTTACAATTTGTATTATTTGCTGAAAATATTATTTGGCAAATTTTGTACAATTCGCTAAAATTTGTATTACTCATTTAAATTTGCAAAAAGGTAGAATATTTGAACGAATACAATTAATGTGTTTGCACAATTAAAATTGTACCTTCACAAAGGTTATTATCATAATTAATTTTGCTTAAAACCCAGCAATTATTTGTACAATCATTATACAGAAATAATATGACGCATTATTAGTAAATTAGTACACGGTACAATATAATTATTTATACATTAGGTCGAATAAATGCAAAATATATCAGGGTGAAATCCGAATTTGGTGAAATACATTTAATTACTTTAATACATTGCGAGCTGCAGCGATGATCGACGATGTGTCTTTCAAATTTAATTCGGATAAATGATGAAAAAGAAAATAATTGTGGAATGTCGGTACACTTATAAATGGAGAGCAATTAGCTGTTCTTGTTTTATAAATTGAGAAATACTTTTTGTACTGTTAGTTGTAATCAATGACGCACCATATGCGTCTTATAGGTAACACTCATGAAACAGATTGATATAAAATTTACGAAATTCTTGAGTACCATTCTTATTATTGTATTTTGAAGACAATATTACAATTCTAAAAAATGCATTTTGTGCTATTCGATATATTTAGTGACGCACCACGTGCGTCTTCTATATTAACCATAAAAAATTTATGTCAATTTCAAATTAAAGGTACGAGTATCCTTCTTATCGCAGTATTTCAAAAGACTCGACATTACTGTTCTAAAAAGTGCAATCTCTACTGTTTGATATAACTCAGTGACGCACCATGTGCGTCTCACAAAACAATATTTATGAAACCCAAATTGATGTTAATTTAAAATTGAAGGAGCAAATGAATGTCCTTCTTATTGTAGTATTTTGAAGAGAACGATGTTACTATTTCAGAAAATACATTTTATAATAACTCAGATGCTCTGACGCACCTGGTGCGTCTCATGAAGTAATAAATGCAACTGAAATTCTTATGAATGTAAAATTTGAATAGCAAATGTGTATTGTATCTCGCGAAATACAATATTGCTATTTTAAAAAATATATTCTCTACTGTCTGACACATTTAATGACGCACCATATGCGTTCTCCAAAGCAATACTCATACAACTCGTACTGATATTAATTTAAAATTGAAAAATGATATCCTTACTACTAATATCATCCCAAATACCAATATAAATAATTAAAAATAATTTTCTAAGAATGCAAACCCGTCTAATAACCCCAATCACAATAATTTCCCCAAAACACTGAAACAATTCACAACACAAAATTTTCTCTTAAATAAAAACTGATGCACCCGTTCAGAATCGCGAAAAAATTGAAGACATCTCTGAAATAAAGATACTACTAAAAATCCTTACAAACGCAAGTAATTCCAGGGAGAACAATAGTCGTAGGAAACAATACAAGAAAAACATGGTTGTATACGACCGTTTTGGAAATACGTCTGGCAAACGATCCGTGTCCCCTTACTATATCTCTCATTCCATTTGCCATGTTTTCTAAAATGCATACGTTATTTTGAAAAGTATAGCGAACGAGAGCCGTTCGAGGAAACTTCAGAAAAGAATTCCATTTAGAATTCTCGGTGTTACGTTAACGTTTACTGTCTCCTGAAAGGAGCCCCGACAAAATTCCTTCCTCGACGCACAAAAAAAGAACCAGCCTTTTATGTAATGAAACGTAAAGGGAACGTTGTCGGACCAAATACGATGAACTAACGGAGCTACAGAAGTTCTCCGTCGACATAATCATCGCTGTGCTCGACGATGTCGGGAAAAATAATAAATTAACCTTTCGCGGAAACGCGATGTTTTTCTTGTCGGTAGACGTTTATTCAATTTACGACACTGTACTTTTCTTCGACGAATGTGTACGTTTCTACCTTGCGTTTCATTTTATTTACATTTTCATGGTATTTGAAATCAGTGGCAATTTTATTTTGCAAGACGCACGTGGTGCGTCGTCACTTGCATGTTATAAGACGTAGTGTTTTAAATATTTTCTGCTTCTAGATACTGTAATGGACGAAGTACTTGTTTACCCTTTTTTTGCCAGTATATATTATAATTTTAGAAAATGCATTCTGTTCTATTCGATATATTTAGTGACGCACCATATGCGTCCTCTGTAATAATAATCATGAATGACAATTTATTTCAATTTCAAAATGAAAGCACAATGAAGGTATAATACATAATCGGTCTTAATTAAAATTTGCAAACGAAAAGTTGAGTTTTGATATTTTTTAAATAATTTTAACGTTGTACATATACGAATTTTTGTTTAAAAAAAATGTTTGAAGAATAATTGTTAAGAGGTACAGTTTCCAACAAGATTTCACAATTGCACCTTTCGTTCACTACAATCGATTCTCCTAAATCTTAAACAACCACTTAAAACACTCGAAGACCCACTTTTCTTACCCTCTCGAGACACCCTTAAGTAACCCTTCCTAAAGTGGTGAAAATAATTCCGAAGATAGGTATCTAATAAAATTGTCGTGTTTTAACTTTAAAACACCGCATTTTATATCATAATTATACTTGACACAACATTTTTATTTCATAATAAATACATTAACTAAAAATTATTAAAACTTTATGAAACACATACAAAATTTTTCATTTTCTGATTTGTTAAGAAGAAAGTTCATTGCGAGCTTAAATTATATTCAGGTTAATAAATTATATTCAGTTTTAAATGTTTTTAATGTTGTACTTTAAGGTTAGGTTAGATATGTCACATAAGTAGTTTTATATTAATTAAATATTATAACTTGTTAATAATGTATGGTACAATATTTATTTTATTCATGTAAACAAAAACATGTATCCATTTAATTTTTTTTATAATTTTAAACATTTTTCTTATTGTGTTTTGAGGTTAGGTATATTAGTATAAATATTATGTTAGCAGTTAACTTACTAATATTCACATATTACTACATATTAAATATCATATCTAATAATACACATTATTACAATTATTTTATACATTTAAATAAGAACTTGTCTTTTCCCAAAAGAATGTATAGTACAATATTTATTTTGAACATTTAAACAAAAGCTTGTTTGTCTTCCATTTTTCTTACCATCTTAAACTTCATCATCATTGTGCTTCTTAAGATGAATTTCCTATAATGTCACATATATTAAATATTATATTCATTAAACAATATATAGTATCACAATTATTTTACAAGTTTAAAAACATATCATCACATCATTTTTGCTATCATTCTAAACTTCTTCATTATATTAAGTGTTTCTTAATCAAACACAATAATATAAAATGCGATAAATATTACACCTAATAAATAACAAATAGCATAATGTTTACTCATCAAGTTTAAATATAAACGCCCCTCCATTTTATATCCTTCAACCATTTTGAGCTCCACAATTTTGAGGTAAATACTATGTAATACTACCGCGTGAGAAAATTTCAGTGTTATCTTGAAACGTTACAATTTCGTTCTGTAATAGCTGTCGTGCGAGGAACGGGAGGATTGGGAATAAAAATTTTTATTAGAAGGCCGGAGTTCTGCCAGATAAGCCGGTATATCAGCTTTACGAGGCGTGTATCCGCGCAAAGCGTCGGACGACACTATTCCCCGCCAGCAATTGTGTGCTTTCGATCGTCTTAACACGTTTACTATTCATCGTACATCCTCGACAAACACAATTTCGTAACTAGTGGATCCACAGACCTGCCTCCCGCGAATTCAAATGTGTGTTTCAAATTTGGAGAATTGTAGAACAAGAACGTGAGATTGTAAAGTCCCAAACGATCAAACGTGTCTGAAACTATCGGAAACGATACCGAATACGATTATCGTTGATTTCACGACGACCGACGTCAACGACGACCAAGTATCGTCAACGATGAGTTACAGAGCTTCAACGTGCTTCCAGTCGATTCTACGTGTCAAAAATTATCGAAAACGATACCAAACACGGTTTTCTATCGATTCGACGATCGACGTCGTCGACAGGTTCCGTCGCCGCCAAAATCTGTACAGCAAATTTAGGCTGTCTCGCGAGACTACCCTGAAAATTTCAAGTGAAAAGACGCAAAATTGCGGCCTTGGAGACAAACGAACAGACGAACGGATCGAGTCCCAGGAGCCTTGTTCGGCAAATGTGGGAAGAGAAATTTGGAAATTTGAAATATTAGGTATTTGGAGGTTAGGAAATTGAAGGACCTGGAAATGAGAGTTCCTCGAAGTTTCAAATGAAAAGATGCAAAATTGCGGTCTGGGAGACAAACGAACACAATCCGAAATCTCCGAAATTCCAAATCGCACGTATTCCAAATCTCACAAATTCCAAAACTCTCAAATCCCAAATCTCCCAAACCCCAACTCTTCCAAATCCCAAATCTCCGAAATTCCACTCACCCCAAATCCCAAATCTCACAAATTCCAACTCTCCCAAATCCCAAATCTTCGAAATTCCACTCACCCTAAATCCCAACTCTCCCAAATCCCAAATCTCACAAATTCCGACTCTCCCAAATCCCAAATCTCCGAAATTCCACTCACCCTAAATCCCAAATCTCCGAAATTCCACTCACCCTAAATCCAAAATCTCCCAAATCCCCCAAATCCCATATCTCCCAAATCCCCCAAATCCCCCAAATCGAGTACCAGGAACCTCAGACAAATGTGAGAAGAGAAATTTGGAAATTGGAAATGACAAAAACTTAGGTACTTGAGGGTCAGGTACTTGAAGGTTAGAAAACTGGACCCGACAATTTAGAAATTGCAAATGTATTTATATTTTGACTGATATTTTAACATTTTGTATTGTATTTCAAGAATGAAAATTTTTCTTTTCACGCAAACTTTCTCTTGTCACTAAAAGATTAAATCAAAATTCCAGAACGTTAACTTATTCACGACACTTCCTAGATATTTTCGCGCCGGATGGGAATGGCGTAGGATTGACAGGATGTTTGTGAAACAGGAAGTGACTACAACGGAATTGGTGATACTAAATTTGTACTGCTGACCGGGATAGGGAAATAGATACCTCGGGTGATGTGTAGGATACATATTGATGGATTTGGTACCGAAATAGTCGCGAAAGATGCTCGTACGTTGTTTTATAATGGAAGAGTAAAAACAGAGAGTAGTTTTAAATTCTCACTTCTATATTTGTGTCTCTTGTTTTTGGAATGGAAAACTCGTTGTGACAATCTTATGTTATTAAGGTGGTTTATTGCACTTGACAGTCGTGTGTTAAACACTCAGAGTGTTAAATTTTCACAATTTTGAAACTTTCAATTATTAGATATAAAAATTTGTAAGTTTTTGTGTTTTGAATTTTGCAAGTTTCAAAATTCTCAAATTCCAAATTTCACATATTTCAAATCTCACATATTCCACATCGTACAGATTCCAATTCTCACAAGTTCCAAATTTCACAAATTCCTAAACTCTCAAATTCCAAATCTCACAAGTTCCAAATCTCACAAATTCCAAATCTCACCAATTCCAAATCTCACGCATTCCAAATCTCACAAATTCCAAAACTCTCAAATTCCAAATCTCACGTATTTCAAATCTTACAAATTCCAAATCTCACAAATCCCAATTTTCACAAATACCAAATCTCACGTATTTCAAATCTCCCAAATCCCAAATCTCCCAAATCCCAAATCTCCCAAATCCCAAATCTCCCAAATCCCAAATCTCCCAAATCCCAAATCTCCCAAATCCCAAATCTCCCAAATCCCAAATCTCCCAAATCCCAAATCTCCCAAATCCCAAATCTCCCAAATCCCAAATCTCCCAAATCCCAAATCTCCCAAATCCCAAATCTCCCAAATCCCAAATCTCCCAAATCCCAAATCTCCCAAATCCCAAATCTCCCAAATCCCAAATCTCCCAAATCCCAAATCTCCCAAATCCCAAATCTCCCAAATCCCAAATCTCCCAAATCCCAAATCTCCCAAATCCCAAATCTCCCAAATCCCAAATCTCCCAAATCCCAAATCTCCCAAATCCCAAATCTCCCAAATCCCAAATCTCCCAAATCCCAAATCTCCCAAATCCCAAATCTCCCAAATCCCAAATCTCCCAAATCCCAAATCTCCCAAATCCCAAATCTCCCAAATCCCAAATCTCCCAAATCCCAAATCTCCCAAATCCCAAATCTCCCAAATCCCAAATCTCCCAAATCCCAAATCTCCCAAATCCCAAATCTCCCAAATCCCAAATCTCCCAAATCCCAAATCTCCCAAATCCCAAATCTCCCAAATCCCAAATCTCCCAAATCCCAAATCTCCCAAATCCCAAATCTCCCAAATCCCAAATCTCCCAAATCCCAAATCTCCCAAATCCCAAATCTCCCAAATCCCAAATCTCCCAAATCCCAAATCTCCCAAATCCCAAATCTCCCAAATCCCAAATCTCCCAAATCCCAAATCTCCCAAATCCCAAATCTCCCAAATCCCAAATCTCCCAAATCCCAAATCTCCCAAATCCCAAATCTCCCAAATCCCAAATCTCCCAAATCCCAAATCTCCCAAATCCCAAATCTCCCAAATCCCAAATCTCCCAAATCCCAAATCTCCCAAATCCCAAATCTCCCAAATCCCAAATCTCCCAAATCCCAAATCTCCCAAATCCCAAATCTCCCAAATCCCAAATCTCCCAAATCCCAAATCTCCCAAATCCCAAATCTCCCAAATCCCAAATCTCCCAAATCCCAAATCTCCCAAATCCCAAATCTCCCAAATCCCAAATCTCCCAAATCCCAAATCTCCCAAATCCCAAATCTCCCAAATCCCAAATCTCCCAAATCCCAAATCTCCCAAATCCCAAATCTCCCAAATCCCAAATCTCCCAAATCCCACATCCCCCAAACCCACAACCCCCAAACTCACATCATCCAAACCCACAACCTCCAAACTCACATTTCAAAACTTCCCACCCCCACCCCAAAAATTAAAACCCTCCCCTTTCCCCCCAAACTCCTAATTATCCAACTTATCACCCTCCGCCCCCAGAAATAACAAATAGGCGCTCCGAAACGAGTGAGCGTCTAAGAAGACTAACGATAATGGGCGTAAACTGAGAGAGCCGCGTCGCGAGAAAGCGCGAAGCTAGAAGAAAGCTCGATCCATAGCTTCAACTGTCCCCGTGTCGTTTTTGTTCTGGCCGTTCGAGGTGGCGGCAAAGAAAACGACCAAAGTATCCTACGTTTAACGTAGAGTCAACTCGACACCGTTGTGTGGCTTCTTAACGAGAAAACGCCTGGAGAGAAGGCAGGCTATTCATCGAGCAGTTCCACTCGCAGCCCGCGATATTAAAGGCCACAGTTGGCCCAGGTCATCCCCTATCGGCTTTTAACCGCCCTGTCTCTCGACAATGATCGCCTGCGATTTAAGGAAGCGGTGCTTGTGACTCCTATGGTTTATGGTTTAATGGCTAGGTTTTGGAACAATCACAGTTCTTCGTGGTTCTTTATTGATAGACGTTCTTTTTACTTTTTGATTATTTTTAGTTGTTAACACTAAACTTACCGGCATTTAATGTGTACTTAATTTGAAATTAAAAATGAGGTTAAAAGATAAATAAATAAACGACGAAATATGAATTAGTACACACACTTATTCTTTATCTTGATGAAAATCAATTCTGATTTCAGGAAATGCATTTTAACTCTCAGTTTGCATAATGCATTTTAACTCTCTGAGTGCATTTTGACTCTCACAAACCATTTTATTTAATACAGTAATTTGAAATAAGCATTTTTTAACTGAGTCTATAATATGACACGTGTGATGTGTAAACATAGAGAAACAATAGTGGAAATTATTAGTTGAGGAATAATTACCTCAGGAGAATTCATTTAAGTTTTAAAGTTACTGTTTGAAAACAGTCAAATTATGTTCGAGCGCAAAAGGTGAACAAAATGTGTTCCTTATAATAAGAAGCTTGTGGAGCGGTCATTTGACCGGTTTGGTAGTTTTAGTGTTAATGGTTTAGGTACTGATGCTAAAGAGTTGGCGTGTGAGGAGTCAAGGAGACGTTCATTAAAAAGGGGAAAGAGGAAATAAATTTAAACTTGATTAGCTTACTTCATGCGCCAACTCATGGGTTGACAGCAGTAGATTGTTATGAAGGTACACTTGACACTCGAAAGGTGTTGCTTTCTACTAAAATTCTAAAATCTTGCTTCATACAATTTGGAATAGGTTTTTTACACAATTAAATCTATAGTACTATATGAATTGATGAAACAATAGAATTACAATATGTTACAATAGAATTACAATAGAATTACAATATATTACAATAGAATTACAATAGAATTATAATATATTACAATAGAATTAAAATAGAATTACAATATTGAAACAATATAATTGATATAACAATTAATAATAGGATAATTTCCAAAAAATTTATCAATCTTCTCGACCAAAATGTTTTAACTTGTCAACTAAAAAAATACCTTCAAGTGCAAAGGGTTAAATATAGAGACAGCAGATGAAAGTGTTAATATGAATGTTTTATAACAAAAAGGGAAAACGCAAATATTAGATTGTTAGGCTAACAATGTAAAAGCTCATTCAACATCCGAACAGTGGTTTCGCGGAAAGCACATCTCCCTAATGCGTCGCGCACGAAGTTAAGTAATTGTCTAACAAAATGGCGGCAGGAGAGATAGAACGCAAGTTTCTGATGTTGTAATTTGTTGCTCAGATTGTGACATTCTGAGGAATATTATACAACGAGTTTCTTGTGTTTTTGAAATTCATTGACTCTTTGACTTTTATCAAGGTTTAAATTTTTTATCAAGGTTTTATCAAGGAGTATATTTAACCTAACCTAATTTCATTAGATTATATTTGAAGGCTGTGAAGACGTACATATATTCTTGTATATAGAAACTTGATAATTTGATATTTTATTTTTTAACTTGTAACAATTTTTACATATATTATAATGTTAGATGTTAGACGTATGTACCACTTTATAGTACTATAATAATATTATTTATTGAGCTAGAAATTTAGTTAAGCTTAAATTACCTTATTGTGAAAAATTATAATATGATGTTATATAACATTGATAATTTATTGCTGGTAATATACTATTGATAATTATACAACACTGATAATACATCACTAATAATTATTTCATATTAAAAATGTATTCATTTCATATTAAACTAATTTATTATTAAAATTATTATAACTAATAATATTTATGATATTAATAATATATTATTGACAATTATACAACACTGATAATACATCACTAATAATTATTTCATATTAAAAATGTATTCATTTCATATTAAACTAATTTATTATTAAAATCATTATAACTAATAATATCTATAATATTAATAATATATTATTGACAATGACACAATACTTATAATATATTATTAATAATTATATAATATTGATACTAATAAATTACACTGCTATATATTTATAGATAACACTGATACATATTATATGTTGTTAAAGATAATAATTTTTTAGCAATACATCCCAGAAGAAGTCCTAAATAATTATAAAGTAATAAACAAATTTAAGAAATGATTTTATGTTAGTTAATTTAGTTGAAAATTTAGTTGTATATTGTACATATCTTTTGAATCACCGTGTAAACGCAAGCGAAAAAGTATCGGAAAATATTGGTCACAGATGTATCCATGATTTTTTTGCGACAAGATTGATACGGCACGAATATTCGAGGAAACGGAGGGATTTTATCAAGTTTTTAGGCTCGCGAACCCAACTGCCAACGAGTGATAGCGTATTTTTATTTCCACCATTTCGGAGGGACTTATCATTTTTGTTACAGTCGAGTACGTTAGAATCTGTCGATCGAATACCCAGTAAAAAACGAATCTAAAGATTTCAGATGGAAACGTGAACGGTGGGAAATGTATATAATACGAAACACTTCGTTTGAAAAACTTAAACCAAAAATAGAAAATGATGAGGCCTTCAAGACGTCTTTTTCAAATACAAGGTGAAACAAGATTTTTACTTAAAATTTGTTTATTTTAAGGTTATGAGGTTATTTATTTAAGACAATGTTAAATAAGATCAAAGGTTACAAGTTTATTTATTTAAGACAATGTTAAATAAGATCAAAGGTTACAAGTTTATTTATTTAAGACAAAATTAAATAAGATCAAAGTTACAAGTTTATTTAATTAAGACAATGTTAAATAAAATCACAAGTTACAAGTTTATTTATTTAAGACAAAATTAAATAAGATCAAAGGTTACAAGTTTATTTATTTAAAACAAAATTAAATAAGATCAAAAGTTACAAGTTTATTTATTTAAAACAATGTTAAATAAGATCAAAGGTTACAAGTTTATTTATTTAAGACAAAATTAAATAAGATCAAAGTTACAAGTTTATTTAATTAAGACAATGTACAAGTTTATTTATTTAAAATAAGATCAAAGGTTACAAGTTTATTTATTTAAAACAATGTTAAATAAGATCAAAGGTTACAAGTTTATTTATTTAAGACAAAATTAAATAAGATCAAAAGTCAAAAGTTTATTTTAAATAATTTATTTCAAAGTTCTATCAAGATAATTTTTACTCTAAAATTAAAACAAGGTATCTGTTATTTAAAGGTTAGTCAAGATTGACTTTTACTTAAAAGTTAAAACAAGGGAACTTTTATTTAAAGGTTAGGTTGACTTTTACTGAAAAGTTAAAACAAGATTTTATTTATATTCTTGAATAAAATATTCATTTATCTTGTTAAATAAAATTTTGCCTTGTGAAACTAGATAACTTTTATTCATTACATAAAACTAGATAACTTTTATTCATTTCATAAAACTAGATAACTTTCATTCATTTCATAAAACAAGATAAAACTAAATTCTTCAAATCACCTTACATAACCTAAACAATTTTTGTTGCACTGAAACTTTCATAGTATTTTTAAAATTATCTACAAAAGTCCACCCAAATTTTTCCTTTCAAAAAAACATTTTCTATTACAATCCTCTGCTTTTATATTAAAAATATTTTCCAAATATTGTTTCAACAAAAATCGATAATTCTACGTATCTATAACTTTTCTACACTGATTGTATATAATAAACAATAGAAAAAATTACAATGAAAAATAAAACAATTGTGACGAAAAATTTTTGTTCCTCGAAAAAATAAATCGTTGAAAAAAATCATCTCAAACGCACGATTACAGTCCCGCCATCTTGTTTTCCGTACCAAAAATTCATACGCGTCTCAACTATTCACAAAGCCCTTGCGCAACATTATTCATCCACAAAACAAACTGTAAAAGCCGTACAAGCATTTTAAAATATCCGAAAATTGAAATGTCTCGAAATGACGGTAAAAAAAATGTTAAACGACTCGTTGATACGTCGAAATGTTTCCCCGGGAGGATTCCCGAGAGATTTACGCAGAATTAAAACGGGAAAGGTATTTATTCGACTGTCGCATCGAAAAAGAAAGTTGATATTTAATCTAGGCTCTGTTTCGTTATACATGAAAATGCTTTTGGCGAGTCCCAGCGTAGTTATAAATCGTTCTGTCGTCCGAAAGCCGATATCATTGAACAACTTAAGGTATTTCCACTTCAACTTCCGGTCAATGGTGACCGAAACTTCTACCTTAATGGAGAGACCGAGAAACTTTTGCATTGTTTTCCTCAAGTTATGCCTATTATCGATGTAGGACACTCGATCTTATTTCCTTTGTTTCGATTCTTGTTTTATTTGCTTGGAAGGAGATTTATGACGCTGTTCATTTCTTGGGTAAAATTTTATATTGAGAGTTTGGGATTTTGTGGTTTGGAATGGGTGATAATATTGTTTGAGGTTAGGAGTTTAGGAGAATGGTGATTTTTAGTTTGGTTAGGGTGCAGTGTTTTGTTGAGGACATTTTGGACAGTTGGGATTAGGATTTATGGGAATAGTACAGGTTTTTAATAATGGGGTGTTCTTGCATTTTTTAGTATAAAAATAGACACGAGTACGTAAATTTCCAAAGCAAGAGATATCATAGTTCAAATATTAGGAATTCATAACCTCAAAATTTTTAATTTATTATGTTCTAAGATGTCTACCTAAGTTAAACAATTCTGAATTCTCAAGATCACGAAATTTTAATACTGCAAATTATAAAGTTCACAAATTCCAAATCTCACAAATACTAAATTTCGTATGTTCCAAATCTTACAGATTCCAATACTCACAAATTCCAAATCTTGCATGTTCCAAACCTTATTGATTTTAATTCTCACAAATTCCAAATCTCACAAATGCCAAATTTCTCATATTCCAAATCTTACACTTTCCAATTTTCACCAATTTCTAATCTCACATATTACAAATCTTGCAGATCCCAATTCTCACAAATTCCAAATCTCCCAAATCCTAAATCTCACAAATACCAAATTTTGCATATTCCAAATCTTACATTTTCCAATTTTCACCAATTCCAAATCCCACATATTCCAAATCTTGCAGATCCCAATTCTCACAAATTCCAAATCTCACAAATCCCAAATTTCACATATTTCAAATCTTACAGATTCCAATTCTCACATATTCCAAATCTCACAAATCCCATATTTCACAAATTCCAAAACTCTCAAATCCCAAATCTCACAAATTCCAAAACTCTCAAATTCTAAATCTCACAAATTCCAAATATCACAAACTCTAAAACTTGTAAATTCTAAATTTCACAAATTCCAAATCTCACAAATCCCAAATTCCACATACTCCAAATCTCACAGATCCCAAATCTCACAAATTCCAAAACTCTCAAATTCTAAATTTCACAAATTCCAAGTCTCACAAATCCCAAATCTCACATATTCCAAATCTCACAAATCCCATATTTCACAAATTCCAAATCTCTCAAATCCCAAATCTCACAAATTCCAAAACTCTCAAATTCTAAATCTCACAAATCCCAAATATCACATATTCCAAATCTCTCAAATCCCATATCTCACATATTCCAAATCCCACAAATTCTGAAACTCCCAAATTCCAAATTTCACAAAATTCTGAAAACCCTAAAATTCCAAAATCCCACTCCCAAATTCCCAATTCCCCAAAATCCCAATTTATCTCCCAACCAAAATTCAATAATCCTAAACACCCAATCTCCCAAAAATCCCCCAAACCCCCCTTCAAACATAATAAACAACCCCCAATAACCCCATCCCAAACTCACCCCACTAACCGATCCTCCAAAATTAAAAAATACAACCCAATTTCCATCCACCCTTTTCCCTCGACTCCGTCCATAGATCCACTCGAGCATTGATGGCGCGAAAGACAAAACTACCGTAGATGTTGAAGTTCCAATTTCGATGATTAAATGGGAAGGTCGCGCGAACGGGGTCCACTCCCGATGGTACGAGTCTTTCAGAGACAGAGTTAGGGCACCCATGGAAGATAAAAAGAAAGGAAAGAGAAAATAAAAAAGAAACGAGAAGAGGAGAAAAAAGAGAAATCGCGAACGTACGCGTCCATTGTCTCGTTGTGCCGTGCTGATTACGCGACCGGATATCTGTCGATGACAGCGGAACAATACGAGGACGACGAACGAAAGGGTAAATAAACGGTCTGTTACGACGAGAAGGGGGGCAAAGAGTTTTTTAAGCGGGCTTTTCAACGGGCAAGGCGATAACGCGACGATCCCGATACCAAGGGGATACAAATGTGTTTTCTGTGTCCGATTGTCAATGGGATGAAACTCGATCGGGTTAATTGGTACTCCATTGTTACCGAACCGATTCGACTTTTTTTTACGTGGCTGCTCTACATTGTCTACGTGAATTTGTAAATTGATTAGTACGCTTTGAAATGTTTCCACCTCGAGGATTCTACGATCACCAGCTAGTTTTAACATCGATTTTTTATTATTTTGATTTTTGGGACTTTGTCTAAAGATTTCACATATTTAAAATCTCACAAGTTTCAAATTTCACAAATTCCAAATCTCACGAATCCCAATTTTCACTAATTCCAAATCTCACAAATTCCAAAACTCAAATTTCAAATCTCACAGATTCCAAATCTCACAAGTTCCAAATTTCACAAATCCCAAATCTCACAAATTCCAAAACTCTCAAATTCCAAATCTCACAAGTTCTAATTTTCACTAATTCCAAATCTCACAAATTCCAAAACTCTCAAATTTCAAATCTCACAATTTCCAAATTTCACAAATCCCAAATCTCACAAATTCCAAATCTCGCAGATTCCAAACCTCACGTATTCCAAATCTCACATATTCCAAATCTCACAAATTCCAAAACTATCAAATTTCAAGTCTCACAAATTCCAAAATTCTCAAATTTCAAATCTCACAGATTCCAAACCTCACGTATTCCAAATCTCACATATTCCAAATCTCACATATTCCAAATCTCACAAATTCCAAATCTCACAGATTCCAAATTTCAGAAATCCCAAATCTCACAAATTCTAAATATCACAAGTTCCAAAACTCTCAAATTCCAAGTCTCACGTATTTCAAATCTTACAATTTCCAAATATCACATATTCCAAATCTCCCAATGTGAACATCCTGTTAAACTTAAATAACATTTTCAGTCTTGTTAAACATCTTCATCAATGAAGTTCATAAAATACAACCATAATCATTACACATCTAATATCAGACTACATATTCTCCTGAACATACATGCCTCTTTTAAAATAATCCTACATCAAATAACAGTACAATAATAATTTTTATCACCGTTCTAACAACGTGTGAGAGTAAGAGAACTATAACTGACTATCGTTTACGATAAGTTCGATAAGGGACACGTAGCCAGACCACACTTTCCACAAGCGCGATCGAACTTCCGGAACACTGTCTCGTTCGCAGGTTATCGCATCTGAAGCCGTATTTACGGCGCGAATTTCAACGGTCTGAGGATAACTTGTCTGACAAATCTTTAGCCGGAAACGAGCCGCGGGAATAAATTGTCTCGCCGTTGCGCTTCACGTTTCGTGACGGATCAACCGCGTTTCCTGGCGACGTTTGCGCGCCAATTACGAATATACCCCAATTAAGAAGCTTTCCGCGGAGATTTGTGGCAGATCTGTGCTGGTGATTTTTCATTGTCGAACTTGCAAATCTTGCGCATCTTTCTTTGTTCTTTTGCTCGACAACTTTTAAGCTTAGATGTTTTGAAGGATAATTTTCAATTTTTCAATTATTTGACTATTCAATTATTCAATTTTTCGATTTTTCAATTTTTCAATTTTTCAATTATTCAATATTTCAGTTTCTCAATTTTTCAATCATTTAATGTTTCAATTTTTCAATTTTTCAATTATTCAATGTTTCAGTTTCTCAATTTTCCAAGTATTCAATGTTTCAGTTTTTCAATTTTTCAATTATTCAATTTTTCAATTTTTTAATTTTTCAATTTTTCAATCTTTCAATTATTCAATTTTTCACTTATTCAGTTCTTCAATTCTGCAATTATTTAATTCTTCAGTTACTTAATTCGACAATTACTTAATTTTTCAAATGTTCAATTATTTAATTCTTGAATTCTTCAATTCTTCAATTACTCAATTCTTCAACCATTTAATCATTGAATCATTATACGGTTCAATGCTTGTTGGATTGTTCGACTACTCGATTACTCAATTGTTCCATCGTTCGATCCACCTGTTCAACTCTTCAGATTTTCAATTTTTCAAAGCTTTCCACCACATCCCTTAATTCCTCATTCATACTAAAATAAAATAAATTCGAACTAAATAAACTATAATTAATTGGCATTAAATAGTTTGTCACCAGTGAGTCCACGGTCATTGACATACACAACCGACAGATGCATCAAATTCATAACGTCACCAAAATTATTTAGAACACAGTTGGAATGTCGCAATCCTTTCATGTTTTTTACGGTTGCTCGTAGACGTTCAACGATCATAATGTCAGCGGAAGCTTCGGTCGTATAAAAAGCAGCGGCACATGGTCGGTGTTTATTAAAAATTTTACGAGAACATTTCCGACATTGTGTCCGTCTCGATGGAACGCTGGCAAGCCTTTGTGTTCATATTTATAAATTATCAGCCGAGCGGAGCGGAGCGGATCCGCTTCAGCTGCCACGGCCCACGGAAATATTTAATCGCGCCACCCTCCAGCGGCTTTAATACGCGCGCGAAATACCTCTCGAAACCCCCGCAGGCTTTGCGTGTAATTTCCAAATGGAAATATTAAATCGATCGTTGCAAGCTAACCATTATTGTTGCGTCGTGTCGGTAAAAAGTATTCTCCTTCACCAAACATTGCAGCGAATTTACAGGAAATTACGGAAGTAATCAGAAATTACGGTGTTTTAGATGCTTATTAGATTCTTCTTTCTAGATGTTTACAAGCTATTTTCTCTTTGTGTTACACTAGATATTGTATCTATATGAAATAGTATATTGGGGTGGCTTGAAAAATTGCTTTCATTCTTTAAAAAGGGGGTGTAAAAAAGGTTCTCTGAAAGTTTGAGCTCAAAAGGGTTTCAAAGAAATTTGCAAAATAAATTCCACGAACCTTTTTGCACTCGAAAAATATTGAAATTCAATTTTCTGGGAAATGAAGCTATACACAGTGTTTCATAACTAGTGTAAGTTTCTGAAAGGGAGGGTAACATGCCTGAAATGAGGGGTAACTGATTCTGAACAAGATTTCCCTTTGCAAAAATTGGGTGTGTAGCTTCGTTTTTAACCGACTTCGAAAAAGGAGGAGGTTACTCAATTCGACCAGTATATTTTTTTTTTTCTATGTATGTTCGCCGATTACGCCTAACTGGATGGACCGATCGGAATGAAACCTTTTGCATATGGTAGGTGCTTACTCCCCATTGGTACCATTATCAAAAAATTTTTCATTTTTTAATTGCAAAGTGTTGTTATTGCAAAGAAACCGGCAACTTTT